>BLBF01000039.1:21694685-21746536 GCA_015471245.1 Laticauda colubrina
AAGTAGAAGTAGGAATAGACTAGAATAACAGAATAGAAGTAGGAATTGGAATAGGAACAGAAATAGAAAAGAATATTCTTTATTGGTCAAATGTGATTGGACACACAAGGAATTTGTCTTAGTGCCCATGCTCTCCACAAAGAAAAGATAATTAAAAATAAAATCACAATTTCATTTCACCAAAAATCCTCAAAAAAAAAAAAAAAAACAACCCCAAAGGAAGTCCAGTCGCCCGGGGAGGGGGGAGGGAGTGGAATAAATGCATCTTGGGGTCTGCAAAGCAACTCAGAGCCCACCCAGGCCCTCCCCGTTGTTCTGTGAAGGGCGGCTGGAGAAAAGCTCCCAGGCTCTCCCTCCGCCTGTTGAACGGGGCAGCCCCGGCTTCTCTCGCGGGGGAAAGCCAGGACCGAGAGCCTCCGGCCCGGCCCGGCCCGTCTCACCTGTCAGATCTTCTTCCCCCAAGGATGCTGGAGCGCCACCACACACCACCCCCCCAAACCCCAGAGGGACTCACCGGGCGCCTCCTGCCCACCAAAGCCGAGCCCTCCAGCCGGGGGGACCCTTTATTTAAAGGCGGCGGGACCCCCCCCCTCTCCTCAAGAGACCCTCCGGCCCCGGTCACTTCCAGGCGCCTCTGGGCCCCCCCCCCCTCAATCTTCAGTGCGCCGGTCCTGTCCCCTCCGCGAGGGGAGGGGCGGGGGCGTCGCCTGGCCACACCCACCACCCGGAGGGGGGGTCGAGGAAGAGGAGGAGGAGGAGGCGGAGGCGGGGGGGGGGTGGAACCCCAGCCCCACCGGTCGTTTCATTCAAATCAGGACTCGACCATTCCGAACAAGAGAGAAAAAAGGGGGGGTTCCAGTGTGTGTGTGTGGGGGGGGGTGGAAATGGGGCAACCCCTTCCCCATTTTAGGGTCTTCCCCTTTGGGAAGGGGGGGCTCTGGGAGGCTCTTGCCAACCCTTCTCGACCCTTCCAGGGACCTTCCGCCAGACTTTTGCAACCTTGCCGCCCCTTCCCTTACCCCCCCCCACACCACCACCACCCCCCTCGCTACACCTGGCGCTTTGGTCCAGTCCACGGGCTGCCCGGGGATTCGCTTGTCTCTGTTTGCAGGTAGCTCCGTTGCTGGGCCGGGCCGGTCGGCTGGCTGAGCTGAGATTTCTTACGGGGGCTGGGGCCGTGGAGCGCCTTTTACTGCTACTATTGCTCCTATGACTGCTACTACTAATAGTAGTAGTAGTATTTGCAAGGTCCCAGAAGTTTCCCCGAGCCACGGAGATGCCAAAGAGCGAGACTCGGGTCGAGGCTTGCAAAAATATTTCTTGTTAGTATTAGGAGTGTGTTTCTTTTGCAAAGTACAAACCTGTAGGGTTTTGTGGTGGTTTTTTTTTTTTTTTTTTGCTTTCTTTGGCCAACTACAGATGTGCTGCAATTTTGCTTTCTTTTGCAAAATGCAGGTGTGTTATACATACATACGTTTTGCTTTCTTTTGCAAAATCCAGGTGTGCAATATGTATATAAAGCAATCTTGCTTTATTTTGCAAAAACCAAGTGTGCTATATTATTTATTTCTTTATTTTGCTCTCTTTTTTGGGGGCCAGCGACAGACATTCTTTCTTTTGCAAGAAGAGTTGCTTCCCAAATTGCGGGGTTATTTCATCTTACAGTTACAGAGGGGTGAGCCCACCCCCACCCACCCACCCCCGATCTCACCATCTCTGCCTGCTTGTGTCTCTTCCCAGGATGCATTTTCTGTCAGAAAAAAATAATGCATATCTTCGATATATGGGTGATGCATCAGAAACAACTGATCGCCCAGTAATATATTAATTGCATGTACAATGAATATGCTATATAATATATTGTATAAGAGGAGGGAAAACGATTCTGGATAACATTCAACAAGTGGCAAATTTATGGGTTACTTTATTTTTTCCCAGCTGGATTTGTATCTTTCTTAAAATTTGAGAGTGTATTTTTAACTTTTGTATCTTTCTTAAAAGTTTAAAATGTTTTTTTTTTCCCTTTTGTGTCTTTCTTAAAACTTGCAAGTTATTTTTTTTTCCTTTTGGGTCTTTCTTAAAACTTGCAAGTTTATTTTTTTTCCTTTTAGGTCTTTCTTAAAACTTGCAAGTTTATTTTTTTTCCTTTTGGGTCTTTCTTAAAACTGTAAATGTATTTTTTTTTTTTTTTTTGTAAGACGATATAAAAAAGATGTTGAGACTCTGGAAAGAGTGCAGAGAAGAGCAACAAAGATGATTCGGGGACTGGAAGCTGAAACATATAAAAAACAGTTGCAGGAATTGGGCATGGCCAGTCTAGGGAAGAGAAGGACCAGGGGACACATGATAGCAATGTTCCAATATCTAAGGAGTTGCCATTAAAGAAGAGGGGTCAATCTATTCTCCAAAGCACCTGAGGGCAGGTTAAGAAGCAATGGGTGGAAACTCATCAAGGAGACAAGCAACCTAGAACTAAGGAGAAATTTCCTGACAGAACTATTAACCAGTGGAACAACTTGCCTCCAGAAGTTGTGAATGATCAAGCACTGGAAGTTTTTAAGGAGAGATTGGACAACGATTTGTCCGAAATGGCATAGGGCTTCCTACCTGAGCAGGGGGTTAGACTAGAAGACCTTTAAGATTCCCTTCCAACTTTGTTATTCTAAGTACTTCTAAATCATCTAAACTTCCTTTGTCTTGGTATGAATGTTTCACAGTGTTGTCATCACTGGGAAAATAACAAGATGTTATTTGCTATTTCTGTCCTATCCAAAATGTCCTCATTTTTCGTACTTTTGTCTGAGCAACTTTTGAGTTGGCATTGAGATATTTTTTATCGTAAGACACCTCATGGATTAAAGAGAATATTTGTAGCTCAGGAGCTAACTGTGAACCCCTTGGTGCTCTCTGAGCTTGGTAGTTTTCTTGCAGGCATTTCATGACCCATCTAGGGAACATCATCAGTGCTAGAAGGGAGTGGGGTTTTCTTTTTGTTTATGTACAAGTAGTTTGGCTTGTACACCATTCCATTTGAACACTGATGGTGTTACCTAACTGGGTAATGAGATGTCTTCCAGAAAACCAAGCTCAGAGAGTACCAAGGACCCTGCTGTCTTTCTTCTCCATTCGACAGACCCCCACTCCTGTCTTGATACTGATGTTACCTGGTTGGGCCATGAGATGTCTAGAAGAAAACTGCCCAGCTCAGAGAGCCCCAAGGACCCCAGAAGCTTCTTTCTTCTCCATTCCACAAAACCCACCCCACTGATGATGTTACCTAGCTGGGTTATGAGATGTTTAGAAGAAAACCTCCCAGCTCAAGAGAGCACCAAGCATCCCAACACCTCATGAATTCCATGACTTGATGAATCAACAGTGTCATGATGAAGGAAGCATGGAGTCCATTACCTTCATCAGCCAGGTCTCATCCCCAGCAAAATCTGATTTCTTCAGATCCATTCAAAACCTCAATCATACCTGCGTGATTCACTTCAGATTTAAGCAAATACGTTGCACAAGGTTGGAAGTGCCTGAGATAAGGTTGCGTTACCCAGGGCATCGTGGTAAGTGCACAATTTTTCAAAAGGGGCGAGAAATGAAGGCCGTTTCCTCTTCAGAAGTTGCCAAGTCATAGTTGGCACAAGGCAAAGGAGGAAAAAGATCGGTGAGGGAAAGCTTTGTACAGCCTTTTCCATGAATTACATCAGAAGGGTAGAGTGAAGAAGAAAAGAGGAAGAAGAAGAAAAAGAAGGGCCTGGCCAGGAACATTACAAAGAAAGCACTCAGAGAAACTTGCTTTGAAGGCGAGTTACCTCAAGATAAATCAAGGTGGAAGTTGGAACCACAAGGTCATGTGCCTTGCATGTGAAAACAGCATGGATTGTGATCATGTGGTCAGAAAGGCAAATTATTCTTGCACCTATGAACTGAGTGTGTCTATGCATTTATTTTGGGTTCTTGATGTTGGGTTCTTGATGCTCATTGAACTTGGTGGTTTTCTTGTTGACATTTCGTGACCCAGCTAGGGAACAACCATTGGTGCTAGAAGGTTGCATGGGGATAGAGTGGAGGAAGAGGACTGTGGGGTCCTCTCTGACCTCAGTTGTGTCTTTGCAACTGTTTCATGGTCGATTGGATGACATCTTCAGTTCTAGAAGGGAGGGTGGGGTGATGGCCTAGAGGTGGAGCTCTCCCCCTACAATCGGGAGGTTGTGAATTCGATCCTAGCTAGAGGCAGATATTTCTCTCTCTGGGCACAGTGAGAATGTATCTGTCAAACAAAAGTCCATACTGGCAAACAGGAAGAGCATCCGGCCAGTAAACACTCAGGTCCATTCAGTTGCCCAGACTCCACCCTGAAGCAAGGGATTATGGGGGTCATTAAAAGATGATGATGGGAGTTCTAGAAGAGAGTGAGGTTTGTGGGGGGGAGGAGGAGGAGGAGGAGGAGACTCGGGTCCGTGATGCTCTCAGATCGTGGTGGTTTTCTTGCAGACATTTCACAACCTGGCTAGGTAACATCATCAGTGCTAGAAGAGAGTGTGAGGTTTGTTGGCCGTTTATATATAGTAGATTGCCCAGCTGCTCTTCTTCCTTGATGGTTCTCTGATCATTAGGCTATGTTTCATCCCTGAGGTTTGTCTGGGGTTGTTTGCTGCTTATCTGGGTGTTGGCAGCTGGAAAGGATATGTTCCAACTGTTTGATTCCTTCCCAGGCTTTTGATTGCAGTTTGATTGATGGAGTGCATGTAAATGAGGTTTATCTCTATAGGCCTGTTGATGGTTAAGTTGTCTGAATGCCAGGCTTCCAACTGACTCAGTCTGTCCACAATTAAGAAGATTTTGTCCTGTTTTCTGACTGCTACTGGTAGTTAGAGTTCAGGGATGGGCTCTGCTAGATTTCTTCCGGTCTGTCCTTCACAGTGGCTGTTACAGTCCTTACATTGTCCATTGTAGATATCTCCTGGTTGGTATGGTTTGTTATTTTTTTTCCCTTCTTCTTTGACTACCAGATCAAGATGTTCTGTTTGATTTTTTTTTTTTTCTCTTGCTTGTCTCTACTTTGTTACCACCAGCACGGTGTAGATTGCACACACGATATTCTCCACTTCTTTTTATTCCTTTGGTCTTTCTCTGTGGCTGGAGCAGAACAATGTGTGGATTCTAAGGACCGGTTTCAAACGGGTTTTTCTTCCTTTTTTTTTTTTTTTGTACTCTTCCAGCTGGAAGAACAATTTCTCCAGTTTTGCTCTTCAAGTCCTTTTGAAATTAGATTCTTGAAGCTATTTTTCTTCACTCCAATCCCTTCTGTTCTGAGCTTCACTGCCTTTGGTGCAATTGTTGTCTATTTGTATCCCTCGCTAGGGATATTTTGTTTTTTACAGTCCATTCTTCTTCCTAATAGTTGCAGAACAGCCTTCTTTCAAAATGGAAGTGTCGTCCAGAGTCCAGGGGTCTCCAACCTTGGCAATTTTAAGACTTGTAGCCTTCAACTCCCAGAGTTCCTGTTATAACCCAGGGTGTGGCACAAAGGCAACCCAGTCAGATAATCAGGGTCCTTTATTAGCTCCAACTTTGCCCCCAATGTCCATGTTACCTTCTGGGATGGAGAAAAATTCTCCCAGGAACAGCCTTGGGGTGCAGAGAATCAAGTCCAAAACGTGGTCAACAAAAACTGTAACTATAAACGAGGCAAAATGAGGTAATTAGTCTGGCAAGGCAGGAGAAGAAATTCCAGATGGCAATAACTCAGCATGGTTGGGAAGACGCCAGGAACGCAGATAAGCAAAGTCAACACAAGATAAACTCACATTTGTTCCCAGCAGATGCTGCACTCAGCATGCATCTCTTTTAAACTCTCTTCCCAGGGGTAGCTAATGAAGGGAATCAGGGCCCCTTCCTCCCCCATAAGCCACACAGCTCACATTGCTCTCTTCTCCGTTCCTCCCTGCATGCCCTAGGATGAAGAGGGGATGGGCGTGGGTCTTCCTCTAAACTCTCTCTCCCTTGTTCTACCTCTTCCCTGCTCTGCCCAACCAGACTTTGCCCTTCCCCACTTTCTTCTGCAGCCAACGGAGCCCCACTCCCACTCCCTGTCAGCTGTTCATCTTCCTCCTCAGATTCAGACTCTGACAGGGGCATGATAGTCCACAAGTCTTAAAGTTGCCAAGGCTGGAGACTCTGGTCCAGATTCATTACTGGATCCCCAAACAAATAGGCCTGTAAGTTTTATGTCCACAAGTCAACATCTGATGTCCAATATGTTGCTGACCTGTGGATTTCAACTCTTAGAATTTCCCCAGTCACTCATGCTGGCTAGAGAATTCTGGGAGTTGAAGTCCACATATCTTTAAATAGGCAAGCTTGAGAAATATTGAATTAAAGGTAAGCGTGGGATGCAATTTTAGAGGACCTAATGCAACATTGCACTAAGCAGCCCAGTTTTCTTCCATAAACACAATATACCATATTAGAGGCCTCCTCTCTTTTGTCAGAAGCCTGGAGTTGATTTTGTTTCATAAACACAGAAGTAGAAAGCTAAAGAGATGTAAAAACAAGCCAGGAATCAAAACGATGGCATTCACATGGGCATTGACAACTCCTTGATCAAATATTTGGGATTTGCCAAGTATCCTCAAATCTGGTTAGACGCAGTGAGAGCATCACAGGAGCTGTGATATTCCATGTTGCATGATGTGGTTGTCAACTCGTAAATCATTCCTATACCTGTTTCTGAGTTGCCATAAGCAGGGGGGGAAAGGCCTGAGGGAGCAATGCGGTCGATGAGAGCCAGAAGCACATTCCACGCTTATCTTGTGGAGATTGTAGCCTAGGCTACTAGATCTTCTGTCCTCGAAAATCCTTCATTGGAGAGAGTGATTGATGACACCCAGCCTGTGAACGTGTTTTGTTGGAGAATCTGATTTATGACATACCCAGGGGAGTAGAGGGAAAACAGGGTCATAGGTGATCGTAAATTACATGTCTCAGAGTTGGCTTCATATGGGTTAGTGCCGGACATGTTGCTCCTAATAAATCATTTGGATTCTTTTGAAGCTTGGCTGAAGACTCATGATTTAATTAGGGCAATTGTCAGAACCCTGACAGTGGTATTATGCCCCTCCTGAGTTTGGCGGTAACTTTATTTTTATTTTATTTATTGACATCCTGCCTTTTATTATTTTTACAATAATAGTGAACATAGCAAACACCTTCCTGTTCCTACTTTTCCCCACAAATAATCCCGTGAGGTGGATTCGTGGCTGAGGTATAACTAGAACTCACTGTTTCTTGGTGATTGACACAAAGTCATCCAGTCAACTTTATATGCCTAAGGTGGGACTAGAACTCACAGTCTCCTGGTGATTGGCCCAAAGTTGTTCATTTGGCTTTCATGCCCAAAATGGTGCTAGAACTCACCATCTGGTGATTGACAAAAAGTCATCCAGTCAACTTTATATGCCTAAGGCGAGACTAGAACTCACCGTCTCCTGGTGATTGCCCCAAAGTTGTTCATTTGGCTTTCCTGCCTAAAATGGCGCTTGAACTCACCATCTCCCAGTCTCTACCCTGGTGCCTTAACTACTAGACCAAACGGACTCTCATATAAACAAAACAAAACAACATTTGAAAACCACACTCAAATATATTAGATTTGAGATACAAAGCGACCTCATCACCCCATGCTCGGGTTTCTACGTATGCAAAGTGGAGGGTGTTTGAATAACTGTGCGGCCCTTGCTGTCACCTGCACATTGGTAGCTTGAAGTAAATTCCACCAGACAAGTCAAGGCATATGGGTTGGCAGAGATACTTAGGTTCTGAAAAGCACACTCACTGGGGTTTCACAGGGAGCACTTAAGGAATGGAAAATTAGCTGCTTAAAGAGAGCAACTGAGCTGGCAGAACGTCAAGTCCTTCTGTTTCATTATTTCCCCTTTCACCAAACCAAGCCTTTCTCACAGCCATGAGGACAGCTGATTAGATACGTTCCGCTAATTTAGCAGTGTTCCAATATTCAGCAGTTTTCACAAAGAAGAGGGGGGTCAACCTATTCTCCAAAGCAGGGGTCGCCAACCTTTTGGACCTCGTGGACCACCAAACTCATAATTTTAAATCCCGTGGACCAGAGACACTGGGAAAATCCCCCAAAAAGTTTGCAGGAAAATTCCCCACCCTGTTTTCCTACCGATCGATTGTTCTTTATTTGGGATCGCAGGATACTGTCTCCAGCTCCGTTCTAAGGGGGGGGGGGAGGGAGACTTTTGGCTTCATGCAAGAGAAGCAGCAGAAGTCTTTCTTTCTCTCCCCCAAACTCCACCAGAAATGAGTCTTTGTGAGACTTGTTGCACCAGTGTAGCCTCTTGGAACAGGAGGCCTTGCAGGGTCCCAAAGACTCATTTCTGGTGGAGTTTGGGGGAGAGAAAGAACAATTTTTGCTGCTTTCCTTGCGTGCAGCCAAAAGCAGAAGAAGAAAGAAGCAGCCTGGTGGCCAGGCGAGGCACATGGGGAAAGTGGGGAAAGTTCCCCCTCTCTGCCCTTTTCCCCCTCCCCTCACTACCTCGTGTTGTTCACAATGCAAGTGACGCAAGCCTTGTGTTCCTGCAGGCCAGGTGGACGGTGCAGCCTTGTGTTCCCACGCAGCCTGGATTAATTACTTTGGTGTGACATTTCTCTGTGGACCACCAAAATTTTCTCACGGACCACCAGTGGTCCCCGGCCCTCCGGTTGGCAACCACTACTCCAAAACACTAGAAGACAAGACAAGAAGCAACGGGTGAAAACTCATCAAAGAGAGAAACAACCTGGAACTAAGGAGGAATTTCCTGACAGTGAGAACAATTAATCAGTGGAACAACTTGTGAGTGCTTCATCACTAGAGATTTTTAGGAAGAAATTGGACAGCTACTTGTCTAAAATGTGATAGGGCCATGATGGTGAACCTATGGCATACATGCCAGAAGTGGCACGCAGAGCCATCTCTCTGGGCATGCCAGCTGTCGCCTGTTATTCTTCTGGTTTCCAGAGTACGCGTGTGCCAGCCAGCTGGTCTTCACGCATGCATGCGTGCCAGAAACCTGAAGACCAGGTGGTTGGTGCACTTGTGTGTGCTGGAAACTGGAAGCTCAGCTTCCCCGCGCATGCATGCATGCCAGGGAGCTGCTCTTCCAGTTTCTAACCCTCCCCCCCTGCACGTGCACTCCCGTTTCAACACCCGGTGCTGAAAAGTTTCACCAACATGTGATAGGTTCTCCTGCTTGAGCAAGGTTTGGATTAGAAGACTGTACTTAATTTATCTGGGTTTCGGTGACGGTGCATGCTATCTGTGATGACCCAAAGGGGTATGGCACAAAGGCAACACAGTCAAATAAGCAAGAAGAGTCTCTTTATTATTTCCAACTTGGCCCCCAATGTCCAGGTTACTTTCAGCTGGAGAAAAACTCTCCTAGGATCAGTCTTTTAAGTGGAGGAAATTCAGTCCGAAAACAAAGCACAAACAAACTGTAACTAAAAATCTGCACAATCTACTCTGCAGCAATTAACTGGACAGGGTAGGAGAAGGAATTGCAGACTTGAAAGCCCAGCAAAACACACACAGTTGGGAAGACACCAGGAACCCAAATAAGCCTCAATGATAATTCACAATTTGCTCCCAACAACTTGCTGTGCGTAGCTTCCCTTTTTAAACACCGTGTTCCCAGCTGCAGCTAATGAAGGGAATCACGGCCCTTTCCTCCCCCGTAAGCCACACAACTTATGTTGTTCCCTCCTCCGTTCCTCCCTGCGTGCCCTAGGATGAGGAGGAGATGGGCCCGAGTCTTCCTCCAAATTCCCTCTCCCTTGTTCTACCTCGCCTCTGCTCTACCCAGCCGGCCTTTGCCCTTCCCCGGCTTCCTCCACAGCCAATGGAGTTACACTCCCACTCTGTGTCAGCTGCTCAGCCTCCCCCTCTGAATCAGATTATGAAAGGGGCATGACATTATCAGTTGTGACCAGCATTGGTTGCCATGCTGCAACATGTGCTGACCACGACGGAGAAGATTCTAGAAGCTGTAAAAAGCAATGGTGGGCACTATCATGAGTCAACAACTTACTTCCTAATGATGCAAAGGTTTCAAACATTAAAGGAATGCTAGTGAGCAATCGCTTAAACATGAGCCAGCCATGTGCAGCAGCAGCCAAAAAGGCTAATACAATCCTTGGTTGCATAAACAGAGGCATAGAATCAAAATCACGTGGAGTATTAGTACTGCTTCCTAAAGCCTTAGTAAGGCCTTTCCTGGAAGACCGCATCCAGTTTGGGTCACCCCGTTACAGAAAAGATGTTGAAATTTTGGAAGAAGTTCAGAGAAGAGCAACTAAGATGATTAAAGGCCTGGGAGAGTAAAACATATGAAGAAGGGTTTCAGGAACCGGACATGGCTAGTCTAGAGAAAAGAAGGATTAGGAGTGACATGATAGCAGTGTTTCAGTATTTGGGGGGAGCTGTCCCGAAGAAGATGGAGATTCAAGCTATTCTCCAAAGCACCTGAAGGCAGAATGAGAAGCAATGAATGGAAACTCATCAAGGAGAGAAGCAACCTGGAATTCAGGAAAAATTTCCTAACAGCGAGAACAACCAACTAGTAGAACAGCTTGCCACTGGAAGTTTTAAGGAGAGGCTGGACATCCATTTGCCTGAAATGGGATAGGGCAAATACTGTATTCTGATTGAATAATTGCACACAAATAATGAAGAATGGGTGGGACAGAATGAACTCACATGCCTGGCCATTAATCTTGGATTTGGTCATGTACTGTTTCACCCACCAGAGTTAATTGCCACGGTATCTAAGAGTAACCAAATCGTGAGCTCTTGTTCTAAGCTGTGAATCAGGCACTGGGTACAATGTACGTACACACTACTCCTGCCAAGAAGGAACTTGGAAGTGGGAGCCAGAATTTGAGGCCACTGAGAAACAAAAGCATCTGTTCAAAAAAGAAAAAAAAAACTGTTGGCAGCAAGTTCATGAAGTATAAAAACTCAGGGGTAGGACAGGAGTGTTGGCATTTGGTATCATAATTAAAAATGACCAGGATAGGCAGGGATTCAGCCGAGACCGAAGAGAACTAATTTGAGCTTTGGTTCATAAACATAAAAATTGAATGCCCAGTTTTAATTAAGGAGGAAAAAGCAAACTCAAGTCCATTTGCATATTGTTTCAATAGCGGGTTACCACTGTGATGGAAAAGAGTCAATTCTTTTTAAAAAATAACATTGATAAAACAGTTGCTTTGACTTTGCTTATGAGCAAGGTTATATAGATGAAAAGCCCGAGATTTCATGATAGGGAGTTATGGGAAACACCCACATTTGTGTTAATCACTCCAAAAAGAAGAAGGAACAGAGGCAGGAGTAGGAAGAAAGGATGGGGGAAGAAGGAAGGAGAAGGAACAGGAGGAAAAGGAAGGGAGGAGAAGTAGGGAGGGAGAGAGGGGGAAGAGGAGGGAAAAAGGAAGGAGAGGAAATAGAAAGAAGGGAACAGGAGCAGAAGGAACAGGAAGAATGGCAGAGGAGGAGGAAGGAAGGAGGAGGAAGGAAAAGGAATAGGAAGAAGGAAGAAGGGACGAACAGGAGCAGAAAGAACAGGAAGAAGGAAGGAGGAAAAGGAGAAGGAGGAGGAGGAAGGAAGAAGAAAGGAATAGGAAGAAGGAAGAAGGAAAAAATAAGAGATGAACAGGAGCAGAAGGAACAGGAAGAAGGGATGAAGAGGAGGAAGGGAGGGAGGAGGAAGGAAAAAGAATAGGAATAGGAAGAAGGAAGAAAAAGAGAGGAACCAAGAGCAGAAGGAACAGGAAGCAGGGATGAGAAGGATAAGAAGTAGGAAGGAAGAGAGGAGGAGGAAGAGGAAAAGGTGAAGAAAAAGGAAGAGAAGGAGAAGACGGAGGAGAAAGGGAAGGAGGAGGAGGCAGCTAAGACAGAAAACAGTGATAGTCATACACCCCTTCCAGGGCAAGTAGGATGAGCTATTTCACTTTCTGGTGCAATACTACATGCATATTTAAGCCCATGTCACACTGCACCAACGGATGGAAAGAGGATGTAAAATGGAGAGAAACACTTGCCACCCGTTGGTTAACGCGATTCATCCTTTTTGTACTCACTGCATCCGTTTTTCATCCTCTTTATCCGTCCAGCATCCGTCGACTGAGGTTCCATCTGCTCAAAAAGTTTTGAGCTGCACAAAACTTTTTGAGCGGAAAATGTATCCAACGCGTCCGTTCTGCATCTGCAACGCAAATGGGGAACATCCATTCTGCATCCGTCGGCATCTGTTACGCATCCACTACATCCTCTAGGCATCCGCTGCGCATCCGCGCAACTCAAATCCGCTCCAGCGGTAAACGGACACAGGGAGGAAGCGAAACGGACGCGGAACAGACACGCAGCGTTAGTAGCACAGACGGAGAATGGATGAAAGCGGATGCAGCTCGCAAAGAAAGCATTTAAAATGGAAAAAACATTCGCAGAGGGAACCTATCTCGGATATTAAGGATGCCTAGAGGATGCAAAAGGACACATAGTGGAAAACCTATATTGCCTGTAAAAAGGGGGAGCAACTCACCTGGATCTCACTTTCAGTCCAGCAGCCCTGCTATGCAGACCTCTGCAGCCTTCATCTGGCTCTTGCTCTTCCACAGCATCCATTGATGTCCACCATAGATCATAACACACCCCTTTTGGTAGCCACCATCGTTCTGCAACAGTGCGAAGCCATCTACAGGATCTTTCAACTGTTCTACGGGAAGAAAAGGAGGCGGCCAAGAAATGTCTGGGTCCGAAGATGGATCGGGAGAAGAGCAGAGTACGGACTGTACAACAAGCTGATGGTGGAGCTGAGGAACGAAGACCCTCGTGCATTCCAGAACTTCATGAGGATGCCTCCAGCCATGTTTGACGAAGTTGTGGAGCGGCTGACACCCAGGTTGACCAAGCAGAGCACCAACTTCCGGCCCAGCCTGGACCCTGGGCTCAAGGTGGCACTGACTCTGCGTCACCTGGCCTCAGGGACCACCTACAGGAGCATGCAGTACGGATGGAGGGTGCCACACAACACCATCAGCATTGTGGTCAGAGAAGTGGTGCAGGCCATCATCAAAGAATACCTGGAGGAGCTCCTCCAGTGCCCCTCCACTGAAGAAGGCTGGAAGAAAGTTGCAGAGCAGTGGTATCAGAGGTGGAACTTCCCCCACACCGTTGGAGCCATAGATGGCAAGCACATGGCCTGAAAAGCTCCAGCCAAGTCGGGGTCCACTTATTTCAACTACAAGGGCTTCTTCAGCATCATCCTCTTCGCCATGGTCAATGCTGACTACAAGTTCATGTACATCGATGCTTCAGGCAATGGCTCATCTTCAGATGCCCAGGTATACAGCGCCAGTCACCTCAAGGAGGAGCTGGAATGCAACCTCATCGTGGGCTTCCCAGATCCAGAACCCCTGCCCAACGACACACAAGATGTGCCCTATTTCATCGTGGGGGATGACGCCTTCTCCCTCAGAACCTACCTCATGAAGCCCTACACCTCCAGATGCCTCACCCGTGAAGAGAGGATCTTCAACTACAGGCTGTCCAGGGCAAGGCGGGTGGTGGAGAACGCCTTTGGCATCCTGGCCAACAGGTTCCAGGTACTTCTCACCACCATGCAGCATCGCCCACAGACTGTGAGGAGGATCGTGGAAGCTTGCTGCATCCTGCACAATCTCATGCGCACCCGCTACCCAGTCTTGCAGAACAGGCTCGTGGACCTCCAACAAGGCAATGGGGACATGGAGCCTGGGGAATGGAGGCAAGGGCGAAACCTGATAGACACTAAGGATGTGCAAGGCCCCAACAGAGCCTCACGTGAAGGGAAGAAGCAGCGCAACCTCCTGAAACACTGGTGCAACTCCCCAGCTGGAGCAGTGGAGTGGCAAGGCAGGATGATAGATGATTAATAGATGCTTCCTTCAGCCTGTCTCATCACACTGATGAGATTGTGCCATGTATGTTGAGTGGCCCTACATTGAACAGGGCATTTAATAAAGAGTTGTGTTTATGTTGAAATGTGTTGATGAATGATTAAATTGTTATTGATGATAAAGGGCCAGAGGTGTGGCACCTGGGAGGGTGGACCATACAGTCCCACTATGCTTGCACTGGAGGTTTATCTATCCCACAGCTATTACCCATCCCAAAGGTATCCCTGCCCATCCCACTGCTATCCTTACCCATCCCAAAGGTATCACTGCCCATCCCATTGCTATCTTAACCCATCCCACAAGCATGCAAAGGCTTAAACCATTTCTAAAAGTTTCCACCAAGACTTTATTTAATAAAATAAATGAAGCAAGTGTGTGAAGCAAAGATAATCTTTATTAATAACAAGCTGTAAAAGAAATATGATGCAAGTCAAGTGTCCAAAGCAAAAATAAAGTCAACAGGTAGCCACCCAGTCTCTGGCACTCTTCTTGGTCACTCGGAGGTGTACCCAGTCTCAGGGGTGAAGGGTCCAGGTACTGTGGAAGTGGCTGCTGCTGGAGTGTTGGTCTGAAGCGCCACTGCGGTGCCTGGCCCCGAGAGGGCAACAGGGGACGGTGTGTTGAAGAAGCTCTCAGACAGCTGGCTCAGCCCCGTGATGTTGAGAGCCCCTTCCTCCATGCCATGGGGTGTCAGCCCCAATACCGATGACAGATGTACTGAGGCCGGGCTTGGCTGTGGGATGGAGGAAGGAGCAGTGTAGTGGGGCTGTCTGGTCTGCAGCTGGGTGAGGACTAGTGTTGGTGGCATCATTGGCGTGGGTGGCATCGGTGGCGTGGGTGGCATCAGTGGCACCGGTGGCGTCCAATGAATATGTGCCTGGACTGGGAAGGGCTGCTGCCTGTGCTGCTGGACCTCCTGGTAGCCGTAGCCTTGGTAGGTGAGGGCCTGTGGAAAGCCTTGGAAGGGGAGTGACATCACCTGGGGTGGAGGAGCAGACCTGGACTGGGTGGGAGCAGGTTCATTTTGGTCTGGAGGGTTGTGAAGCAGATCGGTGATCCTGTCCTTCACCACCTGGTACTGGGGTTCCAGCCATGTCCATGAGGGTCTGGTTCACATAGGTGAGGAAGGGCTTGCGGTTGGAGGATGAGGAGTCAGTGTGTACCAGCTGAGAGAGGAGATCTACGCTGCTCCTGATGGTGTCTCTTATCTCCAGCAGGACAGTGTGGCTCTGTCCCTCCTGTCTGGCTCTCTGCCTTTCTATGGAGGTGGAGCTGGGGGTGGATGCGGGTTGGGCTGTGGTGGAAGTGCCATCACCTTTCTCCCACTGTGTCAGGGGGTCCTCCACGCGCTCCGCCAGGGGTAGTATAGCTGTCAGGGGGGGGGTCTCCGTCGTGGCACGCTCCACAGATACCTGCCTGGACACAGGAGCTGACTCTTGGCCAGAAGAGGACTGGCTCTCAGCAGGCTGCCTGAGAGAGAGGGTTGTGAGAGGGGCTGCTCCTCGGTGGCGGATCTCACCCTCCAAGAAGCTGCACTTGGCCATCACGTAGGTCTCTCTGTCCGTCAGCTTGACCGTGGCCTGGCCAGATTTCTTGAGGTGCAGCTGCCCATACCAGGTGTGCATGTTCTTCCACCAGCCGAGGAGCACCTCCGAAGTGTAGCCCAGGCTCTCCGCCTTCTCTCCAAGCAGCCTGCTTCCTTTTGGTGTCTCGATAGAGCCTGTGTCCCTTCCGCCATAGATACTCGTTCTCCCTCAGTCACTCCAGCACCTCATCCTCATGTTCCTCTTCTATGTTGTATTGCCTCCTCTCCCGTTCACGTGTCTGCCTCATCCTCCCTTTGGCAGGGCCATATGGGCCCTCATGAGAGGGGCTTCGAAGTTGTAGGGGTTGCTCCTCCACACCACCACCAGCAGCAGCAGCAGCAACAACAGTAGCAGCAAAAGCAGGACCAGCAGCACCAGCATGATCAGGCGCAGGACCAGGAGCACCAGCAGGACCAGCAGGACCAGGAGCACCAGCAGGACCAGCAGGACCAGGAACAGTGCCAGCAGAGTAAGCACCAGCAGAAGCACCAGCACCAGGAGCAGCGCCAGCAGAGTACGCATCAGCAGAAGCACCAGCACCAGGAGCAGTGCCAGCAGAGTAAGCACCAGCAGAAGCACCACCTCCAGAAGCAACATCAGCAGAAGCCCCAGCCCCAGAAGAGCGAGCCTGTGCTGCAGAAGCCCCAGCAGAAGCAGAGTGAGGGCCAGGGAGTGGGAGGGTGGCCCTGTCCCTCTTGCCAGGGCTGGCAGCAGATGGCTGAGGCTTTCTCTTCTTCCCCATGGTTGTGGGGTTGCTGGCTGGCTGGCTGGCTGGAAGGCAGGCTGGAGAGCTGTGTCTGGAAGCAGGTCTTTCCTCTGAATGGTGACCTACTTGGGAGCTGCTTTCCTTTATATCCGTGGGGCTGACGCAATGCATCCTCCCCACATGCGCAGTGAACATTAGGCATCCGCTAGGCTTCCGCTGTGCATCCACTTCATCCGCTAGGCTTCCGCTGTGCATCCGCTTCATCCGTTCGGCATCTGCTCTGCATCCGCTGTATCTGTTCCGCGTCCACTTTGCTGTGCTCCCCTGGAAGCCTTGCAGATGTGTCATCCGCTCCCATCTGCTTCCATCCGCTAGGCTTCCATGGAGCATCCACTTTCCATCCGCCCTATGTCCTCCCCCCGTCCGTTCCTTTCCGTGTTGTCCGCTCTGGTTATGCAAATTTTTGCCCCTTTTGAGAGCAGATAACAATGGATGGAACATTTTTCTCGTCCGCTGTGTCCTTTTTACAAACGTTTTGCATCCGTCAGCCAGTGTGACAGGGCCTTTAATTACATTTAATTAAGGCCAATGCACTTCCTAAGAAATTCAGTGCAATTTCTTTGCTTGCAGTATTGGTCACTATCTTATAGGGAAGACTCTGTCTGTCTGTCTCCATCCATTATCTCTCTCTCTCTGTCTATCCGTCCATCTATCTTTCTATTATCTATCATCCTCCATCATATATATCTCTCTCACTCTCCATCCATCCATCCTCCATCTCTCTCATCTTTCATTCTCCATCATCTCTGTCTCTCTCTTTTTCTCCATCCATCCATCCATCTCTCTCATCTTTCATCCTCCGTCATATCTCTCTATCTCTTTTCTCCAACCCTCCATTCATCATTTCTCTCTCCATCCATTGATCCATCTCCCTCTCTCTACCATCCTCCATCATATATATCTCTCATTCTCCATCCATCTGCCTCACTCTTTATCTCCCTCCCTCCATCATCTCTCTCTCTGTTTATCCATCCATCTCTCTCCATCATCTATCAACCTCCATCATATCTCTCTCTCACACTCTCCATCCATCCATCCATCCTCCATCTTTCTCTTTCTCTCTCTCTCACACATCTCTCATTCTCCATCATCACTCTTTCTCTCTTTTTCTCCATCCATCCATCCATCCATTTATCCATCCATCATCTCTCTCTCCATCCATCTATCCATCTCTCATCCTCCCTCATCTCTCTCTCTTTTTCTCCATCCCTCCATCCATCATTTCTCTCTCCATCCATCGATTCATCTCTCTCTCTACCATCCTCCATCTTATATTTATCTCATTCTCTATCCATCCCCCTCTCTCTTTATCTCCCTCCCTCCATCATCTCTCTCTCTCTTTATCCATCCATCTCTCTCTATCATCTATCAACCTCCATCATATCTCTCTCTCTCACTCTCCATCCCATCTCTCTCTCTCCTTGCTATATCTTTTTACAATATAAGCAATTTATTACTGCCACCTGCTGGAAAATTGGTGTACAGATCTGTCATTTTTTTTTTTTGTCTCCATTATAAATTTTGCTGTCCAATCTCTTCTTAAAAACTTCCAGTGTTGGTGCACCCACAATTTCTGGAGGCAAAATTTCCTGCTCTCACTGTCAGGAAATTTCTTCTTTATGCTTTATTTATATAATCTAATGTATTGAGATTATTTATAGAGCTCTCCATGTCAGAACACTGTCTCCTGGTGGCATGTAAAATTAAAACAGCCACAATTCCCCAACCCAATCCACAGGTTTAGAGGTGTGATAACCTGGAGTGTAACACAAATGTAACAAAATCCAAAACGTAAATAAATGTCCTTTAATGCCTCCAACTTCGCCCCACTGTTCAATAATTCTCCACTGGAAATAAACATTATTCAAAAATAGTCTTCAAAAGAAAGCAATGCAGTCCAAACTTAATGAACAGATAGAGGTGAAATTAAAAAAAAACAAACGAACTACAATGAAGGAATTTCTACAACGGACCGGGAGAAGTAATTACCAACTGCAAGGAGATAACAAGGCACAGTCTGTTGGAAGGATGCCAACCAAGATAATTTCAGCCCAAAATAAAACATGCTTTGCTTCTGGCAATGCTCTCTTAAACCGTCTCTCTTATATACAATTCTCACCATCTGCAACCAATGAGAGGGATCAGGGCCGCTTCCTCTCTCATAAGCCAAGTTGTTTCCTTCTCCGTTCCTCCCTGCTTGTCCTAGGATGCAGAGGAGATGGGCCTGGTTCTTCCTCTGACTGCCCAGCCAGCCTCTGCCCCTCCCCAGCCTCTTCCACAACCTCCACACTTCCACTCCCTGTCAGCTGTTCCTCTTCTCCCTTAGAGTCTGACTCTAACAAGGGCATGACAAGAGGTTAAAAAAGTAATCCCAGCACAGAAGTAGTCCTCAATTACAACAGTTCATTTAGTGACCGTTCATTAAAGGTACAATGAAGGTACAATGGCACTGAGCAAAAGGGACTTATGACCAGGGGTGGGATTCAAATTATTTTTAATAAATTTTATTTGTCTTTGATGTCTTTTAAAAACAAAAAGATAATCATTACATAAACAGTTCTGTGACATCAATCTCATACATTTCTATATTTTGTGCATATTTACAAATATATATAATTTGTGCAAATATATACATTCTATTTATAAATTCCTAATCTTAAATTCCTTCATTTTCCATCTGTCTTAATTCAATCCAATTATACAATTTTTCCCAGATTTTGTAATATTCAGATTCATCTTTCTCTTTTAACATTAAGGTCAGTTTGTCCAATTCAGCGGATGTCATAATTTTTGGAATGATCAATTCATCTGGGGATATACAGCTGTGCTTCCAGCATTGAGCGCAAGCTATTCTGGCAGCCATTAAAATACGTAATACTATATATTTCATGGTTTTTTTTCCATATTTCTTTTTAAATATCCCGAACAAGAATCATTCTGGTTCCAATTCTATTTGATCCTTTAGAATTTCTTGCAGCCAATATTTAATTTTAAACCAGTATTTCTAGGCCTCAGGACAAGACCACCACATATGATAGAAAGTACCCTCTTTCTTTCCACATTTCCAACATGCTGGACTCATGGTGGGATTCAAATTTTTTAACAGTCGGTTCTTTGGGCATGGCTAAGTGAATATGGCTAAGTGGGCATGTCCATGGGACTGAGTGGGCGTGGGTTTTTTTTTCAGCAACCCCCCCTCTAATTTTTTTGCCTCCTGGGCCCCAGGGAAGCCTCCTGGAGGGGTGTTTTTGCTCCCAGGAAGCTTCCCTGAGGCCCAGGAAGGCAAGAAAATGGAGCACGGGGGGCACCCCTTTTTGCATCTTAGGCCTCAGGGAAGCCTCCTGGACGAAGTAGTAAGACAGAGGAGTGGATCCCAGCACAGCTGATCATTGGAACAGCTGATAGTCGGGAAGGAAAAAAGAAAGAAATACCTTAAGGAGTGACTGTGTGTTGACCCAGAGTGGGATACAAAAGCAACACAGGCACAAAAACAAGTGAAGTCCCTTTAATTCCTCCAACTTGGCTTCAAAGATCCAATTATCATTGACTGGAGAAAAAACTCCTCCACAAACAGTTGCAAAAAGGAAGAAATGCCATTCAAACTCAAAATACATATAAATTAGAAACAGAAAAACAACAACACAAACTACATTGAGGCAATTAATGACACAAGGCAGGATAAGGGCTTGAAGAAGTCCACAGATATCAAAATACACACACTGGGAAGGATGCCAGAACTCAGATAAGAGCTGACAGACTAAAATCATTTCATGCTTTGCTTCCAGCACTGGGCCATGCACAGTTTGTCCTTTTAAAGAAGTCCTCACAGCTGCAGCCCATGAAGGGGATCAGGGCCCTTTCCTCCCCCGTAGACCACGCCGCTCCTCTTATCTGCTCCTCCCTGGGTGCCCTAGGATGAAGAGAGGATGGGCCCAGCTGGCCTGTGCCCTTCCCCAGTTTTTTCCACAACCTCTGGGGCCACCCTCCCACTCCCTGTCGGCTGTTCCTCCTCCCCCTTGTAGTCAGATTCTAACAGGGGCATGACAGACTGGACAGGGTGTCAGTCAGCGATGCCATGCATAATGTTGTGTATGTGCAATAAGGACTGACTGGGCAGGGAAGGGTGGATGGAGATGGGCAGGTCCAGCCAGGGGCACAATTTGCTGGTTCTCCAAACTGCACAGAATCATAACAACCGGGTTCTATAGAACTGGTCCAAACTGGTAGAATCCTACCCTTGCTTACGACCATTTTTGGTGGATCCCAAAGTCATGAGATCCCCTTTCGCAACCATCTGACAAGCAACGACAGTGGGGAAGCCAGATTCGCATAACATTTTACAGGTTGCCAACTTATCAACTGCAGCAATTCCCTTTTACAACGGTGGCAAGGAAGGTCATCAAAACTGCCTGAACCACAAATGTCTCACTGAACAACAGAAATTTGGGGTTCCATTATGGTCATAAGTAGAGGACCATCTATATATATATATATTAAATATATCTAATATATATATATATATTTAAAAAAGATCTTTAAGCCAAAAGAATAAACCAAACCTTTTGATCCCAGCATATGGGGGAGGGCATCAGCGAGATTTTCAAAGTCTGACCAAATATTACAGGGGTTCAAAAGTTCTCCCACCTCTACTTTTCTCTCCACAACAATCCTGTGAGGTAAGTCACTGCTAAGACTTTCTCAAAGGAGGTGACCTTCTGTGGAGGACGGCTATTCCTTGTCCTCTAGTGTTGTCTGAGCAAAACTTGTTTTGTTGTGGCCTGCAAGTAGCCAGCAGAGCTGGTGGCAGATTCTGACAATTAGGAGGTTGGGGAGGACTGTGGCAGCCTCTCCATTCACTACAGATCTTACAAAAATCCAAAGTTCAGGTGCTTGGCAATGGACTCACAGTTATGATGGTTTGCAGCATCCTGGAATCCCATGATCCCCCTTTGGCAACCTTCTGACAAGCCAAAATGTCAGCAGGGAAGCCAGATTCACTTAATGACTGGGTTACTAACTGAAAAACTGCAGCAATTCATTCTACAACCGTGGTGTGAAAGGTTGTAAAATGGTTTTGTAAAATTCACTGAATGACAATCTCATTCAGCGACACAGAAATTTTGGTCTTCCTTCTTGATCCTAAGGCCATGATGGTGAACCTATAGCACACGTGCCACAGGTGGCACACAGAGCCATTTGTGTGGGCACATGAGCCCCAGCCAAACTTACATGCACTGTGCATGTGCATGCCTCCCAGCTCATTTTCAGCCCATTTGAGGTCATTTTCGCCCTCCAGGAGGCTCAAGGGAAGCCTCTGCAGCCTCAGGAGGCCAAAAATGGGCCTTCTGGAAATATTGGAAGTTATGAAACGGGCCTGTTTTTCGGCCTCCAAAAGCTGCAGAGGCTTTCCTCGAGCCCCCAGGAGGGTGAAAACAGCCTCAAACAGGCAGAAAATCAGCTGAGAGGCACGCACATGTGCAGTGCAGGTAAGGGAAGTGTTGCACCTGCATGCGTAGAGGAGGCGGGATGCATTGCATTGTGGCTGCCGGCGTGCATGTGCGCTTTCCGCACAGCACAACAAAAAGGTTCGCCATCACTGTCCTAAGGTGAGGATTACCTGTACTGGAATTGGCCAATCAGCACTCTGCACAGATGGGGGAGGAAGGATGATTGGCAGCAGCATCTTGTAATGTGTTCCCCCCCTTCTTCGTTCTAATAGGAAACCAACTGTTTTGAAGTTAGTTAGTGTAATAAGGTATTTTATCAAAGACATAATGCTTATCCACAGCAGGATCCTCATTTGACATCTGCTGCATAGGGAGATCCAGTGCTCGCAAAAAAGAAAGGCTATTATATGAATTATCATCCATCACTAAAGATTTGACAGGTTTTCTTTCCCCATTCAAAAAAGAGAAGAAGGAAAAAAATGCAGCACCCTAAATAACTTTCACACACAAAAGATTTCACACACAAAAAAGGCATTGTTAGTCAGAAAGAGACCGTGTTTCCCTGAAAATAAGACTGGGTCTTATATTTCTGCTCCAAAAGATGCATTACAACAGTGGTGCTAACCTTTTGGGATTCCTGGGCGAAAAGTTGCTTATGTGCACGCTTGCGTGCCAGCACCCAGAAGGCAATGCACCCCCCCCCCCCATGTTCCCTGCATATGCGAGCACGATTCCCCACTCACACATGCTGCTCCATTACCTGCACTGTGCCTCCCAGGTGATTTTTGGCCTGTTTCAGGCCTTTTTCAGCCTGCCAGAGACTTGAGGGAAGCCTCTGCAGGTTTTGCAGGCCAAAAAATGGGCCCACTTCATTGCATCCAGTATTTCTGGAAATACAAGAAGTGACAAAACGGGCCTATTTTTTAGCCTTCAAAGCCTGCAGAGGCTTCCCTCAAGCCTCTGGCAGGCCGAAAAGGGCCGAAAATCAGCTAAGAGGTGTGTGCATGCACAGTGAGGTAAGTTTGCCTGGGGCTTGTGTGCCCTCACAGTGCCCACATAAATGGCTCTATGTGTCACCTGTGGCATGTGTGCCATAGGTTCGCCAACACAGTATTAGAGCTTCGTTTCTGGTTCAGTCTTGTTTTCAGACAAATACAGTACTAAATGCATCCATCAAGTTGACAATCTTAATTGGGGCTTATTTTGGGGGTAGCGCTTATATTATGAGCATCCTGAAAAATCATGCTAGGGCTTATTTTCCAGTTGGGTCTTATATTTGGGGGAAGGGTTTTTTTTTTTTTTCTCTCAGTGTCATATAGATTTGGAAAAGAATGAAATTGAGATTAAAGTCTGGAGGGGACATTTGGAAAGGGGCAGGAAATAAAATGGAGCATTTTGTCCCCCGGTCCACAATTTGTCTCTGTTGCATTTATGTTTGGAATGTGCCTCTGGGATTAACTTTTTGTGTATATGTGAGGAGGGCCTTTATTGCTTGAAAATGAGGTCTGTCTTGCTCATGAAATTTAGACTATAGAGTAGAAGAGAGAATTGAAATGGATTTCCTTCCAAAAGGTTTACTGGGGTTTGTGTCAGGGAGAAAATCTATCCGTGTGAGGAACGAGACACAACTACGCTTAATGGTAGATAATCGGGCAATGTAGCAAGAAATGTTCCTCTTCATTTAAGGAGAACCATTCTTTCTTGAAAGGTGACTCTACCAATGCATTATCCGCTATTCCCTGTCAGCACTGATAATGTTAGTTGGGCAATGAAACGTCTGCAGGAAAACAACCAAGCTCAGAGAGCATCAAGGACCCTGTGATAGATATACGTAGAAATTCATGTTCCTATATTCATATTTCCTTCTGAACAAACTTATTTACGATGGTGTTATAAGAGGAAGTTTTTATCACAGAACAATTCCAAATTTACTGTCAAATTTACAGCTGACAAATTTACCATCAGCTTGTATTTCTTGTGAAATGTGTGTGTGTGTGTGTACACACACACACACACATGTGCACACACACACACACATGTGCACACACACACACACACACTAGCTGGATACCCGTGCTTCGCTATGAAACTATGTGGTCAGGCTTAGTTTTTGGGCATCCATCGGTATTCATCTGGCTAGTGTCCTGTCACTGAGTGAGAGAGTTAAAGGCTGTTTGGAAACTGAAAGAATATTTGCTGTGTGAGCAAGAAGGGGACAGCAAGACCTGGGCGTGGCTTAGCTCAACTGTTCAGTACTAAAGCTACTTGTTGCTATAAAACTAAAACTGAAACTCCTCTTCTCTGCTTGTGTTTTGCCTTTGGAACAGATTTCTTTTCAAGTTGGGAGGCGAGTAGAACTCCTTAGCATCAGAGCGTGTTGATAATAATAATCTAGGAAATACTAAATGCTCTGATGGTCATTTTGAAAAATCCTTTCTCAGTAAGCCCCTAGAAGCCAAGAGGAACATACGGACCCAATTTCAAGTTTGTAGACTTTACAGTTCTGGAGATTTTGTGATGATGCATGAGTAGTATTTCACTTTTATATACAGTATTTAGAAAGATACACACACACACACACACCCCTAATGGAATGCTTTTGTGAAAAAAAGAAACCTAACAGTTAATTTGTTCAGAAGCAAATTAGCATTTAACAGCCTGAAGGATGCCAGCATTTAAACCATTAGCATTAATGAAAATCACTGTAAGGATTGTTTAAAAAAAAAACAGTTGTTTTAATTTGTCTTGGAAATCAAGATTGACAGCTCTTGAGGTACTTTTTCAGCTGATTAAAGGTGTGGCGGAGAAGATGGAGCTTCCTGTGGCCTGAAGCTAAGATATATTCCTTAGCTTAGGGAAGCATAATGCAAGAGAGTCAAGGAAAGTACCTACACAGGAATAATACTTCTGGGTAACAATAAACTCCCAGAAGTTTCTCTCTTGGGAAGGAATACAGGTCATCCTCGGCTTATAACCACAATTGAGCCCCCAAATTTATGTTATTCAGTGAGATGTTTGTTAAGTGAGCGTTGCCCCATTTTACGGCTTTTCTTGCCACTGTGAAGTGAATCATTGCAGTTGTTAAGTTATGCCACCACAGTCATAAGTGAAAAATGGGTCATCACTCACTTTTTTTCACTGTTCTTGTAACTTTGAAGAGTCACTGAATGAACTGTTATGAGTCGAGGACTTCCTGTGTAAATTGTTATACTATCGTAATAATTTTGTACCTAAATTGTGTTCTGCCGAGATGTAACTCATCAGCATACAATTATGAAGAAAGTCCAGTTGCCTTTTGGAAAAACACCTTTGGTAAAAACCATGACTTGAAGGATTTGGGAATCTCTGTAGACATTTACTTTCTACATAAATAATAAGTACCGTGTTTCCCCCCCAAATAAGACCCTGTCTTATATATTTTTTGCCACCAAAAAAGGCACCAGGTCTTATTTTCAGGGGATGCCATCCACTGACTAACCTCACTTGTGTGTGTCGTCCCCCGGCCTCCTTTTGGCTGTCAGAGGCCTTCAGGAACTTCTTCTTCTGAAGCCAGCAAGGTTTTCCTGAAGGCCTCTGCAGTTGATAATGGAGTACTGGATCGATCCAGAGCTTTGTTATCAGCTCCAGAGGCCCTCAGGAAAGCCTTGCCAGCCTTGCTGGCCGCAGAAAAAAATGGGCCAGCCAGGCAGGTGTCAGGGTGTGCCAGGCCTGGCTACAACTGTCCAAAGGTAAGTAGTAGGGCATTCCCACCCCATTCCCTACCCTAGCTTAATTTTTACCTGTCTACTCTGGAGTGGATGGGATCTTAATTAGGGCTTATTTTGGAGGTAGGGCTTATATTGGGGGCATGTGTAAAAAATCAAGCTAGGTCTTATTTTCAAGGTAGGTCATATTTTCAGGGAAAGAGGGTACATTGGTCTGTGGAGCAATTTGTCAATCAAGATGCAACCTACCACAAAAATTACAACTGACAAAGAGATTGTGTTAACATTTTCTTTGGCATCATCGCAAATTGAATCTGAAAATAATCTTTGGATTTATCTCTGAGTTTTAACCTGGGCTGGTTAGATTTTCCATCCCAGAAGTGTTTTCATGCCAATTTTATACTTTGTTGATGCCTCCCAAATTCTAGATAAGCCTCTTTCCATACTGGCTCCTTGAGCTTTTCCGCATTTAGACCGAGAGGTGAGATTTTTGTCTCAAAACTTCCCTTGTGTTATGTTTATATTAACCAGCCTCACTTTGAACTCAGCGTTCCCGGTGATGGCTTTGCACACGAGAAACACTGGAGGGGCTTAGACAGCTGAACATTCTGGCAACCAGAGGCAGTCCCTCCAAGACACGGTGGATGGAAATATAGATCGAAGGTATTTCCCCCCACCCCCAAACTGTAAAATTTGGGCTGCCACAGGCTAACACGTGCTTCCTCTTTGGAAGCAATCAAAAATCAGTTTTTTGACTCAGACAGTGAGAAGGTTAGGGAAGAACCTGGGCCAGTCCTGGAGTCTAGAGAAGGCTCTGATGAGTGCTCTGCATCAGAGACAGAGATGGGGCCAGGGCTGTCCCATTTCCCAGTTGCCTTCAGAGTTGGACATCAGTGGGGCAGAAGAACAGCTGGAGCCTGTTCCCGATGTAGACATGCACAGAGCTGCCAGGAGAAGGGAACAGTTAAGGAACAAGAGTTGATTCGGGAGTAAAGGCAGAGGTGGATGGTGAATGCCCCTTCCCACAAGGAATAAAGAGGAGTGAAGGGGGGGGGGGTTTGTAGGAGACAATTAGTTTGTTTAATTAGCGTGATGATTTGTTCGTGACTCTCAGAGACTCCTTGCCATGTATTTCCTCGAACAGCATTGCACTTGGAAGCGATAGGCCTGGCAACTCTCCCAGCCTGATAAGGTCTGTGATTGTAAATTCAACTTTGAAAGATTGTTTGCCAGGACTTTGCTGGATGTGAATGAGAGGAATTCACATTAGCCTAATAAAAAAAGGGATTTTGCTGGGACAAGGAGTCCATTTCGTGATTTTGTGAAGCCTTTGTCAGGACATTTTGTGGGAAACCTGGCTTTCACTGGCATTCATTTTTGCAAATACAAACCACGAAGATGGGTTCATAATCGTTAACAGAAATCACTGATACCACAAGCTTACCTGTAGTTTGTTTCCCTGCAAATCATCAGTTCAAATTTCTGCAATCATATTAGAAACACATCTAGGGTCTCCTGCTTGAGAAAAGGGTTGGACTAGAAGACCTTTAAGATCCCCTGGCAAGTCTGTTACTGTATTAAGACACTCTAAACCAGGAGTGGGCAATGATGGCCCTTTCATAGTCTGTGCACTTCAATTCAAAAAGTTCCTGGAATTCTGGGAGTTGAAGTCTGCAGGTTGTAAATGGGCCATAGTTACCTATCCCTGCACTAAACCATAAACTAACATTGTTTTGATATTTATTTATTTGTCAGTTGCTTCCATTTATGCGCTGCCCATCTCAGTATTCAAAGTGGGAGGCTTACAATCTAATACAAGCAGAAGTATAAAAACCATTACAATTAGGAGGAATTGATAGCATATATACAACATACTTTTCTGTCTTGCTTAGCAAAAGATATTTTGGGTTCCGTTCTGGTTGTAAGTCGTAATAATCAGATTTAAGTAAACAGTGTAAGAGTGTCAAACTACTTTTTATAGGAGATATATGGGTCTCGTTGGAAGGAGAAGGAACATAATAAACACCCAATAATTTCATTGTGGCTACAACAGATTGCAGGAAAAGGAAAACATTACACAACTTATAAAACAAATTCTATTGTTCTGCTTTCAGAGAGCTGATCTTTAAAACCACATGCTGGAAGGAAGCAGACATCCTGGTTCTTCATATGCCAAATAATCAAATCTCTCTATATAAAAGCAAAATACCACTCATGCATCATCACAAAATCTCCAGAACCATAAAGCCTACAAACTTGAAATTTGGCATGTATGTTCCTCTTGGCTTCTACCGTGTTTCTCATATAATAAGGCTGGGTCTTCTTTTTTTTGAGCCCCCCAAAAATGGCTAGGCCATCTTTTTGGGGGTGACTTAATTCTTTTTGGGGGTGACTAAATGACCTTGCATCTTCAAGCTGGTGGGCGGCAACGTTGGTGGGCTTGGATGTTGACCTCGGCGTTGGTGGGGCACTTCGTATTGGGGTCAACGCAGGCAGCACCATATCTGGGTGTGCAACAAAAGTACTTCCTAACGGCAAGGCCCCCCACCATTCCCCCCCCCATTTTGCATGTTTTAATATAGGCCTTAATATAGGGGGAGGTGCTTAATTTCATTTCATGCCTATAAAACATGCTGGGACTTCCTATTGGGGGAGGCCGTATTGTTGGAGAAACAGGGTAGTTGCTCACTAAGAAAGGATTTTTCAAAATGACCATCAGATAATTTAGAGTATTTCCAATATTATCATTATAGTTCTGATGCTAAGGAGTTCTACTCCTCCTCCCCACCTGAAAAGAAATCTCTTCCAAATGCAAACACAAGCAGAGGAGAGGAGTTTCAGTTTTAGTTTCACAGCACTGAGCAGCTTTAGTATCGAACAGTTGAGATAAGCCATGCCCAGGGTCCTTGCTGTGTCCTGCTTGCTCACACAGCAAATACTGTTTCAGTTTCCAAATAGCCTTCAACTCCTTCACACATTGACAGGATGCTAGCCAGATGAATACCGATGGATGCTGGTAGGCACAGGCAGAATTGTCTTTTCCTTACTTTCCTCCCCCAAAACTAAGCCCAACTACAAAGTTTCATAGTGAAGCACGGGTATCGAGCTAATATTTATTTGTTATTATTTTTTTTAAAAAACCACCCCATTCTCTTCCTATGACTTTGGGCATCTAATTAAAGGAGAATTAATGAAAGAGATTCTCTAATCATATGACAGAGTATATTACAGAATATGTCAAGAGTTCTATCACGAAGAAATCTACTTAAATTTTGATTCAGTACATTTAAAATGGAACAATATTCATGCTTCTTTGGAGAGTAAGGCCATTATGTTCAGTGGACTGTGGTGACAGTTTACCAGATTGGGTTACATGGCTGTAAATGACCACTAGTTGGCAATATACAGACAGAGAATATGCTTGCTCTCTGGCGCCATCTAATGGTTGTCCCAGACTCTGCAGCCCAAATCTAACAGCCAAAGTTGAAGGGCAACATTAAGGAGATCATGAAGAACAACCAACCCTACATCATTGGACCTATCTGCCTTTTGGTGATGCGTCTTATCAAGAAACCGCTCCTGCAAGTCATCTCTTCTCTAATAGACCATATCTCCAACATGTTATCTTCACATGGAAATATGGAGATGTTGGACAGATTGTCCAGAGTCCTTGTCCAACCAGCTATTTTGCAAGAGCTACAAACTGTAGATATAGGCAGTCCACAACTGTAACTCTTTTATTTTTGTCTTTTTTTATTTTTAAATTTATATACTGAATGTTTCAACAATTAAAAATAAAACAGATTCCCACACTTTGCAACGATACTGTAGCAGTGTTTACATTGGTTAATAACTGTGTTATCCATAGTTGTATTAGATTCTTCCTCCTTCTAAACATTTTTATACATATATACATTTTTTTATATATAGATGATATTTCTTTGTACTTTCTCATATGCTATCATTGGACGCCTTTGCGTCTTCTCCTAAGTCATTTGTACCAAACATCCGATACTTTGTAATGTTCTCCTTCTTCCTCAATTTTCAATAGCATCGTCAATCTGTACATTTCGGCGCATTCAAATATCTGACTGATTATTGCGTTTTCTGTTGGGGTCGTAGCTTGTTTCCAGTTTTGGGTGAAGAAAATTCTAGCAGCAGTTATAATATGTAGTATTTGTCTTTTAATGATGCCAGAATCCCTTTGCATCAGGGTGGAGTCAAGGCAACTGAATGGAGCTAGCTGAGTGTTTACTGGCCGGATGCCCTTCCTGTTACCAATGCGGAGTTCGTAGCAGATTTATTTACATTTGCACACAGAAAGAGAAACATCTGCCACTGCCTGGGATCAAACTCACAGCCTCCGATTGTGAGGCAAGAGCTTGTGATGACCCAGAATGGAGTACAAAAGCAATGAAGTCATAAAAACAGGTGAAGTCCCTTTAATTCCTTTCAACTTGGCTTCAAAGGTCCAATTATCATTGACTGGAGAAAAAACTCCCCCACAGACAATTGTGAAAAGGAAGAAATGCTGTTTAAATTCAAAATACATATAAATTATAAATTAAAAAAACCAACACAAACCACACTGAAGCAATTAATAAGACAAGACAGGATAAGGGCTTGAAGACGTCCACAGATATCGAAATACACATACTGGGAAAGACACCAGACTCAGATAAGAACTGAAAGACTAGAATCATTTCATGCTTTGCTTCCAGCACTGGGCCATGCACAGTTTGTCCTTTTAAACAGTGCTCACAGCTGCAGCCCATGAAGGGGATTAGGGCCCTTTCTTCCCCGTAGACCACGCCATTCACGTTTCTCCCTTATCCGCTCCTCCCTGCGTGCCCTAGGATGAAGAGGAGATGGGCCTGGGTCTTCCTCTGAATGCCCAGCCAGCCTGTGCCCTTCCCCAGTTTCCTCCACACCCTCCAGAGCCACATTCCCACTCTCTGTCGGCTGTTCCTCCTCACCATCAGAGTCAAACTCCAACAGGGGCATGACAGAGCTAGGCTACCACATGACTTCAACTCTAACTGAGCCTGGGAATTTCTGTCATAAGTTATGGCATTTGTAAAATGGGTAACCACATCCCATCAAGGAAAAAAAGCAGTTTTGCCCCCTAAAACAAGACAGACACATCCATAAAATCTGAGCCTGAATCCAAATCAGCTTGGAGATTTTATGTGACTCAAATCCCTGCCTTGATTTCTACACCGAGAAACCTTTACCCATCGCTCAAAGTTTAATCTCTATTTGAAAAAACAAACAAACAAGGAAGTGAAGTGATTTTATTCTCGAAAGAGTTTCTGCCCTTGCTTTTTTGAGGGGGGAGGGGAGAAAAAAAACACCAACTTTTTCTCCTGCATGCAATCAAAGCCCAGCAAAAAAGTCTTTAACTTAGCCTTGAGGCGGCGCTGTGTTTTAACCTAACTCTGAAACTTTTTAAGGAATCGCTTTGAACTGCTAATTTCTTGCTCCATAGACTGATATTTTTGACTCAGTTTCACTACCGTGTTGGAACAAATGTTTCTTGCAGGGAAGACTGGAGGCCAAGAGAGTTTCCACATGAGTAAGGAAAACACACACAACACCCATTTTCCATTCTTCTCTAGGGAAGCAGAGTGTAGAAATAAGGGAACCTGCTCCAGTTAGAATTGTTTATTTATTTTATTTTTATGTATTTATTTTGTCAAGCAATTATAAGTTAACAGGTATAAGTACAAACATAGTTATGGATACATGAAATTGATACATATAAGAAAAATAAATGAAATAAAATAAAAAAGAAACAATAGGACAGGGACAGTAGGCACATTGGTGCGCTTATGCAGGCCCCCTACAGACCTCTTAGGAAAGGGATGAAGTCAATAGTAGAAAGTCTATGGTTAAAGTTTTTGGGTTTTGGGGAAGAAACTACAGAGTCAGGTAGAGTATTCCAGACATTGACCACTCTGTTGCTGACCACTCTATTTCCTGCAATCAAGTTTGGTGCAATTAACCTTGAGTTTGTATCTATTGTGCGCTCTTGTATTGTTATGGTTGAAGCTGAAGTATTCATTGACCAATAGGACATTGCATTATACGATTTTATATACTATACTTAGATTGGACTGAAGGTGGCATAGTTCTAGATTTTCTAGGTGTAGAATTTCAAATCTGGTGCCATAAGGTATTCTGCAATGAGTAGAGGGGTGGAGAACTCTTCTTGTGAAATATTTCTGGATTTTCTCAACTGTGCTAATATTAGATACATAATGTAGGTTCCAGACTGATGAGCTGTATTCAAGTATTGGTCTAACAAATGTTTTGTATGCTCTCGTTAAGGCCCTGTCACACTGCCCAACGGATGCAAAAGGTTTGTAAAAAGTACACAGCGGACGAGAAAAATGTTCCATCCGTTGTTATCCGCTCTCAAAAGGGGCAAAAATTTGCATAACCAGAGCGGATAACACGGAAAGGAACGGACGGGGGGAGGACGCAGGGTGGATGGAAAGTGGATGCAGAGCGGATGCGTAGAGGATGCGTAGAGGATACGTAGAGGATGCAGAGCGGATGCGTAGAGGATGCGTAGAGGATGCAAAACGGATGCAGAGCGGATGCGTAGCAGATGATGCAGATGCAATTTGCATCCGCTTTCATCCTTTCTCCGTCCGTGCTACTAATGTTGCGCGTTCGTTCCGCTTCCTCCCTGCGTCCGTTTACCACTGGAACAGATTTGAGTTGCGTGGATGTGCAGCGGATGCCTAGCGGATATAGCAGATGCGTAATGGATGCAGAACGGATGTCCCCCGTATGCCTAGAGGATGCAGAACGGATGCATTGGATACATTTTCCGTTCAAAAGTTTTGAGCAGCTCAAAACCTTCTGAGCAGATGAAATGTCAATAGACGGATGCTGGACGGATAGAGAGGAAGCCAAATGGAGGCAGTGAGTACAGAATGGAAGCATCGCGTTAACCAACGGATGGCAAGTGTTTTTCTCCGTTTTACATCCTCTTTCCATCCGTTGGTGCAGTGTGACAGGGGCTTTAGTAGTATGATATTACCAGAGAAAAAGCTACGTAGGATTAGGTTAACAACTCTTAACGCCTTTCTTGGCTATGTAGTTACAGTGGGCTCTTGCACTGAGATCATTAGAGATGAGTACTCCAAGATCCTTGACAGAGTTTGGATCATCAACAAGGTCTTGAATATTCAGCCTGTATTTTATTTTCTGATTTTTTTGGCCAATATGTCAGACAGAGCATTTATTTGTTGAGATTTGAAGTTGCCATTTGTTTGACCATTCTGATACATAGTCAAGGTCTTTTTGGAGGGTAGCAGAATTATCTGTGGTGTTGAATAGCTTTACATCACCAGCGAAGAGAGCGCAGTTGCTCTTAATATGATCACAGAAGTCATTTATGTAGAGTATGAAAAGAGTTGGTCCTTGGGGGACACCACTGTTGACAGGTACAGAATTTGATAGGACACTCCCAATTTTGACCATTTGTTGTCTGTTTGACAGGGATGCTTCTATCCAGTTATGCAGGTATCCAGAGATACTGTAAGATTTTAGTTTCAGGAGTAGTTTGTCATTTACCACTGAATCAAAAGCTTTACAGAAGTCCATGTAGATTGCGTCTATTGCTTTGCCCTGATCGAGTTGTGTAGTCCATACATTTTTGCAATGTAAGAGTTGCAGATTACATGATAGTTTTTTTCTGAAACCAAATTGAACTGTGAACGGTGGGCTTTTTGTCCTTAAAAAAATAAAACAGGATGCAAAAAAAAAAAAAAAAAAGATTTTCCAAACTGATCTCAACACCGAAATTAAAAACTATATAAAAACAAAAGCCATAGAACATAGGATGTGCTTGATGTACGACTCCAGTTGAGCCCCTCACTTCTGTGGCTTAAATGAGACATTGAAATGAACTTTCCCCCCTTTTTACGACCTTTCTCACCACCGTGGTTATGTGAATCGCTGCAGTGGTTCGGTTAGTGACACACTTATAGAGAACATAGAGAGAATTCTTTTATTGGCCAAGTGTGATTGGACACTTAAGGAATTTCTCTTGGTGCAGATGCTCTTGGTATACATAAAAGAAAAGAACATTCATCAAGGGTCAAGAATCATAAGGTACAACACTTAATAATAGTCATAGTATCTATATATAAAAGCAAAGTACCACTCATGCATCATCACAAAATCTCTAGAACTGTAAAGCCTACAAAGTTGAAATTTGGCACGTATGTTCCTCTTGGCTTCTAGGGGCTCACTGAGAAAGGATTTTTCAAAATGACCATCAGAGCATTTAGTATTTCCTATATTATTAACACGCTCTGATGCTAAGGAGTTCTCCTCCCCCTCCCCACCTGAAAAGAAATCTCTTCCAGATGCAAAACACAAGCAGAGGAGAGGAGTTTCAGTTTCAGTTTCACAGCACCAAGCCGCTTTACCACAGAACAGTTGCACTAGGCCACGCCCAGGCTCCTTGCTGTCTCCTTGCTCACACAGCAAATATTGTTTCAGTTTCCAAATAGCCCTCAACTCTCTCACACACTGATAGGATGCTACCCAGATAAATACCAATGATAAATACCAAGGCAGAATTTTCCCCCCTTATTTTCCTCCCCAAAAACTAAGCCTGATCACATAGTTTCATAGAGAAGCATGAGTATTGTGCAAGTGTTTCATATTTTTGTGGTTGAGATCAGGTTGTCCTACAAACCAGGAGAGAGAGAGAGAGAGAGTAGGAAACATGAACTGTAAGCTTTTCTGCGCATCCTATTTTATGAACTTTCCAAATTTCAAAAGCAAAATTAATTGATCAGGTAGAGTCCATGAATCAAAAGAAACACTGGGGTTAAAAATATGGATACATTATCACTCTATTCATCCACAAAGCTTGGAGTGCTCTTTACAAAATACCAGATGCAATTGAAGTAAATCATTAAAAATTTTGGTTAAACAAGCCAGCCATTCAAACACACACACACACACAGGCACACACAAAAGTGTCACATTTTTTTCTCCGTTGCATAATAACACAAGCAGGACTCGCAACTTTCAAAACCAAAAAAATAATAATAATAAAAAAAACATTGGAAGCTGGAGGCTTCCTCTTTAAAGGTCTGTGGTATGTTTGAGTCACAAGGGCTGAATAAGATTTCAGATCTTCAGCTTGGGTTGATCACATTAGTCTCGAAACAGGGGGTGGGTAGGTAATGCAGAATGGCTAAACTGAATGTAAGAGTTTCTCAGTTTGTTTTGGGTAGGGATTCTGTCTAGCGATGAGGTAGATTGAAAATAACTTTTTTTTTACTTTTTTTTTTTCAAGTTTGCTTCCTTTTATTTTTGGTTCCAACCCACCCCAAGAAACCAGAAGTATGCCTGTGGGATGTGGGAAAAGGCTTTTTGCAAAACGATCATAGAAAGAAGTGAGAAATCAACTTTTCAGTCCAGACTCCACTTATTTTCCCTCCCAATCTGAAGCCGTGCTACAATCTAGGTGAGTTCTTTTAGCCATAATTTGTCTTGGTGTTTACAATGGTAAAAGTTTGAGATTGCCTGCTCCCTCTACCAAATGTAGGCTTGTGATTGGCTCATGACTACTATTGGATTACTACAAACTTGTAATAGGTTTGGGAGTTTTTTTGTTTTTGTTTTAAAGATGGATTGCTTTGCAAAATTTAAACACGCACAAGGCTTTGGAAAGGAATTCAGAGAACTATAATCTGTTTGAAATTTGAATTCATCGCTCTTGGGAAGAAGATGAGATTGTGTGTGGTTGAGTTGTCCAATTTTTTTTCCCCCTCCACTGGTTCAGCTGCATTGTTTCTAACTTTTATCTTGAAAACTGCAGGCAGCCTTGATATCCCACAGTTTTGCTTCTCGGGAACCTCCTTAAAAATATCTGGAGAAAGGTAGCTAAATTGGAGGCAAGGTCAGCCGCTTTCAGAATGTCTCTCTTTTATGCTTAATTTTATTGAAATTGCCCTACCAAGTTGACCCCGAATGCCCCATTTTGCACTGTTTTGGAATTAATTTCATTAAAAAAACAACAACAACAAACCGCTGAGCATGCCCTGCCTGGAAACCTGCCAAAGGAGAGTCATAAAGGCCAGAAGAGCTTGTCTTTGACCTACAACCAGTTCGTTTAGGAACCATTCGAAGCAGTGGTGGGTATTCAGCCGGTTCGGAACAGTTCTGGAGAACCGGTAGCGGAAATTTTGAGTAGTTTGAAGAACCGGCAAATCCCACCTCTGACTGACCCTGCCAACTCCATCTCTTTTCTTCCTCCGATTGAGTCCCAGCTGATTGGCTGGGTCTTCTTTGGTTGCCCTGCACGGGAGAACGGGGCTGGAAAGCAGGTTAGTGGGGTGGGGAAGGAAGGGGGGATTTTGCAGTATCCTTCCCTTGCCATGCCCACCATGCCACGCCCACCAAGCCATGCCATGCCCACAGAAGCAGTAGTAAAAAAAAAAATTGAATGCCACCACTGCTTCGAAGGTACAACAGCACCAGAAAAAAAGTGACGTATGAGCGTTTTCCACACTTACGACCAGGGCTGAGCTGCTGGGGGTTCACAGGGGTTCGGGAGAGCCCCTAAGCTAAGATTCTGTACAGTTTGGAGAACCCACCAAATCCCATTCCTGGCTGGCTCCGCCCACCCTGCCCTGTCCCTCCCAGGAGTCCCCAGGATGAAGGTAAGTGCAGGATGTGCATGGAGGCTCAAGGAGGGTGAAAACGGGCCTCCTGGAAGTTCGGGAAGGCTGGAAGTAGGCCTGTTTCCAGCTTCCAGAGAGCTGTTTTCGCCCTCCCGGAGACTCGACAAAAGCCTCCAGAGTCCGGGGAGGGCAAAAACACCCCACCCCCTTGGTGCAGAAGGCTGAGTAGGCCACGCCCACCATGGCCACACCCACCCAGCAACCAGGCAGAGAACCCTTTGCTACCATTTTTGAAGCCCACCCCTGCTTACAATCATGGCAACTGGCTGATATTGTGGTCATTAAGTCAAGGATTAGCTGTCTTGGGGATTAATTTCATTCCTGAACCTTGAGTGTGCCCTGCCCTGGAAACCTGTCAAAGGAGAATCATAAATGCAAATAAGAGCCCTTGCAGAGTAGAAATTACACCTTGCACAGTGTGGATTTTTATGGCTAAGGGCAAATGTGGTAGAAAACTAGCCGAGATCAAGAATTAAGCTGGAAGCTGTTGATTTGTTGTGATCTTCTTTACAACAAAATGAAAGCCCGGCTTATATTCAAAGACTTTTCAGAATTAAGCTAATTGTGAATTGTAATGAGAACAATCCACCCATGCTGCTTTCCACAGTGGTGGGAGCTTCATCCCTGGAGACTTTCCAGAAGAGATTGGACTGCCCTCAGCAGAAATGGTGTAAGGCAGTGAAGGCGAACCTTTTTGTTGTCGTGTGCCGAAAGCACCCGCGTGCACCAGCACCCACAATGCAGTGTGCTCCGCCCACACACATGCACAAGTAAACCCCCCCCCCCACGATCCCTTTATCTGCACTGTGCATGCATGTGCCTCCCAGCTGATTTTCAGCCCATTTGAGGTCTTTTTCGGCCGCCTAGAGGCTTGAGGGAAGCCTCTGCAGCCTTTGGAGGCTAAAAAATGGGTCCGTTTTTTGGCCTCCAAATACTGGAAGTGACAAAACCCGAAGTACCAGAAGTGACAAAACAGGCCTGTTTTTTGGCCTCCAAAGGCTGCAGAGATTTCCCTCGAGCCTCTGGGAGGCGGAAAAGGGCCTCAAATGGGCCTCAAACCAGCTGGGAGGCACATGCATGCACAGTGCAGGTAAGTTTGGCTGGGGCTCGTGTGCCCGCACAAATGGTTCTGCGTGCCACCTGTGGCACGTGTACCATAGGTTTGTCACCATCAGTGTAGGGTCTCCTGCTTTGGGTGGGTGGGTGGGGGTTGGACTAGATGACCTACAAGGTCCCTTCCGACTCTGTTATTTCTGTCCCACCCTTGGCTTTCTACAGTTTTATCTTCCTGCCCTGAAGCACCGAAGCAGATAAAAGTCAGCAAAGCAGTGGATTTTGGAACAAACAAATAAAAAGTCAGCCCCAAGTGGATATGAAATGGTGTACGGTCTTCTGCTTGGGAGGGGTTGGCCTAGATGACCTACAAGGTCCCTTCCAACTCTGTTAATCTAATCTAATCTATAAAGTGATGTGTTGGTCTGGACAGGAGAGAATGAGAGGTGTGGAGGGGGGAGGCAGTTTCAGGGGGAAAAAAAAGGAGTTTCTAAAGTTTCTCCTCCTTCTGTTCTCCAACTTCGTTTTTTTCTCCCCCTGCAGGAGAAAAAGGGGCCAAGGTGAGCGACCTTGCCAGGAGAACAAAAGGCTCCCGAGGGGGGGGGGGGGAAAGGGGGGGGGGGAGGTTGCAATTTCAGCAGCTCAGATTTATGGGAGGGCCGTTGTGTGAAGTCAGTGCAAAAAATCTGGTTAGGTGAGTTTGAGAGCCCGGGTCAAACCTGGCTGGAGGGAGAGGAGGAGGAAGAGAAGCGGTCCTTGCCCCCATCTCTGCCACCTTTTCTCCCTTAGAGACCCCTTGAAAGCCGGCAGCGTTGCCTGTCACTGTCCCGCTTTAAGCCCGGGTAAGAATTTTTTTTTTGGGGGGGTAGGGGGGTGCGGGGGGACGGAGGATGTCGGTCTCGGATCTTGGAAAAGGGAGAGTTGGGGTCCAAGCTGGCTCGCGCGTAATTGCGCTTTTTCCACTGCGCGGAAACTCCCAGGTGAGCCTGGAAAGCCAGTGAGGTTGCCCTCGAGTGGCGCTGCGCGGAGGTGGCTCAGGGATCTTAACCTCTTCCCTTGGGGGTCCCTTTTCGGGTGGATGTTGTGGGGAAGGTGTCTTATCTTTGCTGCTTTCCTTTATTCCTGAATTCAAGACACCGCGGAGCAAAGTAAAACTTTTTGGAAAGTTGCGTTCTACGGAGTTTCTCCATCCTCCAGGTCGGGGTTGTTGTTCCCAAAGTGCTTTCTTCTCCCTCTTCTTCCTCTCCTCCTCTTCTTTCTGTTCATCTTCCTCTCCTCCTCCTCTTCTTCTTCTTTCTCTTCCTCTCCTCCTCTTCTTCTTCCTGTTCCTCTCCTCCTCCTCCTTCTTCCAAAAGGCAACTGGACTTTCTTGGGTTGTTTTGGAAGCTTCTTGGATAAGGAGCCAAAGGTTTCCGAAGGAAAAATAGATTAACAGAGTTGGAAGGGGATCTTGTAGGTCATCCAGTCCAACCCACAAAGAAAACAAGAAAGTCAAGTTGCCATTTGGTTCCCCTCCCCACTCCAAAGCTGGTTAACTGAAATCCTCCATTTGCTATCTCTCTGGATATATAGGGTGCATGGTTAGGACTGTGAACTACTTTTGAATTTCTTCTGCAAAAGTTGTGTGTTTGGTCCTAAAGCAAACTCCTGGGCTTTGATAAATTTTGTGGTGGTTGTGGTTCAGCTTCGCCCTTTTGCAATGTTGTGCTCTTAAATAAAATTGGTACAGCTTCGTATAGACACAGAAAGAACACAGAGAATGTGTTAATTTGAATGATAACTTTTTATCAGATGTAATGAAATGTGTTTTTTTTAAATTTCACTCGGAACATGTTTTTAATTTTTTTTTTACATCCATTGACTTTGAAATCTCATTTGAAAAATGTGGATGATTGACCAGGCATTTATTATTTAAGACTTGTGTTTTTCTTATAAATTATTATGATTATGATTAATAATCATCGCATAGTCAGCCAGATGTTCAGACTAGGTTTGACTTTTTGGTTTACCTATCGAGTCCTTACCAAGGGCCGGGGATAGGCAAATCTGGATGTTTGATCGTGTTACAGATATTATTATTTTTATTCATTAAACATGAAATTCTGTCAATTCAACATTTAAAAATGTATCACAAATATCGTTGACTGGCACTGATCGTTGATACAGGTTTTGCTGCTGGCATCCTAGGTATCAACCAAGTATTTTCTTAAGTTTATTATTATTGGTTAATCTTTAGTGAGATTCACAGCCTTTGGGTTTGGTTGGTAGCTCAGCAGCTTGAGTCCTAACCAAGGACCTAGGAACTGTTCAGGTAGCATTGAAGGATATAAACTGTTCCAAGCAGGGTGTTTTTTTTTTTGTAGAATCAGGATATTCAAGTCTGATAAATTCAGAATTTCCAAATAGCCAGGTAGCCCTTTAGGTTATTGCTCCAAGGGCTCCAATTACAATGGGGATAACACACGATTTCTTTTTCCAAAGTGGCTCAACTTCAATTTTTTTAGTCCTGATACTTTGTGATTTTTTCTTGCTGTGTGTCTTCAGTTCATGCATCCCCAGGTATTACAATGTCAATGAACCAACCCTTTTTCTTTTCAACTATTGTTATGTCAGGCGTGTTGTGGGCCAAGTGCCTATTAGTCTGAATTCTGAAATCCCACAAGATATTATGATTATGATTATGATTATTGATTTAATCTTCAATTCAATTCACAGTCTGGGACTATTATTGACCTATTATTTTTCCTGCCAAACAGGAACAGAGAGTTAGTTGTTCCATCTTCTAGATTTATTCATTCCTCTGGAATGTGATTTGAATAGCTGTCCCCTTTTAAAGCAAAAAAAGAGAAAATTTATCTTTGGATTCCCTATAAGACTCTTTGGGCAAGTTTGGATTGCTTGGTTTATTTCATCAGCTTTCATCAGTTGTTTTGTGCACAGACCGTTTTTGAACCTGAAAGTGATTTGGGTTAGTAGCAACTTTGTATAAAATTGCTATTGCTATACTCCTAGGAGGAGGCAGTCTGATGCTTAATTATTTGGACAGGTTGCGAGTAGAAATGTGACTTTTGTGCTCCTTTCCACTGGGATCCATCTTTCTCTTCTTGGCTTCTGTAATTTTCCACTTTAAAATATTAATCCGAGAAACTGAACAGAATTGTAAGAATTAATCCTTTCCTTTGGCTTATTGAGGGCATCCAGCTGATCTTAACTCTGAAAAGTTTTGACCTTTGACGTTTCTTTCTGCAGTTTGCACCTGTGTATCTCAAAACAAAGTGAGCATGTGTGTTTGTTAGGAGGAGCCAAAAACATTGTCCTTCTCTTGCAAGGAAGATTTCACTTAATTTCTTTCTAGGGTAGTGTTTCTTAGCTCCGTGTTACCGGCTGCAGGTGTGTGTGTGAGAGATCACAAAGTTGTGTGTTCATTTGGACATGAGCCGAAGCCTGGGGAAATCAACACAATGGATGCTTTGAAAGAGGAAATTAGAATAAGAGAAGAAATTGTCTGTTGGGGTTTTTTTTTGGTGGACTATGCGACAGAGACAAAAACGTGTATTGGTTATAAGTCTAACACAAAAAAGGAAAAGTTCTGTTTGGTTTCCCCTGCTACACATAGTACTGTGAGAAAAGTCTGTTTCTTTAAAGCTAATTAGTTTTAGACCATTTGAATATGTTTCTAATTTTATGGAAATCTCTTTAAACTTGTGCCTCCTAACTTTAAGAAGGCACTGATTTTGCACCTGTCAGCTAAGCAGAAATGGTTTCCTGAGTGGGAAAAAAATTAGAAATTGAAGCCAGGTGGTTGGATGGCACTGTCAAAACTGCCTTACACAGGAGTAAATACTGAAATCCAATCCTGGGGCAATGCTGATGAACACAGTTGGCAATTTCCCAAGTTGTAGCACTATATATACAGGGTAATCCTTTTTGCATTTTGCACAGTCACAAAATGAATTGGCATAAGTCAAGCACCAGCTGTACTTCTAACGTGGTTCTGGCTACACCTCGCCTTTGCCAAGGGGGGCATTGGTCAAGACCTGATTAATATCTTTGTGTAGATGGAATTTAAACAATGTTGGTGATGCAATTCAACCCTGTTTGAATTGCAAAGGCAACAGACAAGCTTACAGATTATACAGAATTGGAAGGGACTGTGTAAGACATCTAGTCCTACCTCCTGCCCAAGCAGGAGACCCCACACCATTTCTGACAGAAGGCAGTCCAGTCTCTTCTGGAAATCTTCCAGGGATGAAGCTTCCACAACTTCCGAAGGCAACTTCTGTTCCATGCACTGATGGTTCTCACTATCAGAAAGTTTCTTCTTATTTCCAGGTTGAATCTCTCCTTGATCAGTTTCTATCCATTGTTCCTTGTCTGGCCTTTGGGTGCTTTGGAAAATAGCTTGACCCCCCCTCCTCTTTCTGGCAGCCCCTCAAATATTGGAAGACTGTTATCCTATCTCCCCTGGTCCTTCTTTTCATAGCAAATACTAATGCTCTGATGGTCATTTTTAAAATCTTTTCTTAGTGAGCATCTAGAAGCCAAGAGGAACATACGTACCAAATTTTCAGTTTGTGGAGATTTTACAGTTCTGGAGATTTTGTGATGATGCGTGAGGGGTATTTTGCTTTTATACATATAGATTCTTATTCTTATAGTTCAGATCCCTAGGATCCTCAGTTCCTTGCAAATTTCTAAAATGAAATGCACAAGCCAAGCAAATAGTTGACAAGCAGCTTATCAGAATTCTTCTCATTCCCTCCATCCCCCAGGATGGAATGGATGAACTATTAACCAGGATTCCTATATTATTCCAAGGTAAACTCATCCCTGCTGTTCTTCTAATCCAGACATATGAATAGAGGAGATCACATTCTCTGCTGTTTTGTTTTTTTTAAGGTGGATCTTTATCTTTGATCCTTATTTATGCAGGTAACATGTAAGAATTGGAACTGCATTGCTGGAGGCCGAAGACATTTTCCCAGGTTGGCCTAATCTGAGCTCACATCAGATAACAACTATCTTGAATCTATTCTTTTCCAGTTTTGCAAACTGCCTAGATCTTATTAATAACAGACTAAAGGTGACTTAAGAAAACCAGTTTGCTGTAAGAGGGAGGGGACTCAGTTCATGAACAGGGAGGCTGAAAGTTTTACTTCTGCCTTAGGCACCCAGCCAGCTGGGTGACTTTGGGCCAGTCACTTTCTTTCAGCCCTAGGAAAGAGACAGTGGCAAACCTTTTCTGAAAAACCTTGACCAAGGGATTTGTGTGAGCTGTTTTCAAGAATTGAACACAATTGAAAGGGGAAAGTGATTTAAGTTGCCAAACAGACACCCTAGTTCTATATTGTACAACTCCACCTCCTCCTCTCGATTCTAGCACTGATGATGTTCCCTAGTTGGGCAATGGAAGTGTTATTAATTTTACAACTGCGGTGACCCACTTAACAAATGGAGCAGGAAAAATCATACAATGGGGCAAAATTCACTTAACAAATTTCTCACTTAGCAATATTTATATTATTGTTATTTATATATAGCGGTTTTCAAGATGGCTGCGCACATGGATGCTGCGGCTGGCCGCTCCTTCTTTCAGTGTATGGTGTGTATGATTCTGTGTGTGTTTTAGATCCTTTCCTTGATTGACTCCTGTGGGGCAAGGAGCATCTATAGTCTGCAAGCCTTGTTACAAATTGGACTGAAATGTGAAAAGGCTATTATGGATGATTTTATACATTCTCAAAACATACCGATAATTCTCAAGTTATACCTGATCTGGGGTGCCCACATTGCAACCCTGATCAAAAGGGCCCAGCAGAGATTATACTACCTGAGACTTCTCAGAAAACAACCACTGGATGAAAAACTGCTGGTGACCTTCTACCACTGCACCACAGAGAGCATTTTAACATACTACACCTCTGTTGGGTTTGCCAATTGTACCGGGGCAGATAGGAAAGCTCTCCAGAGGGTTAACATCATTGCCCAGAAGATCATGGGTTGCCCTCTCTCCTCTTTGGAAGAGCTTCATAGCTCCTGCTGCCTCAAGAAAGTTCAAAACATCCTTAAATGTTCAAAACATCTCATCCTGGGCACCCCTTTTCTTAACTATTGCCATCTGGCAGATGGTACAGAATAATAAAAATAAAGACAAATAGGCTGAAAAGCAGCTTCTATCCCAGGGCAGTAGCTCTTTTGAATTCTGCTGTATAGTGCAGTATTGGTCCAGTGTTGAGGGTTTTCAGTAGAATGTGTGGAGGGTGAAGGATGTGTGTTTATGTTTATTTTCATTGTCATGGTCAGGATGTGCACTGAAGATGGTGTTTGATTTCATTTTATGAGGTGCAGTGACAATAAAGTAAACTAATAATAACTAATGATATTTTGGGTTCCATTGTGATTGTGAGTTGAGGATTATCTGTATATCCACACCAGATAGAAACTGAAACCTTTTGAGATTTAAGGTAGGACATTAACAATCTTTTTCATTTTTCAAATTATATATTAAAATATTTGTACCTGGTCCCCAAAATGATGCTGATTTTGTCTTAGCCAGATAGACCAATCTGACCAGCAGGGTTAACAAACCTTCTTGGGGTGTCTTTATAATAAACTGAGATCTAATTTTCTGGTCCTAAGAAGACATTGCTTTCTACAATTGTAAGGAGTCCAGAATTTGTCTGTCCTTTGATTTCTAGCCTCTGCAGAAATATTTTTTGACTGATGGAGCAATTAATTCCAGAAAGGCTATTTGGAAATACAACAATTTCTCAACTTCCCTCTGATAGTTAAGGTTAATCGATGCGCTGTTTTAAAAATACAGAAGTTGTATATACCATTCCTTCATAGCATTTCCTGACTTCAAAAAGCTTAGTTTCATTCTTGGAGCTTTTACAGATCCCAAACAATTTCACCTAACTGGCTTTTACTATGTTAAGTTGGTGTTTCTCAAACTTAGCAACTTTAAAACCGGTGTGGACTTAAAACTCCCAGAATTCTGGGATGCTGGCTGGGGGAATTCTGGGAGTTGAAGTCCACAGGCCTTAAAGTTGCCAATTTTGACAAGCACGACGACACTAATTTAATATAAAACCTTTGATCTTTGCACTTGCTTGCAGAGCTATGATTCTAGGCAATCTATATATTCCAAACTGTAAAAGAAGAAAGTTGTTGTTCTTTTAAATTGTCTGTATTGTATAAATGGCTGGTAAGCACAGATTGTGGAATTATCACACTGGGGAAGAAACTATCAAGCATGGTTTGCAGTTCCCAATGGCTGTGTTCGCACATCACATCAAGGTCAAAACCAAACAGATGTGACAAGTGAGAGATGGATACAATTCAGGAAGTCCAGCTTGATTTGACATGGTGGCTCAGGGGCTCAGAGGCTGAGTTTGTCGATCAGAAAGGTCGGCTGTTCGAATCTCTAGCACCGTGTCACAGAGTGAGCTCCCATTCCTTGTCCCAGCTTCTGCCAACTTAGCAGTTCGAAAACATGTAAAAATACAAGTAGAAAAATAGGGACCCCTTTGGTGGGAAGGGAACAGCATTCTGTGCGCCTTCTGTGTTTAGTCATGCCAGCCACATGACCACGGAGACGTCTTTGGACAGCGCCGGCTCTTCGGCTTTGTAACGGAGATGAGCACTGCCCCTGAGAACCGGAAATGACTAGCATGTGTGTGCGAGGGGAACCTTTAGCTTCAGCTTGATTTAGCTGATGACTTTGCAATGAGACTCTCCAGTAAAAACCAATTTTAAGATTGCAGCCATGAATAATAAGAAGAGGGGATGAAGAACTGAATTCAGAATAAATTGGGGAAATTTGGAGGAAAATAAATCAGCCTGGCTGAGAGACCCCAAAGATTCCACAGAACTGAAGTTGCTTTTAATTAACAATATAAAAGTACCATTGATTAAAAAGATGATTAACCTCATGAAAAAGGCATGACAGTTGTGGCTTTTTCTTGGTCATTGTTGCTGGTTGGCATTTTGTAACCTCAAAATTTTTTTGCTTGCTTCATTCATATTGTGACTTGGGATTTTGAGCACACACACACACACACACATGCAAAAAAAGCTTCGTCATCCAATTGCATCTTGCAATTTGTTGTTATTTATCTTAGAATTGAACCTTAAATTCAAAGATAAGCTTAAATTCTAAGAAGCAAAATGATGGCAAACTTTTAACGGCTTTCCTGTTATGTAAACAAACAAACAAAATCACAAAAGATGTTGACATCTTAAAATCGATAACAGCAGAGGAAGTGTGGTTCCCTGGCACAGATAACTAGTGGAGGGTTGTTGTTCTTTTTGTACAACAACACACAATTCCAGACTTCATTAAACCGGTAGGTCAAACAGGGCTCTTTAAAATGGAGCCTGGTATATGAATTGGATTCTGTGGTGTTCATATTTTTTTAGCAGATTAACAGATAATCAGAGTTGGAAGGGACCTTTAGGTCATCTAGTCCAGCCCCTCCACCTACACGGGAGACCCTACACCATTTCTGACCAATGGCAGTCCAATCTCTTCTTGAAAGTCTCAAGTGATGACACTCCCACAACTTCCAAGTTGCAACTTCTCTTCTACTGGTTGATGGTTTTCACTATCAGAAAGTTTCTCCTTATTTCCAGACTGAATCGCTTCTTGATCCATTTCCATCCAATATTGTTTGTCTTCAGGAGCTTTAGAATATAGCTTGACCCCCTCCTCCTCTCTGGGGCAGCCCTCAAATATTGGAAGATGCTCTCCTGTCTCCCCTGGTCCTTCTCTTCACTAGACTAGCCAGGCCCAGTTCCTGCAACCGTTCACTGCATGTTTCAGCCTCCAGTCCCCTCATCATCTTGGTTACTCTTCTCTGCACTCTTTGTAGGGTCTCAACATCTTTTTTTATGGTATGGCGACCAAAACTGGATGAAGTACTCTAGGTGTGGTTCTACTAAGGCTTTATAGAGTGGTATTAGTGCCTCACTTGATCTCGATTGTATCCCTCTGTTTAGGATTGCATCAGCTTTTTTAGCTGGTTGTCCACTAAGACTCCAAGTTCCCTTTTAATTTGTCTTTAAAAAAAATAATTCAAAACAAAAGTCCTGGCAAATGTGAATTTCCTTAATCTTACTCAGCCTCTGTTCTTTTCCGGGGTACACACAGTGGTGGGATTCAGCCAGTTTGCACCAGTTTGGGAGAACCGGTTGCAAACTTTCTGAGCAGTTTGGTGAATTGGTTGCTGGAAGAAATCATTAGGGCAGAGAACTGGTTGTTAAATTAATTTGAATCCCACCACTGGGTACATGCTGTATTTGGTCAATGTTGTGTCAACTCACAAAACATTCCTATGCCTGTTTTAGTAGTTGCCATTAGAAAAAGTGGGGGGGAGGAAGGAAAGTTGGAAGAGCAGTGCCACAGTTTGAAAGCGAAAGTACATTCCAACTCTTATCTTTAAAAGATTGCAACTAAAGTACCAGGACTTTTGCTCACAAATATATTTAATTGGAGAATGTGATTGATGACACCAGCCTGTGAATGTGCTCGGTTGGAGAATCGGGTTTATGAGACACTCAGGGAGGAGGGGGAAAACAGGGTCATAGGTGACTGTAAATTATCTTATGCCAGAGTTGGCTTCATACAGGGCAGTGCCAGTATGTCACCTCTAATAAATCCTCTGAAGTTTTTTGAAGTTTGGCTCGAGAATCATGATTTAATTAAGGCAATTTCTGGAATCCTGACACGTGGTGCTGTTTACATGTCTCCAAAAGCTTCTCGGCCTTCTCTTGAGACGACAACTCTTGAGTTGGGTGGATTGCAGAAAAGCAAAGCGGAGTTCAACTTTAGGAGTAAATAGTCAGGAGACCACCAGGAAGTTCTATATCTGTAGGCTGGATCTGAAAGTTCAGTGTCATCCTAAGAGAGGCGGTTGAGCAACTATGCTGGTACTGAGCCATGAAAGTGTCGCCAGGAATTCAGGTTGATATGAAAGAGTTTCAATTCTGCCCTAGCATAGCCTCAGGATCTCTTGGTGGCCTCCCATCCAATTTAAAACAAAAACCAAAATTACCTGCTTTGCTTTTCTGCTGCCATTGTTGGGATTGTGTACATCATAAGTATGATTCAAATGCATTGCTAAATTGTGGATGAAAACTCCAGCTTGGTTTGAATGAGTGTTTGGTTATAGACACATTGTTGTTGTTGTTAGTTGTGAAGTTGTGTCTGACCCATTGCAACCCCATGGACAACATTCCTCCAGGCCTTCCTATCCTCCACCATCTTCTGGAGTCCATTTAAGCTCACGCTGACTGCTTCCGACACCTCAGTCTCTGCCGTCCCCTTCTTTTGCCCTCCATCATTCCCAGCATTCGGCTCTTCTCCAGGGAGTCCTTCCTTCCTTCTCATGAGGAGGCCAAAGTCTTTTGAGTTTCATCTTCAGGATCTGCCCTTCTAAAGAGCGGCCAGGGTTGATCTCCTCTAGGACTGACCGGTTGGATGGCTTTGCAGTGCAGGGGACTCGCAGGAGTCTCCTCCTCCAGCCCCAGAGTTCAAAGAACCTCCATTCTTTGGCACTCAGCCTTCCTTATGGTCCAACTTTCCCAGCCATACATTGCAACTGGGAAAACCATAACCTTGACTATACTCACTTTTGTTGGCAGGGGGATGTCTCTGCTTTTGAGTCGACTGTCTAGATTTGACGTAGCTTTCCTCCCCAGGAGCAAGTGTCTTTTAATGTGTTGGCTGCAGTCCCCAACTGTGGAGATCTTGGAGCCCAGGAAAATAAAATCTGTCACTCCCTCCATTTCTTCCCCATCTATTTGCCGGGAATTGAGAGGGCCAGATGCCATGATCTTAGTTTTCTTTTTTTTTTCTTTTTTTTAAATAATATTTTTATTGTTTTCTATTAATACAAATAATAATTACATTTTTGACAGCGTTTATATCCAAATATGTTATTATCTCATATTTCTATCAACAATTCATATATATCTCCAATAATTATATATATATATATATATCTGTCATCGGTGATTATTATATACATATCTCTCATCAATAATTGTTAATATCTAACTTTATTCTACAAAGCTACAGGTCTATGTATCACTCTATCTTGAATATTCTCCTGTTTGATCATTCTGTTTCAGTTTTTATCTCTATTTTGTTACCATTCGTACCATCTATGCCATACTGAGTCGTAATCGGGTTCATCTTTTTCCTTCATTTTAAGTGCGAGCATATCCATTTCTGCACAATCTGTAATTTTTTTACAAAATTAATTCCTCTTTTGGGACTTTGGACTCTTTCCACATTTGCGCGTAAGCTATTCTGGTCACTGTAAGTATATGCAACATTATATTGAACTTAGTTTTCTTAATGTTGAGTTTCAAGCCAACTTTTGTACTCTCCTCCTTCACCTGCATCAAGAGGCTCTTCAGTTCCTCTTCACTTTCTGCCATTAGAGTGGTATCCTCTGCATATCTGAGGTTGTTGATATTTCTCCTGGCAATATTAATTCCAACTTGTGATTCATCTAGCTCCATCTTTTTCATGATGTGCTCTGCATATAAGGCAAGGAAACAGTATACAGCCTTGTCAAACTCCTTTGTTGTCTAAAACAAACCTGGGTAGCAGGTGATTTGATGCAATTTGGACTTGAGAGTCTACACTGAATGTTTCACGATTTGTTTCAGCCCATGTTTTGTGTATTGCTGGATTTTCCTCTATTCAAACCATTGATCCATGAATCTTTCATTGGATGTAAAAAATGTAATAATCATTGCATTGCCAGTATGGAATCTGGTTAAATATTACCAGGATATGAGATTATGCCCTTTGTCCTGACATAATCGTGGTTTCTGCTGGGAATGGAGATGTATTTGCTGAGTAAACAGTACACAGAATAATTTAAAGCAGTGCTTTCACCTTTATCCAAGGTTAAAAGCTGGGGACTTCAATTCCCAGGATGCTAAAAGTACAGATGGCTGGGGAATTCTGGGAATTGAAATCTTTAGGTTGCCATGGTTGAAGGACATTGGTACCATGCACATAGAGCATGCATTTATTGATTCATGCTGACCCTCTCTCCTACACGATGACTCTGGGCAGTTTTGAATCAATGCTATTTATTTCTTCAAAGAATGGTTGTTGTCATTTATGCAGAAAATAAATCCCAAAGCATTTTACAGCAGACACCCCAGTCCTATGCACATCTCTGAATGAAACTTGAATGGGAGAACGTTCTTTAAAAAGCAAGCATGGGGGGCGTTTCACAGCTGGGAGAAAAATAACCCCAAATGGCTTTCTTTTTTTTAATGCTGAAGTTTCTCACCATCTTTTGTGTTTCAGACTTTGGCAAAAGCAAATTCTCCCTGATTTCTTTTGTTACTCTCTTTGAATACTCTTGTGCCGACAAGGAAAAAGGGGAGGAGGAGGGGGGAGAGAGAAAGAAAGAAAGGAAGGAAGGAAGGAGGGAGGGAAGGAAGGAAGAAGAAATAAGGAAGGAAGGAAAGAGAAAGAAAGGAAAGGAAGGAAAGAAAGAAGAAATAAGGAAGAAAGAAAGGAAGGAAGGAAAGAGAAAGAAAGGAAAAGAAAGAAAGAAAGAAAAAGAAAGAAAGGAAAGAAAGAAAATCTCCTTCCACACTTGTGGAGTTTGTTTTTTTTTTCATTTTATGAATTATATCTACTTCATTATATGAATTAAGAGTCTCCGACAACAATCAAATGACTCTTTGTCCATTCCGAGCTGAAGGAGTTAAATAAAAAATTATTCTAATCTCTTTATCCTTGTCACACAGCTCTGTTATGCTGTAATACACCCAAGAATTTCTGAAGGCAAACACAAGGACAGGGAAATGCTTTCTCCTGGGTTTAAAAGGTGAAGAAATTTTAAAAACACACACACACACACAGGCAAGCTGGCTTGTGCTGAAATATGGGGGCTATCTTGCTGTGTTTAAGCAGAAAAGGATGTTAGGTTATTGGACACAGTGATTTGCCTATATGGAAACCAAAGCTTGATTTGATTTTCTTGTTGGAAACCAAAGTTTGCCATATAGGCAAACCTGCACATACCTGTTTTGCATAAGGTCAAGCCCACTTGCAAACAATATCCGGGTTTCTGAAGATAAAAAATGTGAGGTGCTCGTTTAAGAGAACTAGAACAGCTTCAAGGCTAATAATCCTGAAAGAGAAAAGAACTTGTAGCAATAAATTAAATTTGTTCTTCTGCTGGTAACCAATGGATGGTGCTCGGGGACAATTCTTATGCCAGGTGTATGTGCATAGCCAAAGTGACACATTGTGCAGAAGTAATGCTCAAATGTAATATTTGCTGGACAGATTAAAAAGGGCATTTTTCTGGGCAACGTAATAGTAGTTGCAGGCACTGTGTAAAGAGAAAAAATGTAGATTATAACCCCAAAGGTTATCGGTAGTCCTTGTTTAGTGACTGCAAAGGGCTCCCATGAAATGAACCTTCTGACTCCATTGCTGTAAAGGACACAAATTGCTACCTCTCTTTCTGTTATCTTATATAGTGCCCTATGTTTAATCTGTTTTTCCCTGTTATTACTTAAATAAACTGCAGTATCTCTTCCCTCCACCTCCTAGCAGGTCTCCACAGAATGATAACTGGGAATAACAAGTTCTGTAACCTTATTTAGTTCATTATAACCTTTCCTTTGACTGGCAGTGGCTGCCTGAAACTGACCAGACCTTAATCAGTTTCACACCAAAGGCTTCTATTGTCCTAAATGGGGCGCCTTGGTCCTAAAGTTATTTTTTTTATATCAACTTTCTAATTGGGAATAGCTAGTATCTGAGACAATTGAACGAAGATTATTTCATACATCGATGTGAGTATCTTAAGGCCTTACAGATAGTCCTTGACTTACGACCACAAAGGGGGCCCAACATTTCAGTCACTAAGCAAGATGTTTGTTGAGTGAATTTTACAGTCCATTTTACAATCTTCCTTGCCACTATAATTTAGTGAATCACGACCTAAATTAGTTTTAAAAAAGGTTGTTATGTGAATCTGGTTTTCCCATTGAATTTGCTTGTCAGAAAAGATGATCCCCAGGACATTAGAACGGTCATAAATGTGAGACAGTTCCCAAGGGTTCGAATGTTGATGGTCATAAGTGTGAAAAATGGTCATAATTCTTATTATTCATTATTCATTCATAATTCAATTTTTCAGTACTTTTCTAATTTTAAAAGGTCACTAAATGAACTGTTATAGGACTCATATCTATATCTATGTCTATATCTATGTATATCTATTTGTTTTCGTAGATTTTCACGGGTACAGGTATGCAGGTCTTGGTGTGTTTGGATCTTTTCCCGTGAAAGATCTTACATGGGAAAAGACCCGAACACGCCAAGACCTGCATCTCTATCTCTATCTCTATCTCTATCTCTATCTCTATCTCTATCTCTATCTCTATCTCTATCTCTATCTCTATCTCTATTTTGCCAGATTCCATACCGACAGTGTGATGATTATTATAATATACTACATATGTATATATGTATGTATATGTGTATATATATATATATATATATATATATATATATATATATATAT
>BLBF01000039.1:21758426-21776161 GCA_015471245.1 Laticauda colubrina
GATAGATAGATAGATAGATAGATAGATAGATAGATAGATAGATAGATAATAGACAGTCATAGAAATCTAGAGAGATAGACATACACATACAAAGATATAGATAGATAGATGATAAATGATAGATGATAGATATACAGATACAGAGAGAGAGAGAGAGAGATTTGTATAAGTAAATATAGAAGTATAGAATCTTATTTGTAACTCCTAAGCCTGGTGAGCCTACAAAATGAAACAAAAGAAAATGACAGGTCAGCTATCTTAAAATATTCATTTTAAAACCAGAAGAAAAACCTGTTGGACTTCCGGATTGCAACCATTCCATCTCGTCCTGCACTGAAGATGGTCAGGTCCCAAGCTGCTGAACTGGAACTGAAAGCAATAAAGGGGAACCCAGACTTTCCTGATGAGAGAGCCGATATTTTGTTTTTAGGGTCAAGGGGATGGGCCATTTGAAGATGCTTTGCCGAGTCTCTTTCTGCCTCTGTCTTCAGTGCTTGGCTGGGAGGGCCCCGTCCAAGGCCTTTGATGTGTTGGCCGTCTTCTCAGGAATGGGAGCAGCCCATAATGCTCATGAATTTTGCTTGGCATGGGGTTAATTCAGATGTTTCAGATAAGGAAGATTTTGTTGTTCTTTCTTCAGAAGTTTTGTTGTGGGAGACGGATTCTGGTTTTGGCAACTGAGGTATTCCGAAGGCCTCCTATTAGGACATCAGTCACAGTTTATCCATCTATTTATCTATCATTCCTATCTACCTACCTACCTACCTGTCATCTATCTATCTATCTATCTATCTATCTATCTATCTATCTATCTATCTATCTATCTATCTCATATCTATCATCCATCTATCTATCTTATCTACCTATTTATCTATCATCCATCTATCTATCATCCCTATCTATCATCCACATCTGTCTATCTATCTAGTTATAAATTATCTATTTTTCTATCTATATTTCTATCATCATTCATATATGTGTGTTTGTATACACACACATATACACATGTATATGTGTGTGGGTTTGCCTGCCTGCCTATCATCCATATATTTACCTATCATCTATATCTATCTTGCTGTCTGTCTGTATCTGTCAATCTATCTGTCATATCGTATCATCATATCATGTCCTATCATCTATCATCTATCAATGGTTTTCTATCATCTTGCTATCTGTCTGTCGACCTACCATCTATCTCTCACCTTTGTTATTTTTGCAAATAATTCAAGGTGGCAAACATGTCCAACATCCCTTCCTCCTCCCATTTTCCCCACAACAACTCCATGAGGCGGGTTGGGCTCAGAGAGAGTGATTAAGTCAAAATTACTCAACTGCCTCTTCATGCCTAACACGGGACTAGAACTCACTATCTTCTTGTGATTGACCCAAAGTCACCCAACCAGCTTTCATGGCTTAGGCAAGACTAGAACTCATGACCTCCTGCTTTCGATCCCCGGACTTTAACCACCAGGCCCAATTGTCTTTCTTTGTGCTTTGGCAGCCTAGAGAAAAAAACCCACAGGCTTACCTTGGTTCAAATTATGCTGGCAAAATATTAATTATTCTGCTCAGTAAACAACTTCCTTCTCCGTTTCCACTAGCCTCAAACGAACAATTATCTCAAATTATTATTGCTTTGCAGGGCATAATGTTTGGACGATTGTAAATCTAGGAAATGTCCGGTGTGTGTCATTTTCTGCTCCAGTGACTTAAGAATACCTAATTAACTGGGATAATTCCACACATCCTCCTATTTGTTGTGATATATCCGAGAAGAAGATGATGAAGTTTAATTCTTAGCAGTCAGGTTGTCCCCTGGTTTTTTTCTGGATTTATCCCATGGAAATAAACAGAAGCTCTTAATTCTCAAGAAAAATAAAACATATTTATTTTTTGTATAAATATTTCACTTCTAAACTGAGATTGTTGATTGGGGTGGGAGCAACCTGGCTTTTTAAATAAGCCCATTTGCTCCAATGTCTGTTTTTCCCCCCTCACCTTTCCCCAAATACCTACCTGGGTCGACTTACAGGTAGTCCTCAACTTACGATGGTTCATTTAGTGACTGTTCAAAGTTTCAATGGCATCGGGGAAAAAGCGACTTATGACCATTTTTCACACTGATAAGACCATCCCCGTGGTCAAGTCATTTATCTTTGGATGTTTGACAATGGTGGCAAGAAAAGCGTGAAAATGGGGCAAAACTCCCTTAAGCAAGTTCTCATGTAGCAACCTAAATTGTGGTCGTAAGTTGTTGGGTTTTTTTTTATAAGTTTTTATATTTTTTTTTAAACTTGAACGTATCCTCTTCCATTAATCAGTGTGTCATCTGGGTGCAAATGTTCGTTTATTTGTTAATTTATTTATTTTTATTTTTGTAAAATGATTACAAAATAATAGAAATAAGAATAAACCTAAGTTTAAATACAAGAAATAGGAACTAATAATTGGGGACAATAGGACAGGTGCAGTAGGCACAATTGTGCGCTTATGCACGCCCCTTACAGATCTCTTAGGAATGGGGTGAGGTCAATAGAGGTTAGTTTGGAGGTAAAGGAGTGAAGGGTTTGAGCAGGTGACAACAGAGTCAGGTAATGAGTTCCAGACATTGACCACTATGTTGCTGAAATCATACTTCCTGCAATGGAGTGGTTAACATTAAGTTTATATCTGTTGTGCGCTCTTGTGTTGTTGTGGTTAAAGCTGAAGTATTCATTAACTGGTATGTTAATGAATGTCTCTGTATATATTACAGTCCAAATTTACAATATTCATTACACTGATAATCATTCTCTGATCTTACAATATTAATAATCAATTAAAACTATTCATTTCTTCCTCTGAATATATCTTAATATATCTTCTAATGAAAATATTGTTAGCGCTCCAGAAAACCTCCACTCCAACAAATAAGTACGCCGAGATAGGTATCTTCTCAAAAGTTCTTTTTTTTATTGGATAGCAAATTGGCACAACTGGGGAATCCCGAATCTGAAAGTTCCAGGCTTCCTTGCAATAAGTAAAAAATACAAATCCATCCCCTGCACCCATCATCGCATCACATGGCCCAATCCCCATCCGTCCCAAGTTAAGACTTCCTCTCGCTTATGCGCAAACTAACCTGACCTTGAATTAGAAAAAGAATGTTATTATGCCTAACTACATACACTCCAAGAAATTCCCCCCTCCCATTTTCCCAGGCTCAAAATGTGGCAGCATGGGAGCATCTGGTCTCAGTATGGCTTCCATAGCTGACAGCGCCCCCCCCCCCCTTGGAAAAAAATCACATCCCGAAAAATACAATAAACACAACAAGGGGTTAACGCATTGGCCCTTTAACAAATATAATATTATATTAGGCATGGTAATCTTAACAATCATATATAGTAATCATATTGTTTACATCTCTATCTTAACATATCTTCTTTATTTCACTCATCTCCATTTATTTCTCACTTCTGTTTTTATTCTCCAACCCTCCATGAAATAGCTCCCATGTCATATAAGATTCAGTTGGTTCTTTCTCCTTTATAGCAAGCATTAATCTGTTACATTTCTGCACATTCTAATATTTTCCTCATCCCATTCTCATCTGTAGGAATCTCATCACTTTTCCAATTTTGTGCAAATACAATTGTAGCTGCAGTTAATACAGGTATCATTAAATATGCATTTCCTTTACTGTAGGTTTCAGGCAAGTTGTGGTTGTAAATTGAGGACCCACCTGTCTTACTATTACAGCAAGTCACAGTGTGGTCACATTGCTTTCCAAAATACGACAGAAATGTTTGGCAAAGTTTGGACTTTCCAGAAAATGGGGGTTGTCTGCTTTTCTCCACTGGCTTCAATCATTTAAAATATTTTACTTGCTCTTAGTATGACCCTACGTGGCATGATGGTGCAACACTAAAGCACCGGTAGAAACAGGTTTGGTGGCTTCTGGAGAGAGAGAGAGGTTATGAAACAGCTCTTCTGCAATTCCTGAGTTTCAGGGTATATAATTTTTCTACCTGCCCCTGGAGATGAAAATTCAGCCTCGATCAACAGAGCTCTTGAATGTCTAAATTAAAAACAGATCTTTCTTCTTCTGCAAGATGTTATTCAAACAATAGTTGCTTGAAGATCAAGTTCAATTAACTAATGGAACCTTTGCCAATCTGGGTTCTCCAGATGTTTTGAGGGGCAAATTCCCAGAAATTTTTTAGAATTAAAACCACAATGTCAACAGAGCGGATGGCCAAAACAAAAAAAACAAAACCCACTTTTAGCGACCAAAGAAACTCAAGGTTGGAGATGTTTTTCTGCTCGGGATTTTGGCTGACCCAAGTGGATGTGAGACTGGTCACTTAACACGGCATCTCTGGGGTTAAAATCAGGGAAGCCTCTTATTATCTTTAGAAACAATTGGTAGTAAAAGTAACAGCATGAAACAGAAGATGAAAGTGAGCTGGAGAACTCGGGTTCAGCGGGGATTAAAACCAACTGTGGTGGCCTCAGGGTAAAGGCAGAAAGTCCAAGAGATGGAGTTGACCTGACTTGACCTCAGCAGCATTTGCAGAGTTGTCAGTCGTGTTATTAGTTGAGGAACCATGTAATAGCAAACAAAGATCTTCCTATACAGAGGTCCTCACCAATTGAAGAATTGCAGTTGAAGGACCACTGCCATGAAGTCTACCTAGACTTCAAGGTGCAGAGGTCCTCACCAAGAGTTTGAAGAGATCCCATTGAAAGACCACTGTTATAAAGATCTATCTAGACGAGGAAGTGCAGAGGTCCTCACCATGGTTTGAAGAGATGCTGTTGAAGGACCACTGCTATGAAGCTGGACATAACTATTTTGGGGGACAGATCACTCTTTTCATACGGGGTCTGGAATTCCTGTCAGTGAGACTTTCTTTAGCATTTTTGTCAGCGATCAAAGAATAATGTGAGGTGTGAATTTTATCTTGCTATATCACTGACCCATCTTTCTTACCTTCTCTTTAAGAATATATGAAATATTTGGGGCTAAATATTTCTTTTTTTAAAAGCTTGGCAATTTCATATGATTTGTCCAGACAAATCATAGAAATACGGGAAGATTATTTTATTTGTTAATCAAATTTATATGGATTCCTTTTTTTTTTTTTTTTTTTTACAACAAGTGACTCTGGGCAGCATACCGGTCAATAAAACAATAACGATAAAATCACCATGACCTAAAACCATTATACATAATTATTTTTAAAAGACATTAAAAACTCTAAAGGCAGAACTAAGCTAGAAAAAAAAAGAACAGAGGGTTGTTCATCATAACAGAGCCACCTCGCTATATGCTTATTAAATTTATAAAGCCACCCATTTCAGGGAAAATGGCTCTGGGAAGTGTAAAATGATACCATAAAACAATAAATATTAATTGTTACCTAAATAGGTTGCCTCTTATCAGGAATTTGAGGGTGTGGAGGGATATGTTCATTCTGCAGTGTTTGCCAGTTTTATCAAGAAAGTCCAAGGACTGAATGTGGCACTTTCTGTCGATCAAGAAAATGTTATTTATTACCAATTAAGGTTCCACCTTTCGTTGTGGGTTCCGTCGCTTCATTGCTCTCTGAACTTGGTGGTTTACATGCAGACGTTTCATTACCAAACTAGGTAACATCATCAATGTTAAAGGGGAGAAGGGTTGGCACTCTATTGATATACTAGTGGCTTGCCCTATCAGTGTTTGGTGAGAATGGTGGTCAGGCTGTTGTTTTTTATCTGAATTGGTAGTTCCTTGACTGGGGAGTTGTTAACTTTGTGGTTGTAGGTTTGGTGTTCACCTTAATCTCTGCTTACCTGGAGGTTGATTGCTGATCAGGAGATATTGTAGTCTTCTGGCTTTTTGATTGGCTGATCAAGGAACCACCAAGAACACTCCGACTACACTGATAGGGCAAGTCACTAGTATATCAACAAAGAGCCAAGCCTTTCCCCCTCTAACACTGAAGATGTTACCTAGTTTGGTAATGAAATGTCTGCAAGAAAACAACCAAGCTCAGAGAGCACCAAGGACCCCATGATCCTTTCCTCCTCCTCCTCCTCCACCACCACCACCTCCTCCTCCACCTCCTCCTCACAAACCTCACTCCCTTGTAGCACTGATGATATTACCGAGTTGGGTAATGAAATGTCTGCAAGAAAGCAACCAAGCTCAGAGAGCACCAAGGACCCCACAAGTCCTCCTCCTTCCGACAAACCACATTGGGTTTGTATTGTGGATTCCACAGTAATAATATTTCTTCTCCTCCTCTTTCCCTTTCCTTCTTCTCCTCTCTACAAACTCTATTCCCTCTATTCCCTTCTAGCACTGATGATGTTACCTAGTTGGGTCATGAAACGTCTTCAAGAAAACCACCAAGTTAACGAGCATCAGGGACCCCATAGTCGTCGTCCTCCTCCTCCTCTCCTCTGCAAACACCCCTCCCTTCTAGAACTGATGATGTTACCTAGTTGGGTCATGAAACATCTGCAAGGAAACCACCAAGCTCAGAGAGCACCAAGGACCCCACAGTCCTCCTCCTCCCAAACCCTATTCCCTTGTAGCACTGCTGATGTTGCCTAGTTGGGTAATGAAACATCTGCAAGAAAACAACCAAACCCAGCCACACTAAGGACCCCACAATATATCACTTGGCTCCTGGAATGAATGAATGAATTAATCCATCAACTAAAACAATTCTCATTTTGGTTGATCTTAAATCACGTTAGGACCGGGTTGGGACTGAATAGGGGACCAGCAGAAGCATCCAAAGGGTTTCTTTCCCTGGATTGAGAAATAAAAATAAAACTATCCCAGAAGAAGACGCAACCATCACTTGGATGATGTTGCAAAGAATACCACGTGGACATCTCCACATGGTTGCTGGGGAGTCAGGTTCAGCTGAAAATAATCTCTACCATTTGAATGCCTTAGGATAGTTCACCCATTGAGTGATGTGGCTTTTCTAGAATATTTCTGGATTCTCTTCTGCTGCAAAAACCGAATCTCCTTTGCACAGGAATATGTTCACTTTGCTATAGGAGATGTTGGGGTGCAAACCAGGTTGCCCAAATTAGCCAAAGGAATACAGAGTCCTTGACTTATAGCAATTTGTTTAATGATCATACAGTGGCACTGAAAAAAGTGACTTATGACCATTTTTCACACTTATGACTAGGGGTGGGCTTCAAATAACTTAACCGATTCCCTGCCCGGTTGCTGGGTGGGCATGGCCACAATGGGCATGGACTAGTCGACCTCCTGCACCACTTTGGGAGCCAAAACGGGCCATGGGGGGGGGCATTTTCACCCTCCTTGCACTCTGGAATCTTTCTTCGAGCCTCCAGAAGGCCGTTTTCGCCCGTTTCTGGACTTCCATGTCCAGAAACTTTCAGAACTTCTGGGAGGCCTGTTTTTTTGCCCTCTCCGAGCCTCCTCATGGGCCCTGTACTTACCTGCGATCCAAAATGGGCCACGTGGGGACTCGTGGGAAGGCTGGGGTGGGGTGGGCAGAGCCAAGCAGGGGTGGGATTTGCTGATTCGCCAAACTGGAGATAAAATTAACAACCGGTTCGCGTGAACCGGTACGAACCAGTTGCAGTTCACCCCCTGCTTTCGACCATTGTAGCATCCCCTTGATCAAGCGATCAAAATTCAGACACTTGGCAACTGACTCATATTTATGACAATTGCGGAGTCATGCAATCCCCTGTTGCGACAAGCAAAGTCCCATTGGGAAGCCAGATTCACTTAACAACAGGGGCAAAGAAAGGTCATAAAATTGAGAAAAATTCCCTGAACCGACATCTCACCTAGCATCAGAAATGTTGGTTGGTTAGTTGGTTGGTTGATTGGTTGGTTGGTCAGTATGTCGAGAATGCAGAATTACCCTGGGCTGAAAGTTTTCTCTGCAGAAAACTTTCAAGCAAAATTCTACCTTTGGTTGGTGTTTTTCAAAATGATTTTTTTTTTTAAAAAAATGCAAATATTCCTTCAGAATTTGCATGGTTGCTGGTGCTGTTAGGACAGCCCCTGGAAGAGGACTGTTTGCAAGGACAGGAGGCTTGCGTGCTAGAGTTCCTGCCTTCCTCCTTATGTCCCTTCCCAGTTCTCATTTCTGTCTCTCTTTTCTCCCTCCCCTCCTGTAGTAGCACTAATATTTTGCTTGTAATATCTTGCTTCTGGAGTTTTTAACCTCCTTCTGGCTGCAACCTCTACTCGACCCCTCTGCCACCCAGTTCCTGCTCACAAGGAAGTGTTTGTGGATATGCAAAATTTCCCGCTGCAGGGACATGTACACCCATGAGCTTAGAGATTATCTTTTCACTGATGTCACCAGTACAATCAGTAGCAGGGAAGGGCCATTGTGCACTCCCCAACATACACACTCCTGGCTTGCAATGTCCTTTTAAAAAAAAATAATAATAATCAGTTCCTGGTTTAAGGAGGCCTTGGTAGTTTCAAGTTCCTTTATGCTCCTTTCCTTTCTTCTCATTTCTAAATTAATCTGGGGTTTTTAAGATGGCCTACTATGGCCTTTTGGGCACCTGCTAGCCCATAGGTTGCTGGATAAGTGAAACGGCAATTGCTCTGCTCGCAGCTCCCATCCCTGTAGCAACCTTAGGGATAGCAGGCGCCATGTCTTGTTTCTTTCTACCCCTATCCTTGCTAAAAAGCCTAATGCAGTTTTCGGTTGTTTCAAGATCATGTGAAGTGATCGTACCGCTTTATACTGTACTGGTAAGGCCAGACTTGGAGTATTGCAACAAATTCTAGTTGCCATGAGGGCAATAGCAATAGCACTTAGACTTATATACCACTTTGTAGTGCTTTCCAGCCCTCTCTAAGCAGTTTACAGAGTCAGTCTCTTGCTCCCAACAATCTGGGTCCTCGGAAGGATGGAAGGCTGAGTCAACCTTGAGTCGGCGAGGATCGAACTGTTGGCAGTTGGCAGAATTAGCTTGCAATATTGCATTCTAGCCACTGTGCCACCACGGCTCACATAGCAATAGCATTAGCACTTCGACTTATATACCACTTCATAATCTTTACCGCCCATTCTAAGTGATTTACAGAGTCAGCCTCTTGTTCCCAACAATCTGGGTCCTCAGAAGGATGGAAGGCTGAGTCAACCTTGGGTCAGCGAAGATCGAACTGTCGAACTGCCAGCAGCCGGCAGAAGTAGCCTGCACTACTGCATTCACTGAGCCATCATGACACAGTGATACAAAAAATAAAAATGTGGAGAATCCTGGAAAGGATGCAGAGAAGAGCGATGAAGATGATCAGGGGACTGGAGAATAAACCATGCATTGAACAGTCGCAGGAAATGGGCATATCTAGTCCAATGGAGAGAAGGACTACGGGTGACATGATAGCAGTCTTCCAGGACTTCAGGAAGTTTTGTGGACTGCGTCAAGGAGGACATCTAAAACTCAACTCTTCAGTAGGTCAGAGGACTCTCCACCCTTGGCCTTCTTAATAATTACCTTTTGGCTATTTGTGTCCCTGCGATAATAGCTTTGGAATGCAGAGGGAGTCTTGTTTTGCTTGGGAATAGTTTTGTCGCTTAAATATGGCAACAATCTCACAAGGGAGGGAAGGAGCTTTGTAGAGCGTGAAGGAAGCTGGGGAGATGCTTGGAGTAAGCTCAAGCCACATCCCCATCAGACTACAACTTCCATCAGCTCCTTCAGTTATCCGTTGTGGTTCCCAGGAGGAGACTTAGAGGATGTCATCGTCTAAGTTGAGATGAACTGTAGATTAGCTAGAGTTTGTGAATTTCAACCGATACAGGCACAGGTTAACAGAGTTGGAAGGGACCTTGTAGGTCATCTAGTCTAACCCACCACCCAAGCAGACCCTACACCATTTTTGACAGATGGCAGCCCAGCCTCATCTTGAAAGCTTCCATGGATGAAGCTCCCAGAAGGCAACTTCCATTCGGTTGATTATTCTCACTGTCAGAAAGTTTCTCCTTATTTCCAGGTTGAATCTCTCCTTGATCAGTTTCCATCCATTATTTATCGTCTGGCCTTTGGGTGCCTTGGAAAATAGCTTGGGGCCCCTCCTCCTTTCTGTGGCAGCCCCTCAAATATTGGAAGGCTGCTATCCTGTCTTGCCTGGTCCTTCTCTTCACTAGACTAGCCAGGCCCAGTTCCTGCAACTGTTCATCGTATGTTTTAGTCTCCAGTCCCTTCATCATCCTGGTTGCTCTTCTTTGCACTCTTTCTAGAGTCTCAACATGTTTTTGTAGTGTGGTGACCAAAACTGAATGCTGTACTCTAGATGTGGTCTTACTAGGCTTGATAGAATAGTGTTAGTACCTCCTTTGATCTTGATTGCAGTCCTCTGTTAATGCAATTTAGGATTGCATTGGCTTTTTTGGCTGCCGCCGTGTACTACTGGCTCATATTTAATAAAATGGCAATGGATGTGGCTGACAGATCAGAATTAGCTTGGTCTTCTTCATCTTTTTGATAAATTGTATTTCTGGATGCTTCATCTTAGTTAAGTTATAAGATAATGCGTCTGGGTATGTTCTTCTCACCTTCTCGTGTTCCTCCCATACCTCTATTTCCCACTTCTGATTTCTCAGCTTTTGACTTGAGCTAGGATTATAGATATTTCTACTAAAGGACGCTTGTTCCTGGGGAGGAAAGCTATGGCAAATCTAGACAGCCTACTCAAAAGCAGAAACATCCCCCTGCCAACAAAAGTGAGTATAGTCAAGGTTATGGTTTTCCCAGTTGCAATGTATGGCTGGGAAAGTTGGACCATAAGGAAGGCTGAGTGCCAAAGAATGGAGGTTCTTTGAACTCTGGGGCTGGGGGAGGAGACTCCTGCGAGTCCCCTGCACTGCAAAGCCATCCAACCGGTCAGTCCTAGAGGAGATCAACCCTGGCCGCTCTTTAGAAGGGCAGATCCTGAAGATGAAACTCAAAAGACGTTGGCCACTTCATGAGAAGGAAGGAAGGACTCCCTGGAGAAGAGCCTAATGCTGGGAAGAGGAAGAAGAAGGGGAGGCAGAGAAGGAGGAGGAGGCTGGATGGAGTCCCTAAATCAGTCATCGTGAGATTAAATGGACTCTAGAAGATGGTAGAGGACAGGAAGGCCTGGAGGAACGTTGTCCACAGGGCTGTGATGGGTCAGACACAACTTCACAACTAACAATAACAACTTTATCCATTGATGATGTTGGGATGTCTCCGTACGTGGAAGGTAACCACTTGTGGATTTTGAAGGGGTCCCTTGTCAACTGAAACAAGATCCAACTTGGTTAGAAAGACCTTCTCCCATAATCTGGTACCTTCCTGGTGGATTGGGCTGCCAATCTTAAAAGTCCTGGTTGGGGATTATGGGGGTTAAAACCTGACACCTTTGGCAGAGATCAGCATGGGGAAGGTTGATCTCTGGCCTGCCACGAGGACTTTGTCATTTCAGATCCTCTCCGAGGACTTTGTCATTTCAGATCCTCTCCGGTGTGGCGAGTTTCTCTTCTCTTTTGTGTAATTTTTAACCAGAATGGAATGCAGAAAGGCTGGTTCGAAGGTGGTAGAGTTTTAACTTGGGGTAGATGTGGAAAACTGGCAGTGAAGGAAGACAGACTGCCTTCGGGGAAAACGTGTGTGTGTGTGTGTGTGTGTGTGTGTGTGCATGTGTACTCACACACACTTGGGAATTGTGTGTATCTTGTCAGTGAAAGTTTCGTGTCCCTGTTCCCATTCACCCTTGTTTTCCCCTCCAGCCTTCCAGCTTTCAAATTGTTTATTATAAATGGCCCCTGTTTGTTTGTTTTTTAATAACATTGATAAACTTATCTAGATGTTTCGGACTGGCTGTAGATTAATTAGGAAACCTGCTTGTGCCCCGTTCTTTATTCATGGGGGTTTCCCCCTCCCCCAATCCAACATGCCTTGACTTCACAACCCATTTAACGACGAGGGAGAAGCAATCCCACTTTGTGCCCATGAATTCCGTGGGAATCATTCTTGACCATCCGTTTCCTACCTCCCCTTAAATGGTTGCCTCGCCCTGCAGCCTTCGACTCAAAAGCCCTTGCTCTGTTTGAGTTACCTGCCCGCAAGGTTGCACTGCTTTTGTTGCCTTAGATCCTGTGTGCTCCTGTGTTTGCATGAAGGGTGGGACGAGAGGCTGGCGAGAGTCTTGTAAAACATTTACAAAAACCAGCCAGCCATAGATTTGAAGGGCATTCCACTGCCAAGCTGGCTGGGGGGAGGTGAAAGAGGCGAACATTACGTGAGCAGACGAAGGACAGCTACTTGGCAGGTACGCTGGTGATATTTTGCTTTTTCTCCCCTTCTTTTTGAGATTCAGGGTTGGAGGGGTGTCGTTGGCCCGGCAGGGCTTGGAAATGAAAGCAATGCCCACCTCCCTTTCTGAAAGACTTAGAGAAGTCCACCGAGGGTAGACAGTTGTGATTTGTGATTTTTGGAAATAATATATAAATATATGTACCTTTAAAAAAAAAAAAAAAAAGATAGCCAAAAGTCTAGGACTTGCAAAGGTGCGGGGCTTCATAGCCCAAATGAAGTTTACAGCTGATTTCAAGTACCGGGGTTCTGCTAAATAATCTGGGGGTGCAAGCAGAAGGGTTCAAATCAGCAATTCCTGGGAACGTTTTAACGGAGGGGGTTGGATTTCATCGAATCGAACCTCCAAACGATAGTAAGAAAACTTTTTTTTTTCCTCCTTAAAGGGTTGAAGGAGGATGTTTTGCTCGTAATTGGAGACTCCATTGCATGCAGTAATATATAGATTAGGTGAGATCCTATCACAGCCATTACACCTGACGAAGGCAGAAATCTGATTTGTAACTTGCCCACGCTGGTTCTGCTATTGGTTTGTATTGCTGTTCTGCAAATGCACTACTACTAATCAAGTTATTAGAGTTGATCAAGAGTTATTTTTCTATTCATGATTTTTCTTGTGGTTCTCTCTCTCTCCCCTCCCTCCCTCCCTCTCTTGCTGGCACTGTAAATTATCATAACGCTTTGAGGAAAAGTTCAGAATTCCTATTGCCTGGGAAAAGAGCCCTCAATTGTTTCATAGCCACAATTGATATATTGAATATCATGCTGCTCTTTCTTTCTTTCTTTCTTTCTTTCTTTCTTTCTTTCTTTCTTTCTTTCTTTCTTTCTTTCTTTCTTTCTTTCTTTCTTTCTTGCTATTTCAAATAGTCAGGTTCTTTAGAACTGGTAGCAGCCGGATTGAAATAATACAAGTTAAAAAAAAAAAAGATGTTACTCTTCAAGAATAGGATTGGCGTGTTTGAAGTGCTCTTTTAAGCAAAGAAGGATCCAAAAATGGAAGCTTCACGTTGAAATCTTAAATTTCGACATGTTTATTTCCATCAGCTCCATTCCTGCCTGTTTTTAGAATTTCAGTAGGAAAAAGGAGAGGAGCTTGCGAAAGAGTCACAGTTAATAACATTTTTACAAATCTTTCTTGGAAATGCATAACAGAAAACCTCAATTATATGGTTTTTAAAAAGTGGTAATCAGAAGAATTAAAGTGGTTTTAGGAGAGAAATCACCCAATGGACTGTTAGTAGTGTTTTAAAAGGTAAAGTTTTGTTTGAGTTGACTTGACGAATGTGGATAAGTCTGTGCCACTTGCTGGGCATCAAAATGGAAATTATTTAATGTTGCCTTTTCCTTACAAATTCTGTCTCCCATCCAAGTACTAACCAAGTCTGACTCTGCTTAGCTTTTTGAAGTTCAGCCACAATTATCTATGTTCTATATGAACCATCTGGTAGTAAATAGGATTGTATCTAGCACAGCGTATTTCCCAGTAAAGTGTTTAATGTTGCAAACTTAAGTTTGTTGTATTGTGTTACTTCTTTGGAAGGACGGGTGACGGGCTTGTTTTTTTTTTCTAACCGAGTTTGTGGGCTTTGTGAGAGTTTGTTTTCTAACCTTTTTGCATTTCTTGATTTGCTTGATCGGTCTGCAGAAAATTTCTTACGTTTCCTTCTAAAGATCAACCTTCTTTGGCCTGAAAACTGGGTCGTTGTTTTGTTTTTTAAATCCCATTATTACCATGGAAATGTAAAATAAAAATCCTAATTTTAGTTAGGATTTTGTGATTAAGGCAGCACTATGTAGAGTCCAATTTCTCGTTGAAATGCTGAAGGAGAATTTGGGTGCCTTTTGTTAACATTTTCCCTTCGATCTTGAAGGTCATTGAATGTTTCGAGACAGACAAAAAAACACATATTGAGTTTCTTCATTAGAGAGGCATAATAAAATACCACTAGTCCTCTACTAACGATGGTTTATTTAGTGAAGGTTCAAAGGTTAGAACTTATGACCATTTTTCACACTTACAACTGTTGTAACAACACCAGGTGATTTGGACACTTGACAACAAATTCACGTTTATGACAGTTGCAGTGTCCCCTAGATCATAGAATAACAAGAGTTGGAAGGGATCTTGGAGGTCATCTAGTCCAACCCCCTGTTTAAGCAGGAGAGTCTATTCCAAATATTAGCCTCTACCTAGGATTGAACTCACAACCTTCCTGATTGTGAGGTGAAAGCTCTACTCTACCTCTAGGCAACCAGGGCCCTGGGTTCACGTCATCCCCTTTTGCAAGTCAAAGGTTCACTTAACAACCAACTTAACAACTGCAATGATTCCCTGAACAACGGTGGCAAGAAAAGTTATAAAATGAGACAGAGTTCGCTTCAATGCCTCGCCTAGCAACAGAAATGTTGGGCTTGTCAGATGTGGCTCCATTCAAAATCCAAGAAAGAAAAACTTAGGCTCCATTTAAAATAGAGAAAAGGACTTTAAATGAATATGAGGTGGAAGAAATACAAGAGGCAAAAGGTGTGGAAATTACAGATAGAACGTTATCCCAAGTCTACACTCCCCAACAATTCAAATTGGACATCCAATCTGAGGTGTGGATAATGTCACGTGGGTACATCTTTAGGTGGCATTTCACACATCTGGTATGCTAAGATGGTCAACTTTGGCCTAGAAAAAATAAGTGGCTGCATTTGCCCAGTAAGCAGGAAATCATCCCAGCTTTTACAATTCACACAACTTCAACCTCCAGCATCCTCCCCCCCCCCCCCCCCCTGACACCCAATTATTCCTCCCCCCCCCATTTCTCTGGCATCTGGAAAGAGTCAAGTGGAAGAAGAAATCTTGGAGGCTGATAGGACTCCACTATGGTCGTAAGTCGAAAACGAATGCTCTGTTTTAGAGTTCAGATTCTGCTCGTTAGCAAAACCGATGCACTTTCTTTTTCCATCTTAGGAGCTTTCATTTTTTTTTTTATGAAGGTGCTGGAATTTTAGTAGCTCCAAATCAGGTGTGCTTGACATGATCAAATGTCAAGATTAAAACAAAAAATGAAGAAAAAGAAGCTTAGCCATTTTGTTTTATTCTTTTACAGTGTTTAAACCAGTAATTGAAAAAATGGCAGAGCTCTCCATAGTAGTTGGAGAACTGTTAAGCTCTGATTGCATTGTGACATAATTGAAGATCGTAGTCTTATTTTTAGAGAGATATCTTTGATATTAGCGTAACTCTTATCCTGCAGGAAGTTGTCCTATGACTAGTTGGCTGTGGCAAGTTGGCCGTGACAAGTGGGCCATGATGAATTGGCCATGACAAGTTGGCCTTGGTGAGTTGATCATGATGAGTTGGTCATGATTATGTTGGCCTTGGTGAGTTGACCATGATGTGTTGGCCAGGATAAGTTGGTCATGGTGAGTTGACCACGATGAGTTGGCCATGATAAGTTGGTCATGGTGAGTTGACCATGGTGAATTGGCTAATGAAATAGGAAAATGGAGGATGTCCACAAGTGAGGGGAGAAATCTTGGACCCTGTTCTGATGTTATGAGTGAAATGATGGTTACCCCATGCTGTTTGTCCAGGGCAGCCTTGTTTACTGATCAGTTACACCTGTGCAGGTATGCCAAAAAGCTCCTGAAGCAACGTTTATTTGTAGAGGGCAATTGAAGTGAGGGCGTGATTGTTGTTGTTTTTGTAGTGGAAACCAGCTTCCTTTGAGTGATTTAAAGTATAAGTTTGTTCACAAACATGACAACGCTCACCCACGTGTTGGCTTACTCCTTCTAAGAGGAAGCTCTGGGTTTCCTCAGTGGTACGACTTGTATTCCTAGGTCAAAGGAGGTGCTGTAAGAAAATGGTGGTGGAAAGCTTGAAGGTTGAAAAACTTGATGAGCACTTCAATTATTGTCATCAAGACCTGAAGCTTAACTCCACTTAAGGCAACAAAAGTCTAGAGCCACCTAATTACTCAATTAAATGAGGGTGTCATCCAGCTATCTCCCCTGTTTATTTAAAGCCAGTGTGAACAATGGAGAACCACACTATTCCCCCACCACCACCATGGCTGAAGACCATATTGATATATGGGTAGTCCTCGACTTAACGACCGCAGTTGATAAGTTGTTAACAGAAATTTCTGTTGCTAAGTGAACCATTTATTAAGTGAGGTTTGCCCCACTTTTCTTGCCACTGTTGTTCACTGAGTTGTTAAGGTCGTAGCACAATTGTCTCACTAGGCTCAAGGTTGACTCATTAGCTTTCCACCCTTCCAAGGTCGGTAAAATGAGGACCCAGATTGTTTTTTTTTTGTTTTTTGTTTTTTTTTTTGGGGGGGGGGGGGGGCTCTGTGAAGTTGCAGATGCTGAAAGTTTTTCAGAAGAAATTGGACAATTTGTCTAAAATGGGGTTTCCTGCCCCAGCAGGGAGTTAACAGATAACAGATAATCAGAGTCGGAAGGGACCTTCTGGGTCATCTAGTCCTACCCCCTGCCCAAGCAGGAGACCCTACCCCATTTCTGACAGATAGGAGTCCAATCTCTTCTTGAAAGTCTCAAGTGATGAAGCTCCCACAACTTCTGTTCCATGGGTTGATTGTTCTCACTATCAAAAAGTTTCTCCTTATTTCCAGGTTAAATATCTCCTTGTACAGTTTTCATCCATTATTCCTTCTCTGGCCTTCAGGTGCTTTAGAAAACAGCTTGACCCCTTCCTCTCTGTGGCAGCCCCTCAAATATTGGAAGACTGCTATCATGTCTCCCCTGGTCCTTCTCTTCACTAGACTAGCCAGGCCCAGTTCCTGTAACTGTTCTTCATGTTTTAGTTTCCAGTCCCCTAATCTTTCCTGGTTGCTCTTATCTGTACTTTTTCTAGAGTCTCAACATCTTTTTTATAGCGTGGTGACCAAAACTGGATGCAGGACTCTAGATGTGGCCTTACTAAGGCTTTACAGAGTAGTATTAGTACCTCCCTTGATCTTGATTGTATCCCTCTGTTGAGGCAACTTAGGATTGCTGTAGGATTACTGCTGCAGATGCACACAGCTGGCTCCTATTTAGCTGGTTGTCCACTAAGACTCCGAGATCCCTCTCCCAGTTACTGCTATTGAGCCTGGTTTCACCCAGTCTGTATGTGTCCTTTTGGTTTTTCTTGCCTAAGTGTAGGACTTTATTTTTCTCTACATTGATTTTCATTTTGTTAAATAGGACCCAGTGTTCTAGTCTGTTGATCTTCTAGACTAGAAGAATTCAGAGGTTCCTTCCAACTTGGATATTCTGTTATTCAGATTCTGGTAGGCCAGCGGAGAAGAATGTGTGAACAGCAGTAAGGGCAAAGAGCATGAGAAATAATCACACACACACACACACACACACACACACACACACACACACACACACAC
>BLBF01000039.1:21776171-21788243 GCA_015471245.1 Laticauda colubrina
CACACACACACACACACACACACACACACACACACACACACACACACCTATTGTTTGAACAAGCTGTAAAATATACCATACTACATTTTCTATCTCTTGTACAGAGAAGAGTGTTCCCCAACAAAAATAGGAGTAGCTGGCCTCTTATCACTTCCTTGTAAGTCATTCTTTACAGAAATAGTTTGGAGAAGTGAAAGGTAGCATTATTATGTTTTGTAAGTTATGAACACTGGGCAGTTTAAAGCAATAGAAATTATATGATTAACTGAAGACATCTTGAGTGACTGGAGAATTCTGGGAGTGATTTAGGGGCAGGGTTGAATTATTGACATTGGACAATGTCTCCATTGGACATTGGGAGATAAATATTAGAGATAAATATTGGTTCAAGATCTGGGCACAGTACATACAACTTAGCAACGAAACCAGAAGTTGGAGGCAAGGATCTTGGCCAAACCCACAACATTAATGTAAAGTAGCATTCAGATATCAAGTTCCAATTTACCCTGTTTCCCTGAAAATATGACCTACCCTGAAAGTAAGTCCTAGCTTGATTTTTACATTGGTGCCCAATATAAGCCCTACTCCCAAAATAAGCCCTAAGATCCCACCCGCTCCAGATTGCACGGGTAAAAATTAAACTAGGGTGGGAAATGGGGGGATGGGTGGAGCTGCCCTACTACTTACCTTTGGACAGTTGTAGCCAGGCCTCGCACACTCTGATACCTGTCTTGCCAGCCCATTTCTTCTGCAGCCAGCAAGTCTTTCCTGAAGGCCTCTGTAGCTGATAACAAAACTCAGGATCGATCCAGAGCTCTCTTATCGGCTGCAGAGGCCTTCAGGAAAGCCTTGCTGGCCACAGAAGAAGAAGTTCCTGAAGGCCTCTGACAGCAAAATGGATGCTGGGAGTGACACACGCAAGCGAGGTTATCAGTGGATGGCATCCCCCCCAAATAAGTCCTGGTTCCATTTTTGGTGGCAAAATAATATAAGACAGGGTCTTATTTTCAGGGAACCACAGTAGTCTTGGGTGTTATATCCTCTGCTGCATTATTACTACTGCCAAGCAACGAAACCAATCAGATTAATTTTCTTCCATTGAGTCCCAACCCATAATGTCCATAAGAGAGAATTTTGTGGCCCTTACTTAGGTTGGTGACACAATTAAGGTCGGACACTCTTCCCAGTTTGGTAATCGTAGTATCAATGGGGTGAATCGCTTGGTAAATTTGCAGCTGGCACTGCGGGGTGACTTCACGGCCTCGAAGCTGATACTTTGAGTGGTCAGTCAGTGGTGTCTTGGCCCAGCTTTCAAAAGCAGCAATGCACCGTCTTGTTCAGCTCAGGTTATATTCAGATTTTGGCCCTGTGCGAGAATAAACCCAAGTAGCAAAAAAGGGTTGAGGCAGCCATGCCAAGCCATTCTTATTCTATTCTATTCTATTCTATTCTATTCTATTCTATTCTATTCTATTCTATTCTATGCCATGCCATTCTCTATTCTATGCTATGCTATGCCATGCAAATATCTATTTTATGCTGTGCCGTGCCGTGCCGTGCCATGCCATGCCATGCCGTAATTATTCTATTCTATGCCATGCCATGCCATGACATTCTTATTCTATTCTATGCCATGCCATGCCAAACCATTCCTATTCTATGCCATGCCATGCAAATCTCTATTCTATGCTATGCCATGCCATTCTTATTCTATGCCATGCCATGCTATTCTCTGTTCTTTGCTATGCTATGCCATGCCAAGCCATTCTCTATTCTATACTATGCCATACCATGCCATTCTCGATTATATGCTATCCTATGCTATGCTATGCTATGCTATGCCAGAGGTTTCCAACCACTGGTCCCCGGACCGGTGTCGGTCCGTGGATCATTTTTTACCGGGCTGCAAAGCTTGGGCGTCGCCATCTTGTTTCGATGGCGCTTCCGGGTTTTTCGTTGCTTCCAGGTTTTCCGTTGGAAAGTGCTTCCGGGTTTTCGGCTGGAAAGCGGCATTTGGGTGCTGAAGGAATCCTTGCACCTTAGTTTCGTCGAAGGGGGGGGGGGCGGTTTCGAACGAAGAGCCGTCCCAATGGCCATGGAGTCTCGCGTTACTAATGTACCGGTCCGTGGAAGAATGAGTAATCGTGAAACCGGTCCCTGGTACAAAAAAGGCTGGGGATCACTGTGCTATGCCATGCCATGCCAAGCCATTCTTATATTCCATTCCATTCCATTCCATTCCATTCTATTCTATTCTAAGCTCCATTTCCATTTGCACCCTAGTTATGCAGAAGAAAAAAGGGAGGTATTTTAGAGAAAAATTAGAGATGGCCTTTGACTTTTAATGTTGTCGTTGTCTTTGTTCCCTTTTGGATATAATTTTTCAGCTGTAACATAGAGGGTGGCCATGAGAAATGCCACCTTGGATAATGGTGTTTTTTAGCTGAGAGGCCATTTTGGCATTGAAATGGTGCATGCCGTAGGATGAGTTAGGATTAAGTACATGAAAAATGCCAAACCATTCTCTATTCTATTCTATGCCATGCCATGCCATGCCATGCCATGCCAAGCAATTCTTATTCTATTCCATTCTATGCTATGCCATGCCAAGCCATTTTATGAAATTGAAGAAAGAAATTGGAAGTACTTTTTTTTCTAGCAAATGTTGTGGAAAGGCATCTGGTGAAAGACTCCACATACAAGTAATCCTCAACACATGGCTATTTCTTTCTGTGTGTGTGACTGTTCAAAGTTACAACAGGCTCTGAAAAAGGGACTTATCCCAGATTCAAAGCTGTGACATCTGTCACCAAATCCAGTCACATCATGGCCACATTTTGGGTGCTCAGCACTGATGTTTGTTTGCAGCATCCTTCTGTCCTGGCAACATTTTACAGAGGCACAATTGAGAATGTTTTAACAAACTGCATCCCTGTTTGGTTTGGTGGCTGCAGCATCTCAGATAGAAAGTCCATACAGAGAGTGATGACAACAGTGGAGAAGATGATAGGATGATCGCTTCCAGTGATTCAGGATACTGCTTATAAGCACTATGTGCTATGAGCTCAAAGCATTGTTAGAGATCACACCCACCCACTTTACAGTCTGTTTCTGTTGCTCCCCTCTAGGAGGAAATCCTGAAGTATATCTAGCAGGACTACCAGATTCTGTAACAGCTTTGTAGCAGGGGTGGGCTGCTGCTGGTTCGGACTGGTTCCAGAGAACTGGTATGAACGATGATCAGCTGGCTCCACCCACCCACCCCTGTCCTATCCTGTCTTACATTTCCTTCTTTTGCAGCTCAGCTGATTCACGCGGCAAAGTGGATTACTGTGCCTCAGCTGTTCTGCTTACCGGGGAAGGCTAGAAGGTGAGCTGTAATGGATGTTTATTGAATGCTGCGCATGCAAAATGTGCGCTCACAGAACCAGTTGTTAAACCAGTTTCAGCCCCTTCCCTGTGATTGAAAAGTCCCACTTCAGATTAGAAACCATCCTTGTTCTCAAAGTCTGTAGAGCTTCTCAATCCTCCAGGTCATGATTGTCTCAAAGGTGTTTTTGTTTTCAGGAGGCCACTGGACTTTCTTGTTTTTTCCTTTGAAGGTGTTTCGCTTCTCATTCTAAGAAGCTTCTTCAGCTCTGACAGGATGGCAGCCCTGCCAATTCTCACGGTTCTGCCGTGAGTCTCACAATTTTTGGTCATTTCTCACGGTCTCACGACAAGGCTCCTCAATCTCACGCCAAATTTAAAACGCTTTTTTTTTTTTTTTCAAATTTGGGGTTGGCTTATATGCGAGTAATTATTTTTCTTCCTGTCTGTCCGTCATTTTGAAAGGGGAGTAGGCCCTGGGCACGAGGCTAGTTTCCCAGTAGTCTTTGTAAATTCAGCGCGGGAAAGCGATCGCAATCGTATAAACATGGCGAAAAGAGGTGGTGATTTTTCAATAGAAGAAAGAAAGCTGCATCTTCTTACAACAGGGAACACAAATAAAACATTTAAATAAACTGTTAATGACTTTCCTTGATGGAAAAGGGGTTTGTTTAATCTTGATCGGGAAAAAAATAGAATCTCACTATTTTTTATAGAATCTCCAGATTTTTTTTCATGGGTCTCCACATTTTCCTTTATCAGGGGTTGGCAGGTCTGGGATGGTGGGGAATGGAAGGATTTATATTCCTTGCAGACGGCTGGTCATTTGCTTCAAAGAAAAAAATAACCCAGAAAGTCCAGTTGCCTCCAAGTGGCCTCAACGACGCTCTAAAAAGATGCAAATGACCAGCTATCTGCAAGGAGTATAAATCCTTCCATTCCCCACCATCCGGTCAGAGCTGAAGAAGCTTCTTGGAGGAGAAGCAAAGCATCTTCAAAAGAAAAAACAAGAAAGTCCAAGTGGCCTCAACGACCCTCTAAAAGGATGCAAATAACTAGCTAACCCTACCCCCCTTGGAATGTTGTGGGAGTAGGAATGGATTTCCAGAGGGGAAAAAAATTACAGACTACAGGAACCAGGAGCACCACTCAGGTGACCTTGAGGACACAGACAAATTTCCAAGTGGTCTGAGCGACCTGCTAAAAGGATGCAAATGACTAGTTGTCTGCAAGGAGTATAAATCCTTCCATCCCCCACCATCTGGTCAGAGCTGAAGAAGCTTCCTGGGGGAGAAGAGAAACATCTTCAAAAGAAAAAACAAGAAAGTCCAGTTGCCTCCTGAAAAAAAAAAAAAAAGGACCTCTGGGACATCCTTGTTCTTAGTGACTGCCTACAAAATGCAAGTGGGAAGCTGTGCCTAAATTGGATTTTTTTCCCCACCTGCCATTTGAACTCCAGTGAGTTCTCAACAACCTCAAACTTGTTTTGAAGGTGACAAGCTTCGCTGTTTTTGGAGGGGAGAGTTCAGAGCGAGTCAGGTGTTCATATCCAGGGGTTGTTTTATTTCAACTTGGTTGCTCTCTTGACTGACTGGCTAATGATTGTCGAAGAAGTGAATGATCAACCTTACAGAAAAGTTACTGCTTACCCAATTTGGGTAAGCAGGGCCTCCGCTAAGGACTCTTTTCAAGGATTTGAACCTCAAACCATCAGGGACTATGTCAGAATAACAGAGTTGGAAGGGACCTTGGAAGTCTTCTAGTCCGACCCTATACTGTTCTTGATAAATGGCTAGTTGCCTAACATAGTCATTGCTAGAAGGGAGTGAGGTTTGTGCTCTACCACTGATGATTTTTACCTAGTTTGTTAAGGCAGTGTCCGCAAGAAAACCACTAAGCTCAGAGAGCACCAAGGACCCCAAAGTCTTCCTCCTCCTCCTCCACAAATCTTATTTCCTTCTTGCACTGATGGTGTTACCTAGCTGGATCATAAAATGTCTGTAAGAAAATCACCAAGCTCTCAGAACACCAAAGACTCCAGTCTTCAAACAACCAAGCTCAGTTCCTTCCTCCTCCTCTTCCTCCTCTTCTTCTCCTTCCCCTTCTTCTTCGTTCTCTCCTCCTCCTCCTCCTCCTCCTTCCTCTTTTTAAAAACAGTTTATTCATATATTTTCCGTGACATAGATGTGCTTTTTGGACAGCGTATAGTCTGGGTTAATTTGTTTACATAATAGTATATAATATAATAATATATTAAACATAAAACATACATAATAGTATTTTTCCAATTTCTGATTTCTACTTCTATTGTCCAACCATTGATAGAATAAGTCCCATGTTTGAAAATATTCTGTATCTTCTTTATCTTTTATCTTTAATGTCAACCTATCCGTGTCTGCACAATCTAGGCATTTTTTAAAATTAATCTTCTATGACTGGTTTCCAGTGTTGTTGCATATCGAACTCTTGCTGCCATCAAGACCTGTAATATTAAATATATATACTCTTTATCGTATTCTTCTGATACTATGCTTAACAGAAATATTTCTGGCTTATAGTATATGTGGTGCTTTAACATTTTTTCTAACCTTGTATGTTCAAGACTGAGCTACAAATATTCTTTTCTATGGAGACCTCTGGCCAAATTTTATTCATTTTCTTGCCCCATTCCCTGTTTTATACTGTAAGATGTTGTTTGATCAAGGATGCTTGGAAGGTTGAAAATGTGCACGCTTTTTTGGATTGACAATGTGGATGATGATAATTGAGCCAAAGAATAATGAAGATGGGCTTGGCACATTTCATTTGGCACAATCAAAGGTAAAGGTTCCCCCCACATACCCATGCTAGTCATTTCCAGCTCTAGGGGACAGTGTTCATCTCTCAAAGTCGAAGAGCCAGCGCTGTCCGAAGACGTCTCCGTGGTCATATGGCTGGCATGACTAAATGCCGATAAGGCGCATGGAACACTGTTACCTTCCCGCCAAAGGGGTCCCTATTTTTCTACTGGCATTTTTTACATGCTTTTGAACTGCTAGGTTGGCGGAAGCTGGGACAAGGAATGGGAGCTCACTCCATTATGCGGCCCTAGGGATTTAAACCACCGAACTGCCGACCTTTCTGATCGACAAGCTCGGCATCTGAGCCACTGAGCCACCACGTCCCCTTGGTACAATAGGGAGGGCCAAAAATGGGAATACGAAAGAGAAATAGGAAATGTATCAAAGCTTGGAGCCTGGATATCAATCAATCAGAATAGAACTGGAAGGGACCTTGGAGGTCATCTAGTCCAACCCAATACAATTTCAAATATACCGTATCCTTATGGAATGAGGTCCCTTACTTTCTGGCTGCATCCGACCTGAATTTCTTCACATCCCGTAAGCGCATATTTGTAAATACAACATTACTTTTTTGTTGTTACATTAGTCGTGTGGAGTTGGCAGGTCTCCTAGACAAAAAGGGTGTGTGTGTGTGTAAAATTAGCTTTGGTTTGTTTGTGGATGACTATTTGTAAACTGTACAGGTGATGTGAAGGACTCTTTCAGATAATGTTTAGCCTACAAAGAACTTCCATCCAATGACACACTGGAAGATTGAAGTTTTAGTCTCTATATGCTCAACATTTGACTGCCTAAGATGTCCGCTTTTATTCCTTCTTGCTCTATAAACATCAGAATGAGAAGCAATGGATGGAAACTTCTCAAGGATAGAGCCAACCTAGAACTGAGGAGACATTTCCTGACAGAACAATGATTTCCATCAACGGTTTGACCGCTGGTATCTAAGATTCTCCGTTTAAACATTTTCCTCGCTTGGGAAGTTGTTGAGAGTCAAAACTGGATGGATTAAAGTACTTAATAAACAGAACTAACTCGATACCTGTGCTTCGCTATGAAACTATGTGATCGGACTTAGGTTTTGGGGAGGAAAATAAGGGTGGGGAATTGTGCCTCTGCCTACCAGCATCCATCAGTATTCATCTGGCTACCATCCTGTCAGTGTGTGAGAGAGTTGAGGGCTGTTTGGAAACTGAAACAATATTTGCTGTGTGAGCAAGAAGCAGACAGCAGGGAGCCTGGGCGTGGCTTAGCTCAGCTGTTCTGTACTAAAGCTGCTTGGTGCTGTGAAAGTAAAATTGAAACTCCTCTGCTTGTGTTTTGCACTTGGAACAGATTTCTGTTCAGGTGGGGAGTAGGAGTAGAACTCCTTAGCATCAGAGCATGTTAATAATAATAATATCGGAAATACTCTAAATGCTCTGATGGTCATTTGGAAAAGTCCTTTCTTAGTGAGCCTCTAGAAGCCAAGAGGAACATACGTGCCAAATTTCAAGTTTGTAGGCTTTACGCTTCTGGAGATTTTGTGATGATGCATGAGTGGCATTTCACTTTTATAGAGAGAGAGAACCAAGTTCAAAGGGACCTTTCAGGTCTTCTAGTCCAATTCTCTCAAGCAGGCAACTCTATACTCAGGGGTGGGATTCAAAATTTTTAACAACCGGTTCTGTAAGCATGGCTTAGGTGGTAGGCATGGCTTGGTGATCATGTGACTTGGTGGACATGGCTGGGTGTGGCCAACTCAATATCACTCACATCAAGGCATGCATCTCCTCTCCTGGCCTCTCATGACATAAGTCACTTTTTTCAGTGCCATTGTAACTTTGAGTGGTCACTCCACACAAGCAAAGTACCAGAAAAGGAGGGAAAAAAACTTCAGAGAAGTTCCTGAGACAAGAAGTCTAGTCCTGCCAAGAGTGTAATAAGGGTTAACGGAGAGGCAGTTTCTGTAAGCAACACCAGAATGTTTCCTTCCTGCCTTCCTTACAGGATTAGGCCAGTAATTTCCTCTAACAACTGTTTCTCCGAACTGCAACCGGTTCTAGCAAATAGGTGTGAACTGGTAGAATCCCACCCTTGTCTATACTGTTCCAGACAAATGGCTGTCCAATTTCTTCTTGAAAATCTCCAGTGATGGAACACCCACAACTTTTGGAGGCAAGTTGTCCCACTGATTAATTCTTCTTCCTCTCAGGAAATTTTTCCCAAGAGAACCATAAGAATTGTCTTGTGAACATAGCAAAATATCCGTACTATGATCCATTAAGAGCATCTTACCTAAACGCCATCACAATTTGAACAATCACACTATGAATAACAACCTTTTATGTTGGGCATAGGGAAAGAACAAGACTCTGGCCCCCAAAAACACACCCCTGTGAAACAATTTTGTGAAGTTGGCTGACCCAGGAATTGTGCTGACCGCAACTGTTTTGAACCATGTTTCAAATCAGCTTTCTAAAGAATGAATGATTGTGGTGAAACAAAGGCCAAAACTTCTTCCTGGCTAATTTTAAAATGGGAGGCCAAATGGCCATGCTACTGGGTTAGCCATTTAAACTTTGTGTGTAGGAGGAGGAGGAGGAGGAGAACACAACTTTTGATAATTTGTCCTATTTCAGGACCGGCCTTTCCTCTACTCCTCCCTCCTCAGTTTCTTCCCATTTGCTGGCTCGAGTGTTTTTAGCTTGCTGAACTGACAGGTTTTAACACCAGTTAGTTAAAACGGAGTTTAATTGTGGAGTTTACTTGATGGAAGCATTCTGCAGGCTAAGAAATTGCATTTCACACAGGAACAACAACAAAAAAAACCCCTTGCTCTTCACTAAAATAGCAATACTGGCAGCCCTCGGCTTACCATGGTTCTTTTAGTGACAGTTCAAGGTGACAATGGCACTGAAAAAAGGCACTTATGACCGCTTTCTACACTTATGGGGTGGAGAAATCTCACCAGGGGTGAGATTCCAAAATCCCAACAACCGATTCTCTGCCTGGTTGCTAGGTAGATGTGGCTATGGTGGGCGTGGCCTACTGGAACTTCCAGGAGGCAGTTTTTCACCTTTATCAGAGTCCGGAGACTTACCTCAGGCCTCTGGGAAGGCGAAAATGGCCTCCTCCTGGCTCCAGAGGCCCTCCAAAAGCTGGAAACTGGCTGGTATCCAGACTTCCAGGAGGCCATTTTTCATCTTTCCCAGAGACCAGAGGCTTCCCTCAGGCCTCCGGGGGGGGTGAAAACAGCCTCCTCTGGGTTCTGGAGGCCCTTCAGAAGCCGGAAACATGCCCATTTTGGGACTTTTGGAACTTCCAGTTTGGCCGTTTTTCGGTTTTCCCAGGGTGTGGAGGCTTCCCTCAGGCCTCTGGGAGGGTGAAAATGGCCTCCCCTGGTTCTGGAGGCCCTCCAGAAGCAGGAAACAGGCCAATTTCTGGACTTTCAGAACTTCTGGGAGGCTGTATTTCACCCTCCAAGAGCCTCCATGCGGATTCTGCACTTACTTGTATCCAAAGTGGGCTGCATGGAGTCTCCTGGAAAGCAAGGAGTGGGCGGGCCAGGCAGTCAGTTCAACTACTGGTTTGGTGACCCAGATGTAAATTTAACATTCGGTTCACTCGAACTGGCTGAATTCCACCCCTGCTTATGACCGTTGCAGCAATGCCCGTGGTCGCACGATCAAAATTCAGATACCTGGCAACCAATTCCTGTTTATGATGGTTGCAGTGTCCCCGGGGGTCACGTGGAGTCAGACAGGTTCACTTAACAACCGGGTTACTAACTTATCAACTTCAGGGATTCACTTAACAACCGTGGTAAGAACGGTTGTCAAATGGGACCAAACAAAAGCCAATGTCAGAAATGTCTCGCTTAGCAACAGAAATTTGGGGCTTGGTTATGGTCGTATGTCAAGGACTGGCTGTACATTTCTCTCCATGAGGTATTCCTTGATTGCTGATGTTGTAAGAGAAGAACCATCACAATCCAGGATAAGTGGCAAAAAAAAATTAAAAAAATTTTTTTAAATCAAAAATTTAGCAGTGCCTTTTCCAACAACCTCACAGGTTGTCCTCAGCTTATGACTACAGTTCAACCCTAAATTCCTGTTGCTAACCAAGATGGTTGTTAAGTGAAGTTTACCCCATTGTACAACCTTTCTTGCCACCGACATTAAGTGACTCACCGCATGTGTTCAGTTAGTGACCCAGTTGTTAAGTGAATCACAAGGTCACGTGATCCCATCGTAAAATGTGAGTCAGTTGCCAAGCGTCCAAATTCCAATCACATCATCCTGGGGAGGCTGCAATGGTTATAAGTGTGAAAAAATTGTCATAAGTCGCTTTTTTTTCCAGTGCCGGTGTAACTTCAGTCACTAAATGAAACTGTGTGATTCAAACACTCTCTGTACTTTATTAAAAGTTTCTGGTGAAGTGAATTGCAATTCCTGGGAACCGATGGTGGCTTGTCACAAAAATCTGTTGGTAGTGCTACATTCCTTTCTTGCTGAGAGAAGCCGTTACTCCTGGGTTACTCCACCCACGGAGTATTGTAACCCTATGAAGTCTGGCCTGGTTTTTAGTTCTTGTTTTCTTTTCCTTTGGGATGAAATTCTGCTGGTCGAGCAGAACGATCTTGGCCAGCGCCCTAAAGCTGGCATAAAAAATGGTTTTTTCTCCCAAACAAATCCGCCTGCCAAGCAAAATTCCCTCCTCCTCCTCCTCCTCCTCATCTTATCTCTTTTGAGTTTGCACAGCCGTTGTGCGAGAAAGCATTGTTTGTATATGATTCACCCTTCTTCTTCTATTTTTTGTTTCCTTTTTTTTCTTTTCTCTTCCCCCTTTTACCAAATTGGATTTATATTTTCTAATTCCTGGATTGGGGAGAGGGCAGGGAGAGAGAAACATCAGAGCCTGCCTCTGGCCTTTTTAAACTTTAAGACATCAGCTATTATAAAAACGGATTTATTACAGATGGATTTCCCAATTTACTTTTGCAAAATGCTGCAATAAACTTTCTTGGAGGAGGTGGATGGGTGGGTGAGTAAGTGGATTGAAGTTCCACCTCCTTTTTGCACACCCTTCCCAATCTCCTGCGATTGCCGTGGGATTTAAATCACCAAAGTTCATTGACCAATAAAGCAATATGCCTCCCTGTATAATAACGTTGCCCAGGCCTTGTGACTGCGGAGTAGGTTGGAAAGGTTATTCTGACAAAGGTAGAAGTAGAACTAACCTGTTGCAAGAACTGGCCAGGTGAGTGGAAAATTTCTTTGCGACGTAAGCGCCTGATTCATATTACCTGAAAGCACTCAGGTTAAATGCATGGGTGCACCTTCTTCTTCTGGTCTGTTAAAATATGTTCCTTTTTGGGATTAGGGAGAAAGAGAGAAAAAGAAGAATTTGAGGATAGGGTGGAGGAATTACAAGCAGCTTTCAAAAATGCAATGGGAATGACATTTTTCTTCCCCTCCGCAGACTGAACATGCTTTAAAGTCAAGTTGCCAATTCTTTGAAATCGGTGAGCAAAAATGGGACCAATTTTCCTTTTGTCGTTCTCTTTTATATGGGAACTCTGTTCATCTTATGGAATGGTTTTTGTTTGTTTTTTCAGGCCCATCTGATGGAGTTGGTCCTTTTTTTGTAATCATTTTTTTATTTTTATTTTTGTAATTAATTTTTTATATATTTCTGTAATAATTATTTTATTTGTATATTTTAAAAATGTGGTTCCAGGTTTTTACATTTCGATTCAAACATGACCCTGACCAACATACAAACTATACAGAAGCCTGATGATGCCAGATGAGATTCTGCTGAAACGTTGCTACAACTTTAAAAGCACTACAATGACGTGGGATAATACCCGTGTGTGTGT
>BLBF01000039.1:21788343-21804570 GCA_015471245.1 Laticauda colubrina
ATATATATATATATATATATATATATATACATACACACACACACATACATACACATATACATACATAGCTTTGAGTCACTCTGGTGTTGATTTACTTAGGACCCACATTTGGTCAATTATTTTTTGTAAAGGATTCATTTTTAAAAACCTTCCGTATAGGAATAGAAAACAAAGCCCAGCAAAATTTTCAGTTCTTGCTGAGGGTGTATTATGGATTGTGGTTGCAAGTAAGGGAGCCCTTAGACTCCAAACAGGAAGAGTTTCGGCTTGTTGTTTGAAATAGTCTTTGTACTGTTTCATATTTTAATAGATCATGATAGTTTTCAGAAAGATGACATGAAAAGTTGTGCTTTGAGTTCTACCGACAAGGGAAAAAAAGGAACACAGGTTTCGGAAATAGTTTGACCTTTCATTAATACGCATGCTGTCATTTTGAACAAGTTAACAGGTAGGCTACAATCTGCCTGGATATTTTCAGGAATATTACCTTACGCTACCAAAACATTGATTTTTTTCCCCCCAGGGACTTAGATCTACCAGATCTGTGGTTGATTTCATTGGTCAGGTCCAATCAAAGAGCACATTTCAAAGTTGGCATTTCACTTCTCTCCATTCAGCAAATGGATGAAGCCTTAACTTTTTTTTTTTAACGTCATTTCCTTTTCACCCAAACCCAACTTTAAAATTAGAGATGATTTATCTTATCTGTCAAACCTCATTAAATATATGTATATTCTTGAAAATATCTTGTTCTTGGTTCAAAATTTTACCATGTATGAGGAAGGAAAGGAGAGAAAGCGAGAGAAAGGGGGAGAGAGGGAGAGGGAAGAAGAGAGGGGGAAGAGAGAGGGAGGAGGAGAGGGGGAGGGAGGTGGAATAAGTGTGTGTGTGAGAGAGAGAGACAGAGGAAAGGAAGAGGGAGAGAGAGAAGGGAAAGGAGAGAGAGGGAAGAGAGACAGGGAGAAAGGGAGAAGGAGGGAGAGAGGGAGGGAGAGGGGGAGAGGGAGATAGGGAGTGAGAGAGAGACAGAGGGAAGAAGAGAGAGAGAGGGAGGGGGGAGGCAGAGAGAGGGAGAGAGTGGGAGGAGAGAGAGGGAGAGGGGGCAGAGAGGAAGCAAGGGAAAGGGGGAGAGGGAGAGGGAAAAGAGGGAGTGAGGGAGAGAGAGACAGGAGAGGAAGAGGGAGAGAGAGGGGGAGGGAAGGAGAGGGGGAAGAGAGACAGGAAGAGAGGGATGAGGAGGGAGAGAGAGAGTGGGAGAAAGAGGGGAAGGAAAAGAGGGGGAAGAGAGGGAGCAAGGGAGAGGGAGAGAGGAGAGGAAGAGGGAGAGGGGGGAGAGAGGGGCAGAAACAGAGGGAGCGAGGAGAGGGAAAAAGTGGGACAGAGGAGAAGAAGAGGGAGGGAGGGAAGGAGAGTGGGGAGCGAGAGAGATCTCAACACCTGACCAAAACTGAGCCCAAAATTTCTGCTGCTAAGAGACACAGTTAAATGAATTTTGAATCCCTGCAGGTGTTCAATTGGGAACACGGTTGTTAAGTAAATCGGGCTTCCCCATTGACGTTGCCTGTCAGAAGGTCGCAAAAGGGGATCACTTGACCTCCTGGGATACTGTAACATTCCTAAATAGGAGCCAGTGGCCCAGCATCCAAAATTTCGATCGTGTGACCACAGAGATGCTTTGATGATCATAAGTTTTGGGGAAAAAAACGATCCGAAGTCCCCTTCCCCCCCCCCCAGTGTCATGGTGTTGAACAGCCTCGGGGTGCTGTTGTTCTACCTGTTGTTCACCTCAGGGGAAACGAATTTCATGGGATGCTCGATTTCCCTCAGTGCCGAAAACACTTATTTTACCATTTCAGCCAGAGGGTTCAAAGGTTTCTACACTCTTCGCCCTGCCAGAGATCAGGGAATTGGATGGCCGCACTGCTCTTCCGCTCGGGTTTTGGTGAGGTGGGGTACAATTTTCACACAGCTGTAACTGTGGCGTTTGACTCCAGTCGTCCATCCATTTCCCCTCCTCCCACCCCTGCTCCGCTGAGGCGATCTCGGGCACTTTGGAATCAATGAATAAGTCAACGAAACTTGACTTTCAACAGTGGTGGGATTTCGTTTTTTTTTTTTTTTTCACTAACGGTTCTGTGGGTGCGGTTTGGTGGGCATGGCAGGGCAAAATCCCCCTTCCCTTCCCTCCCCACCCCACTAACCTGCTTTCCAGCTCTGTTCTCCTGTGCAGGGCAACTAAAGAAGACTCAGCCAATCAGCTGGGATTCGGGAGGCAGAGAATAGAAGGAGGCGGGCCAGTCAGGGGTGGGATTTGCCGGTTCTCCGAACTGTTCAAAATTTCTGATACCGGTTCTTTAGAACCGGTCCGAACCGGCTGAATACCACCTCTGACTTTCAAGCACAAGGGGAATAAGAACCCATGTGTGTGTATGTGTGTGTGTGTGTAGGACGGGAGTGACTGCATGCCCGTGAGCATGCAAGGCGGAGAGAAGGAAGTGGAACATAGGAAAATGCTGACATTTTAGGCCTCGCTGGTTTTCCTTTGCAGAAGAAATTGTTTCTTTATCTGTGAGAAGTACTGATGAAGTTTCTATGGAGCTTCTCGGTCACCCAGTTCATGATTGTCCCAAAGGTGCTTTTTGCAAGAGACAACTGGACTTTCTGGTTTATCTTTGAAGACCTTTCGCTTCTCATCCAAGAAGCTTGGATGGCTGTAGGGTATAGCTAAATGTCTATGGAGCTTCTCAGTCATCCAGGTTGTCCCAAGTTGCTTTCTCAAAAGGCAACTGGACTTTCTTGCTATTTTTTGAAGGCTTCTCACTCAAGAAGCTTCTTCAGCTCTGTAGCAGTGACCAGTTCGCCCCAATTCTACCAAGCTGGTAGTAGTGGAGACAGAACAAGTTCTCTCCAACACTCTGCTGCTGGGTCCACGCACCCACCCGGGCTCACGTGCTGACCTTTATGTCCTTCTTTTGAAGCACACCTGCTTTGCACGGCCCAGCACATTGCTGCGCGGCAGCTGCTGAAGCGACCAGGAGAGTGCAGGATTGCAGGAGGCAAGTCGGAAAGCCTCTGTGCCTGCACAAAGTGCATGTTTGGTGGGCGCGTGCAAAGTCCACCCGCCAAGCCACATCCACCAAACCAGTGGTAAAATTTTTTGAAACGCACCACTGTTGTGTAGCATATACACTAGCTAAATGTCTATGGAGATTCCCAGTCATCCAGGTCATCGTTGTCCCAACGGTGCTTTTTTTTCAGGAGGCAACTGGACTTTCTGGTTTTTCTTTGAAGACCTTTCACTTCTCCTCCAAGAAGCTTCTTCAACTCTCTGGTGTACAGCGGAATGTCTACAGAGATTCTCGGTCATCCAGGTCCTCGTTGTCCCAACGGTGCTTTTTTTCAGGAGGCAACTGGACTTTCTGGTTTTTCCTTGGAGATATTTCACTTCTGAAAAGCTGAAGAAGCTTCGTGGATGAGAAGCGAAATGTCTTCAAGGAAAAACCAGAAAGTCCAATTGCCTCTTGAAAAATAAAACACCTTTGGCACATATTGATGTAGCTGTTGTTGCTTGATTGACATCCAAAGACGCAACTTTTGCAGAGAAGAGCGACGAAGATTGATAAAGAAGTTTAGAGGATTAAATCATACGATGAACGGTCAATGGAATGAGATATGTCGAGCTTCAGGAATAGAAGGACTAGGAGAGAGGTATAGCTGTCTTCTAGTACTCGAGGGGCTGTCACAGAGAAGAGGGGAGGAGGGCCAACTTATTCTCCAAAGAACCAGAGGGCAGGACAAAAAGTACAGGTAGTCCTTGACTTATGACCTCAATGCAGCCCCAAAATTTCTTTTTTTTTTTTTTCAAAAATTTTATTGACTTTTAAAAGACAAACATATACAAACAAAACACATAACGTAAAAACATAAAACATCTTTTTTGAGAGCAGCTTGATCCCGGGTTGCATCTCTTTGTACAGACATAAATTCAAGTTCATGCTCACTTTTATATGCTATTCCATATCTTATTGCCATTCAACATTTTCTATATAGCTTCTCCCCTCTTTTCACTCTCTTAATTCTATTTTATTTATTTCATCTCAATTTATATCATTATAGTTATATCCTTTGTCCTATTTCAACTGTCTATTATCTTTTCTCATTAACACAACATTTCTCCTGTAATCACTGATTATGAGTATGACGCCTTTATATCTTTCCCCTAAATTTAACACTTAAAATAATATATAACTTTCATTCGGATTCTGCTTAGTACATTCTAAAGCTAAATACTATATTTAAAAAGAAGAAAAAATTATACATATATAATATAATTACAACAACAATCCATACCAATTGAACTCTATCGTTAAAATTAATATTCATTTAAATCTTAAACATTTTATATCTTCCTTTTCAAATAGGTATCGTGCTTCTATGGGAACACTTATAAATTTTATGTAGTTGCTTCCCCCCCCACTTCACTTATATTTTAAGATATTGTGTAATTAAAATGTTCCCATTTCTTCTTAATTCAGTTCTCTCATATTTCATTTCGTTTATTTTGTTCAAAAACGAAGAGATTTTCACTAAATTACATTGAATATTTTATCCCATTTTATAATCATATGTTGTTCCAAATTTTCTAACATTATTTTTAATACAAATACAACAATACAGTCTTATGTACTTTTACAACATCTCTTTTTCAGTTATATTTTTACCCATTATCTCTAAATAAGTCCTGTTTCTTTACAATTGTTTCAATCTTCATCTTCATTTCCCTCTTCTGTATTCCTCTTTTCTGTTGCTTTAATATTCATTTAAATCTTAAACATTTTATACATTCCTTTTCAAATAGGTATCATGCTTCTATGGGAACACTTATAAATTTTACGCAGTTACTTCCCCCCCATTTCACTTATATTTTAAAACATTATGTAATTAAAATGTTCCCCTTCCTCCTTAATTCAATTCTGTCATATTTCATTTCATTTATTTTATTCAAAAAAAAAGAAAAAAGAAATTTCCACTAAATTACATTGAATATTTTATCACATTTTATAATCATATGTTGTTCCAAATTTTTTAACATTATTTCTAATACAAATACAACAATACAGTCTTATGTACTTTTGCAGAATCTCTTTTTCAGTTATATTTTTACCCATTGTCTCTAAATAAATCCTGTTTGTTTACATCTTGTTTCAAACCTTTATAGCTTCTCTTCCCTTCCTTCCTCCCTTGCTTCTCCACTCTACCCTTTTTACCCCCTTGTCTCTTAATCTCTATCCTCTTCTGTATTCCTCTTTTCTGTTGCTTTCTGACATTGTGTCCACTTTTCACCTTATCTTTCCCTTTTTTAGTTGTTTTTTTAAGTTTTAAATTCTCTATTCTCTTTCTCCCCATCCCCTTTCTTCCCCAGATAAATTTGCTTGTTCATTAAAGATGGCTTCTTTTTCATTCCAGTCTTCTTGTTCTTGTAGTTTAGAAATCGCCATTTCTAAAAAATGAAAAACGGAGCCAAAAGAGCCCTTCCCTTCTTGTTCCTCTTTATATTTTATAAATTCCATTTTCAGTTCATCCACAAGTCATGCCATTGTAAAAAAAATTTTAAACAACCCAAATGATTTTAATCATTCAAATAAGAATTTCCAAAAGTCCCAAAGTCACCAAGCAATCCAAATACACACAGTCTATTTCATTTAACACTTTCTTCTTTTTTTTCACTTTCTCTTCCTGGGGTTGTAATTCAGTTACAAAGTTCCAGTTAAAATGTATCTTTTAGAAGTCTTGTTACGATTTTTTTCTAGTCTTTTAAATTCCAAGCAATCTCCTCCAGCCAAATCTTAATCTTAATTCTTATCCTCTCTCTTCCCACTTAGAGCATAAAAAAAATGTTTTTCCAGTGTTCAGAAATCTTTATTGTCCCCTTGGCTTTAATTGTCCAGTTTGATTACCTGCTGATGCCAAAGCGGGTTTTTCCAATTTCTCATTCATCTGCTGTCACTGTAAGGAAGAAGAGTGAGAGAAAACAAACTTTCCCTTTTCACTTTCATTCGCTGCTTCCAGGTCTTCTTAGGGAGCAATGTATCTTTTTCCAAAATTTAAATTCCAGGATATCTTGGATGTTGCTTCTTATCCCTGTCAGCCAAAACTTTCACTTCTCAGATTCCTCCTGCACATTCTTTTCTGGATGAAAGCTTCTTTGTGGCGGCCATTGCTGACCGCCGCTCTACCGCTTTCGGAAAAGGGAGTTAAGCCAGCTGAGGAGGGTGTGTGTGACTCCCCCCGACCCCTAATAGGCCTCCCCTGTCTTCAGCTACCTCTATGGGGTAGTTACAGCCCCAAAGCCGGTTGGCTCGGGGCACTCCAGTGGCGAGCGCAGCAGAAACCGCGCACGATCGCGGATTCCTGCCACCGAGCCTTGCAAACCGGAAGTTCCAATGCAGCCCCAAAATTTCTGTTATTAAGTGAAACATTTGCTCAGCGAGTTTGCTCCATTTTTTGTGAACTTTCTTGCCAGAGTTTTTAAGTGAATCACTGCAGTTCAGGGGTGGGATTCAAAATTTCTAGCAACTGGATCACTGCCCAGTTGCTGGGTGGGTGTGGCCATGGTGGGCGTGGCCTATCAGAACTTCCAGGAGGGCCGTTTTTCACCTTCCCCAAAGTCTGGAGGCTTCCCTCGGGCCTCTGGGAAGGCAAAAATGGCCTTCCCTGGGCTCCGGAAGCCAGAAACAGGCCCATTTTTGGACTTCCAGAACTTCCAGGTTCAACCCATTTTTTACCCTCCCAGAGCCTCCACGCAGACCCTATACTTACCAGCATCCAAAATGGGCCACGTGGAGACCTGTAAAAGAGGTGGGCAGGGCCAGGCAGTTGGTTCAACTACCAGTTCACCGGACCAGATGTAAATTTAACACCCAGTTCACCTGAACTGGCTGAATCCCACCCCTGCTGCAGTTGATTCATTAATAAAGTGTTGTAAAGTAGAACTGGTTTTCCCTGTTGATTTTGCTGTCAGAAGGAGATCATGTGACCCCTGGGATGCTGCAACCGTCATAAGTTTGAGGCAGTTGCCAACCATCTGAATTTTGATCACATAATCATGAGGTTGCTGCAAAGGTTGTCACTGTGAAAAATGGTCATAAGTCAGTGCCGCTGATGGGGATAATATGAGGCTCCAGCCAAGAACAGGGAGTTGGGTGAGATGATGTTTGATCCCATTTCATGACTTTTGTTGCCACATCCATTAAACGAATCACTGCAGTTTGTATATTAGTCATCCGGTCGTTAAGTGAATCTGGCTTCCCCATTGATTTTGCTCATCAGAAGGTCACAGAAAGGTGATTGCAGCATGACTCCAGGATGCTGGGACCATCATAAATGTAAGTTGGTTGTCAAAGCATCCAAACAGAAATCACATGACCAAGGGGAACACTGCAATGGTCATAAGGGTGAAAAATTGTCACCAGTCACTTTTGTAACTTCAAAAACAATCACTAAATGAACTGTTGTATGTCGGGGACTACCTATATGGATTTCACTAAAGCTGAAATCCTAACCCTGTGATTATTTTTTTTGTCTTCAAGGTTGGAAAATGCAGTGAAATCAGTCATATAGATCCCAATTTAGGTCTTACATTTGGAATAAATAGACAAAGATTGGTTTATCAAGGCATTTCACTACACGTATTTTATCTTTAAGGAGGCCTGTTACTTGTAACTCTTACACTGACTAAAGTCAGGAGGCCTCTTGGTATCACATTTTGGGATTAGCAAATGCTATCATAATTCATAAGCTTCTGAGAATTGCCATTGACTGCATCTGATGCATAGAATGGAGAAATTGATGTAAAATTGTGTGGTCCTTGGTGCTCTCTGAGCAAGGTGGTTTTCTTTGAGAAGTTTCATGACCCAGCTAGGTAACATCCTCAGTACTAAAGGGAGTGTGGCTTGCAGAGAGAAAGGATAAAGACTTTGGGGTGCTTGGTGCTCTCTGAGCTGGGTGATTTTCTTGCAGATGTTTCATGACCCAGCTAGGGAACATCCTCAGTGCTAGAAAAGAGTGGGATTTGGAGGGAGGAGGAAGAAGAAGACGATGACTGTGGGATCCTTAGTGCTTTCTGAACTTGGTTGTTTTCTTGCAGACATTTCATGACTTAATCAGGGAACATCATCAGTGCTAGAAGGGAATGGTATTTGGAGGGAAAAGGAGAAGGGGGGAGGAGAGGAGGGGGGGAGGAGGAGGAAGAGGAATATCTGTTTCCATCAGTGGTGGGCTCCTGCCGGTTTGGACTGGTTCTAGCAAACCAGTAGTTTGTAGTTCCAACAATCATTTGGCCCTACCTTCACATCCTATCCTGTCCAATATTTCCATGTTTTTCAGCTCAGCTGATTCACGTGGCACAGTGATTTACTCACCGTGCCCCAGCTGCTTTACTCATTGGCGGTGCTCTAGAAGGTAAGCTTTAGAGGCTAAAATTGGTGGGTTTCAAATGCTGTACGCACCCACAGCACCGGTTGTTAAACCGGTTGCATCCCATCCCTGCCTTCCCTCCTTCCAAGATGGGTAAAATGAGGACCCAGATTGTTGGGAGCAAGAGGCTGACTCTGTAAAAACCTCTTAGAGGGGGATGTAAAGCATTCTAAAGCAGTATATAAGTCTTAGTGCTATTGCTATCCTGAAGTAAACTTGCATCGCAGATTGTAGTACAGGAGTCTCCATCCTCCTCCCCACAGTCCGTGCACCAGCACTGGGCCGTGGCATGCTGCACAAAAAAGCAAAGCCCCATCCATGGGATGCAGGCAGCACACGATACCATGCCTTCTCCAGTCTGCAGAAAAAACTCTCTCCACGGAACTGGTCTGTGGTGCCCCAAAGCTTGAGGGCCACTGCTCTAGACTTTTTTGTGGCCATGGACCATGGCCATGGACCCCTAAGACTTAACTCAAGATTTGAATCATAACATTTCTTCAAGCCTTTGCGGAACCCCTGTGATAACATCGTGCCCCCACCAAGAACTACAGATGGAGCATCACTGTTTTAGGATATCTTCTATTTTCCCCATTTTGCAAAATTGTCTCAGAAGTACGGGCTGGTTGTGGCAGCACCCACACTCCAGGTGGAAAAAATATCTGAACTCATCATATCTGAATATTTTGTCTGCCGCTTTCTGTTATTTGTGTTAAAAGATCTCATGCGAGGGTCTTCAAACTTGGCAAGTTTAAGACTTGTGGACTTCAACTCCCAGAATTCCTGAGCTAACATGACTGGAGGAGAAATTCTGGGAGTTGAAGTCCATAAGTCTTAAAGCTGTCAAGTGTGAAGACCCCTGACCTAATGCTACTGTTCTATATTGTGGTTTGCTCTTATAACAGAACAACCTACTCCCTCAGCAACCGCTGTTTTCTATCCCAGTTATATTTTGACAGAGTAGAAACCTGCCAATCCTTGGAGCCTTGGCTGTCATACTGGGTTCCCAAGAATTGGACAAAAGCATGGTTGAATATTTTAAAGTCAAAGTGGATTTTTGAATTTGCAAAATTATGTTACTAGCTGGATACCATGCTTTCGACAAAACTTTGTGATCAGGCTATGCAGAAGAAATTCAGTTCACAATCCATTGGCTCAGTGGTGGTCGGTGATTGAAACTCATAAGGGAATATTGCTCCCGCTGCCTTGAGTTCAGAAGCAGTTCCATAGGTGGAACGCGTAAGACATTTTGGTGAGGTACAGATGTTTAGTACGATAAGGAGCCCCAGGTCGCTCCTGAGTGAGGGAGTGGAACATCTGACAGTTTGAACTGAGGTAACGGAATGTGAGGCAACTGGCAGTTGGAACAGAGTTCTTTTCAAGTGGGGAGGGGGGAGTAGAACTCCTTAGCATCAGAGCATGTTAATTGTTGTATTAAGAAATGCTAATGCTGTGATGGTCATTTTGAAAAATCCTTTCTTAGCAAGCACCTAGAACCCAAGAGAAACATATGTGCCAAATTTCAAATTTGTAGGCTTTAAGGTTCTGAAGATTTCATGATGAGTGAGTGGTACTTGGCTTTTATATATAGAGAGAGATTAAAATCAAGTTCTGGAATGACTTGCTTCCAGAAATTGTGAGTGCTTCAGTGGTGGAAGTTTTTAAGAAGTGATCGGACAACAATTTTATCTGAAATGGTATAATTTCCCGCCTGAGCAGGGGGCTGAACTACAAGAGGTCCAAGGTTCTTTCCAACTCTTGTTATTCTGTTAAATTTGCCCAAAAGGTTCTTTTATTTCTTTCAATAAAATTCTTTTTATTCTTTCAAAAGGTATTTCTATAGATAAATTCACCCATGGTGTGCTTAACAGGACTGACATATATTCAGATCTATCGTGGCTGATCAATTGGTTTATCACAATATGGTTTTAGCGCGTTGCTAGTTGAAACATTATTTCTTGTTTAACATTGTTGGATTTTTCCAGGAATCACAGACTGGATTGTCCAAAAAGTTCCAAATAGGAATGTGCAGTTCTGTCCAGGGGGACGTTAGAGACAGTTCAAGGTCTAATTCCAAAGAATATTTAAGAGACTTACAAATGAAGAGTCTGAAGGTAGAAACCAAACCGATTTTCAGGATCCAATCTGGGTCAGTCACCAGGACCAGAGGTTCCCTCTTCTGAGCTTTTGGACTCATGCTGGAGCCCATCTTCAGGGAATTCCTCTCTAGCAGAGTATGTGTCTTGGGCTATTCGATGGTACTGTGTTTCCCCGAAAATAAGACCCTGTCTTATATTTTTTTGCCACCAAAAAAGGCACCAGGTCTTATTTTCAGGGGACATCATCCACTGACTAACCTCACTTGTGTGTGTCACCCCCAGCCTCCTTTTTGCTGTCAGAAGCCTTCTGGAACTTCTTCTGTGTCTGGTAAGGCTTTTCTGAAGGCCTCTGCAGCCCACTGCTGAATTGGGGGCTCAATTGTGGTAATATGTTGACCACTACCTGTATAGGAATCTTAAATTTGTTGCAAGTCAGTCATCATGAGGTTAGTCAGTGGATGACATCCCCCAAATATAAGACCTATCGGTTCCTTAGTAGCATCTGATTCCTTCTCTTTTCTTTCTTCAGGTATCTCCAGACTTTGATGATTAGGCCATAATGACAGCTGAAGATTCTACTGCAAGAATGAATAATGATTCCTCCAGCATGCAAACCAATAAAATCCCCGAAGGGCTCTCGGGTGCACCAAACGAGGCCGCACTACTGCAGTTATTAGACCGCACTGGCTACACCATGATTCAGGAGAATGGACAACGAAAGTATGGAGGTCCACCTCCTGGATGGGAAGGCTTACACCCTCCTCGGGGCTGCGAAGTCTTTGTGGGCAAAATTCCTCGGGATGTCTATGAGGACGAGTTAGTCCCCGTGTTTGAGACCACAGGACGGATCTACGAAATGCGGCTGATGATGGATTTTGATGGTAAGAACCGTGGCTATGCCTTTGTGATGTATACCCAGAAATATGAAGCCAAGCGTGCAGTCAAAGAACTCAACAACTACGAGATCCGTCCAGGAAGACTGTTAGGGGTATGTTGTAGCGTGGACAATTGCCGACTCTTCATCGGTGGGATCCCCAAGACAAAGAAGCGAGAGGAGATTTTGGAAGAGATCTCCAAGGTGACGGAAGGGGTGCTGGATGTCATCGTCTACGCCAGTGCGGCCGATAAGATGAAGAACCGCGGCTTTGCTTTCGTGGAGTACGAAAGCCACCGAGCGGCCGCCATGGCAAGAAGGAAGCTCATGCCTGGCCGAATCCAACTGTGGGGCCACCAGATCGCTGTTGATTGGGCCGAACCGGAGATTGACGTGGACGAAGACGTCATGGAGACGGTGAAAATCTTGTATGTGAGGAATTTGATGATTGAGACCACGGAGGAGACCATTAAGAAGGTCTTTGGCCAGTTTAATCCTGGCAGCATAGAACGGGTGAAGAAAATCCGAGATTACGCTTTCGTGCATTTTACCAGCCGGGAGGATGCGGTCCATGCCATGAATAACCTCAACGGCACCGAACTGGAAGGATCATGTCTGGAGGTCACGTTGGCCAAGCCGGTAGATAAAGAGCAATATACCAGATACCAAAAAGCTGCCAAAGGAGGAGCAGGAGCAGGAGCAACCGCAGCTGAAGTGACTCAACAGCCTAACTATGTTTACTCTTGTGACCCGTACACTCTCGCCTATTATGGGTATCCGTACAACGCCCTGATTGGTCCAAATCGAGAGTACTTTGTGAAAGGTGAGTATATAAATTTTGGCACAGTTCAGGAGGGATTAGAGTTATCTTGTCTGGGGGGCGGGTCGAAAGTAGGGTTGGGACTTTGAATAGGAAAGCTTGATTGAAAAGTTGGGGGGAGACTTTCTGGGGGAAAAATGGCATCCTACTCTAATTAGAATAGAATAGAACACGAGCTGGAAGGGGCCTTGGAGGTCTTGTAGTCTAGCCCTCTGCTCATGCAGGATACCCTATATCAGTGGTGGGTAACCTTTTTGGATTCCTCTACCAAAAATTGTGCACGCTCGCATGCCAGTACCCAGAAGGCAATGCACGCTCAATTCCCCCACCCCCTTACCTGCACTGCACCTCCCAGATGATTTTTGGCTGGTTTGAAGTCTTTTTCAGCCTTCCAGGCTTGAGGAAACCTCTGTAGCCTGAAAAATAGGCCTGTTTCGTCACTTCCGGTCTTTCCAGAAACACAGGAAGTGATGAAACCGGCCTATTTTTCAGGCTGCAGAGGCTTTCAACAAGCCCGAGGGGCCGAAAAAGGCCTCAAACCAGCTGAAAATCAGCTGGGAGGCGCACGCATGTGCAGTGAGGTAAGTTTGCCTGCGGGCACAAATGGCTCTACATGTCTGCCTCATGTGCAGGCACAAATGGCTCTACATGTCACCTGTGGCACGCATGCCATAGGTTCACCATAATGGTGGGGTTCAAGTTATTTTACTACCAGTTCTGTGGGCGTGGCTTGGTGGGCGTGGCAGGGGAAGGATACTGTAAAATCTTCAGTCAGCAGTGGGATTTGCCGGTTCTCCGAACTACTCAAAATTTCTACTACTAGTTCTTCAGAACTGGTCAGAACCTGCTGAATACCCACCTTTGGTTCGCCATCATGGCCCGATACAAACTCAGACAAGTGACTGGCCAGTCTCTTCTTAAAAACCTCCAGTGATAGAAGTATCCACAACTTCTGTTCCACTGGTTAATTGTCCTCACTGTAAGGAAGTTTCACCTTCATTCCAGGTTGCTTGTCTCCTTGATGAGTTTCCATCCATTGTTTCTTGTCCTGCCGTGTACAGACAAATTGTACAGACTAATCGTATATTAATTGTACACCATAATTGTATCGACCCTAATCGTATAGAGATTCTAATTGTATAGATTCTTATTGTATAGAGATCCTAATAGTATAGGGTCTGCTGCTTGAGCACGGGGTTAGACTAGAAGACCTCGGTGGCCCCTTCCAGCTCTATTCTGATTGATATTGATTCGTACCCCTCTCTGTAGCCAAGGAACATACTTATTTGGGAGTGTCCATGAAGTCATCAAGCCTGGAGCTTGGCTAGAGGACATTTTTTGTCTTTTAGTCTGGCTGGGTGATTGCATCTTGCCAGGTTTCAGGATTAGCCCTTGGATGGAAGACCACAATGAGATCCCAAGGCTATAAGCTAGACTGGGAGAAAAGAACCTGGAGGGAAGGGTTATTAAAACACTCCTGTACCATTGCCAGGAAAATCCTGTGAATGTGTTCATGAAGCCACCAAGAGCTGAGGAGATTATTTTTATTGTATTTATTTTACGACCGAGGCCCATGTTTATTTAGTGGCTTCCCTCATTTTAATGCTTTCCAGATGTGCTGGGCATACAGTTCCTAGAATTCTTAAACCTTGCGGCCAAGAGGTTTGTCTCAGATCAGGGAAGGTTGATCTTTGACCTTGTTTAAGTTGTGTACAACATTTTTTAAAAAAGAAAAAAGAAATGGAAATGCTTTGTACTAAAAATATTTCAACGTCTCAGCTCCAGCGTAGTTCAGTTCTGACTGAAAAGCAAACACACAACATGAATGGAAGGGAAAAAAAAGAGAGAAATTATAGCAATTCTTTCCTCGGTTTTAATTGTCATCACCTCACATACTGAATTTGGAATTATAGACTTTCAACCATTCGTTTCCTGACTGTTGGAGTTACATCCACACTGAAAAAACATTGACTTTTTTGTATGTTTCTATTCTGACCCAAACCCTTTTCCAATAAAACAAACAAGAACCAAAGGGAACAGAAACCTTTTAATAATTCTTACAAATCCATGGTTAAAAGGCTGCTGCAAATTAATTAACTTTGATAAGCACAAGCCTCGCCAAAACTGTGCGAGGCTGCCAAGAATAACAGATAAGGTTACCTAGAGATATTTTACAACACAAGAGTCTTCTAAAACCAATTTAAGGTACTGCAATGTCCACGAGGCTCGAGTTTCAGAATGTCTTTGCTTCCTGCAAAGAACGTCCGATTCACAGCTGGCTTTTATCTTGCAGCCTTACTCCCGAGTCGCCCATGCTGTTGTAACTGATCTTTCCTGTGAGCAATCCTGCGTGCATACGCACTAGGCACAGGCTCCTTGGGAACCTCCTGATTACTGCTGCCAGCCCCCACAATCTTTGAAGGCAGCAGTCCACTCCCTAATGGTCTTGGACCCTCATCTGAGTCCTCGCTCTCCTCAGTCTCCCACACCTGCTGCTGGATAATGACAACACTTTCACATTTACGACCAATGCCCCATCCCTCTGGTCACGTCCGAATTCACAGATGCTTGGCCACTGATTTGTATTTATGTCGGTGGCGATGTCCATACCATGTGATTCACTTTTGCAACTTTCTGACCAGCAAATCCACAGGGGAAACCAGTTTTACTTAACAACTGTATGACCAATTTAACAACTACAGTGATTCGCTTTACAAACATGGCAAGAAAGATCGTAAAATGAAGCAAAACTCACTTCGCAATTGTCCTGTTTAGCAGCAGAGATTTTGCGCTTCATTGTAGTCGTAAGTTGAGGATTACCTGTATATTTTGATGGAGTTGAATGCTACATCACGGTAAGAAAGTTCTTTCTGGTTCTTGAAAGATTCCAGAGGTGATCCAGAGGCAGTTTTTACATCAGATAAAAATAAATTAAGGGATGGAAGGAATTTTCAAAAGTCTATTCACAGGTCCTTAGGAGCAAGAAAACTAGCATGGCTGCCTGGGGAATTCTGGGAAGTGGAAATTCACAGGTCTTAAAGTGGCCAAGGTTGGACATCCCGATGTACAGTATGGGAACCTTGACTTATGACCACAATTAAGCCCAAAATTTCTGTTGCTAAGAGAGAAAGTGTTAAGTCTCTTGCCACAGATGGACACAGGTCCCTCCAGCAGTTGAATCAGAGGAGGAAAAGGAGGTGTGGGAGTCAGGTTCAGCATCAAGACAACCCGAGAGCTCTGAGGAGGAAGAGGGAATGGAGCTGACAGAAAGAGAGACAGAGGCAGAGCCTGAGCTGTCTGTCAGCCCTCAGATGGAGAGTCAACAGCTGCCAGGTCTGGAGGTGGCGGATGAGGAAGAGGAGGAACAGCTTGGTCCAGTGCCTGACACACAGATGCACAGAAGGCAGAGGAGAGGAAAGCAATGGAAATCTATGGGCCAGTCCTTGGGACGGAAGAGCTACTGCTGCTAGCAAAGCCTCACCTGGGGATAAAAGGCAGGGGGCGGAGATGAATAGATGTGGCAGAAGGTCGCAAAAGGGGATCACATGACCCTGGGACACTCTGGCCATCGTAACTGTGAGTCAGTTGTCAAGCCTCTAAATTTTAATCATGTGACCCTGGGGAAATGCTGCAACAGTTGTAAGTGTGAAAAAGGGTCATAAGTCACTTCTTTTTGGGGCCATTGGAACTTGGCACAGGCACTTAAGTGAACTGGTGTAAGTCAAGGACTACCTGTAATGCTGAAAAGCAAATGGGAACTCTTTCTGGATTTCTTTTTTCCAGAAGTAGGCTTACATTTAATTCTACTATCTGTTAATGAAGTCCATTTTATAAGAGGTGGCAATTTTGTTATCTCAAAAGATAGGAAAATATTTAACCAGTTGCTAGAATAGAATAGAATAGAATAGAATAGAATAGAATAGAATAGAATAGAATAGAATAGAATAGAATAGAATAGAATA
>BLBF01000039.1:21804580-21814857 GCA_015471245.1 Laticauda colubrina
TAGAATAGAATAGAATAGAATAGAATAGAATAGAATAGAATAGAATATCAGAATATAGAACAGAATAAGAATAGAATAAGAATAGAGTAGAATAAGAATAGAATATCAGAATATAGAATAGAACAGGATATCAGAATATATAATAGAATAATATCAGAATAAAGAATAGAATAGGATAGAATTAGGATAGGATAGGATAGGATAGGATAATAGAGTTGGAAGGTTCCTTGGAGGTCTTCTAGTCCAACCCCCTAAAAAACAATCCAAATATCTATAAGAAAAAAGGAGGAAATAATGACTAAGTGTAATGCAGCAGCGGAATATTACAGAAATAACTCAGCTTAAATTTTAAAGAACAAATTTAACCTCAGCTGCAGTACGTTGATCATACTGTATTATCTAGTCTTTCCATTTCTTGATTAAAAAGTCAGTTCAGTGGCCATCAAGCAACCTTTGATATCTGCTCCAGGAAAATTAACAAATCTCTTTTTTTTCTTTTCCCCTTTTTGTGCAAACAATATCCAAAGTTCATAAACAGATTGACAATTTGAGGTCAATGATTTAACCTCACATGAACATCTTTATGTCCCAACTGCCCTAGGACACATCTCTTCCATTTGCTTTCATTTTATTGCACTTGAACAGATATTTAAAAGTGCCATCAAGAAAAGCGGAGGAATACAAAAGGAACAATAAAGAAATAGAGATTTTAAACGTTGTGCAAAATTGAAGAAGAAGAATTTGCAAGTCGCCTTTGAATCACACATACAAATAGATAGATGATATATGACTTTAAAGAATTAAGATCCCACCCACTCCAGAGTGGACGGGTAAAAATTAAGCTAGGGTAAGGCTGGGGTGGTGGAGCTGCCCTACTACTTACCTTTGGATAGTTGTAGCCAGGCCTCGCACACCCAACACCTGCCTTGCTGGCCCATTTCTTCTGCAGCCAGTAAGTCTTTCCTGAAGGCCTCTGGAGCTGAGAACAAAGTTCTGGATCGATCCTGAGCTCTGTTATCAGCTGCAGAAGCCTTCAGGGAAGCCTTGCCGGCCACAGAAGAAGAAGTTCCTGAAGGCTTCTGACAGCGAAAAGGAGGCCAGGGGCAACACGCACAAGTGAGGTTAGTCAGTGGATGACGTCCCCCCCAAAATAAGACCTGGTGCCTTTGTTGGTAGCAAAAACAAATATAAGACAGGGTCTTATTTTGGGGGAAACACGGTAGCATAGTTCCAAAGCAATTTTGAAAAGAAGGTGAAAAACTCAACAGCTTGTCCAATTTTTAAAAAAATTAAATCAAAATTCAGAATAATCTATCAAGGCTTATTTATAAATTATCATTCAAGTATGATTCATAAACTGAACGATGAAATGTTTGCAGAGCTTAAACAGACTCACTGATATATAACCCTGGCGAGATAATTAATGGAATTTATCGCAAACATTACACTCGGTAATGTTACAAGCGGTACAAGGTACTTTTGCATTGGAATATCTGTTTTTCAGAATAGATCATTCAAGTTAAAATTGCTGGAAAGAATCAGGTTGGGGCAGTTTTTTTCCCTCCCAAGTCTTGACAATATCATATAAGTGCAACAATTCAGGAAGATGATTGACATGTAATGACCTATATTCAACATCAACCTTTCTTTCTTGCCAGCTGTTTTTCTGCTAAGTCTGATTAAGCTATAAAAATGTGTGGAGTATTATGGTAACAGCTGTCAGGATACTTATTTTTCCTACAAGAAATTACAAACAATAGGGTACTTATTTGAAGATTTTGGAGCCAATTTCTGACATTTTAAAGAGAAATTTTCAAAAGATTACTTCTTATTTTATTTAAAAAAAAACAAATAAAAATCTTGCACCCTTTAAGAACGATCATCTCTCCGAGGATCCATTTTTGGGGAACGTTAAGCCTGCATAAAAAAAAACTGTATTGAAGCAAGGGGCTATAAATATGAACCCCCATATTTTAGTACACTATTCATAATTTAATAATCTCTTATAGACTGGACTTCTGTTTGTACCCACCCAAAGATATTTATGCGCGTCTTCAAGAGATCTGCTCATTCAGTAGAGGTAACCCAGCCATATCGTGATATGATCCAATCTGTAATCCGAGTTAAACTGACTTTATACCATAGTTCGGAGATTTGATACAGCTGGTCTACCTCAATCTTTGTGTGTTGCAAAATCCTAAACGAAATCCTCATTCTTCTACTTGACCAAATGAGTAGGTTACATGTGTCTTGCCCATTGATTGAATGTCTTATTGGAATCTTTTGAAAGAGAAAGTGGCTAAAATAGAATGATATTCATATTTGCCCTAACCAGAACAAGCTCAACCTTTTTCACCATGAGATATCTACCCGTGATATTTTTGCAAATCTGGTGAAATAAATACACTTCTGTAAATTCGCAGGTGTTTCATCCGTTTGAACAGGGAGATTCGATCCTGTTAAAACTTGCTTTTTCTCTTCCAATGAATTCCATGCAATCGTGTGTGCTTCTTAAATCATATTCAACTATTAGCTGGATGTTAAGAATAATGAGACAGTAGGGCATGACCAAATCATGTGTCTTAGTGGTCCTTCAAATTTTACTGCATTTGCAGCATAGAATGGTAGATGACCAACATTTAAAAAAGATTGTGGTAAATTTCTTTTACGTTCCTGTGTTTGTCTTCTGGGATGAAATGTGATAAATGAGGCAGAGGGATTAATTAACATGTCTTATCTTTTGAGCTCAAATGTAAGTTTCCAGTATTTGGGATCATATCAGATTAAAATCTATTATCTGGAGTCGATCACAAGAGTGGTGTGGTGGCTAGAGGTGAAGCTCTCACCTCACAATCAGGAGGCTGTGAGTCCAATCCTAGATAGAGGCAGATATTTCTCACTCTGGGAACACTGAGAATATATCTGCCAAACAAAACTCCACATTAGCAATGGGAGGGGCATCCGGCCAGTAAACACTCTGCTAGCTCCATTCAGTTTCCCAGACTCCACCCTGCAAGGGATTATGGGAGTCATTAAAAGAGAGGATGATCAGGAATCAGGAGTAGGATTCTACCGGTTTGGACTGGTTCTATAGAACTGGTTGCTATGATTCTGCGCAGTTTGGAGAACCGGCAAAACATGCCCCTGGCTGGCCTCACCCCTCTTTCCCTGCCCTTCCCCACCCAGTCAGTCCTTATCGTGCCTGCTCAACATCATGCACAAGCCCGACATTGCCGACTGCGTTCTCCCTCACCCAGCCACTCCTTAAAATATTTCTTTTTTTGCCCTCCTGACAATCAGCTATTCCAATGATCAGCTGTGCTGGGATCCCCCTCGCTGTCTTGCTGCTTCGCCCAGGAGGCTTCCCTTCCCTGAAGCCCAGGAGGCAAAAAGGGGTGTGAAGAGTGGGGAAGCTGTGCCTCCCCCTCCATTTTTTGCCTTCCTGGGTCCCAGGGCAGATTCCTGGGAGCAAAAATGCCCACCAGCAGCCTTCCCTGAGGCCCAAGAGGCCCCAAAATAGAGTGCGTGGTGGTGGTGGTTCACACCCCACCCAGGCTCCGTTTTTGACTTCCTGGGTCCCCAGGATGCCTTCTGGGAGGAAAAACGCCCCCCGGGAGACTTCCCAGGGAGCCCCAAAATGGGAAGTTGCTGCAAAAAAGGAGGCCACGCACACCCAATCACATGGCCATGCCCACTGAACTGGTTATTAAAAAATTTGAATCCCACCCCTGTTTGGAATCAACAACAAAACCTGGAGATTGCAGAAATGAACTACATGTGCTACGAATCCTTGTTTTGAATGTTCCTTCTACGGGTAGGCCTCAACTTAGCGGATTTGCTTAGCGGACATTCAAAGTTATAATGGCACCGAAATACCCCCATGGTCATATGATCCACATTCAGAGGCTTGGCCACTGACTTGTATTTATGACAGTTGCGGTGTCCTGGGGGGGGATCTTATGATCCCCTTTTGCAACCTTCCAATAAGCAAATGAACCTGGGGAAGCCAGCTTCACTCTACAACTCGGTTACTAGCTTAACAACTGCAGTGATTCTCTTAACGATGTGACAAGAAAGGTCACAAAATGGGGGCAAAGCTCACTTAACAGCTGTCTCGCTTAACAATGGAAATTTGGGGCTGAATTGTGGGTGTAAGTTGAGGATTAGCCATATTTTATTCTCTGACAATTACGCATTTTGCCAATATTTTACGTAAGCAGTATGTGTTTTTATTTTTTTCTCCTTGTGACTTCAATAAAAATCGCTCAGCCATTCCAGCTGATGTGTTTGAACAGTACAATGTCTAATTCGAAGGTTGGAGGAGTTGAGATATTATGATGATGATTATTTTTTAAAGCTACACCAGGTTTATTCAGCTGGGCCCAGAAATGAATATCTTCCCTTGGTTTCTGTGGGAGAATATGAGCTCATTGATTGTGCTCGCTCTCCGTTCTTAATTATTTCATACAAATAGGCTAGATCAGTGGTGGCTAATCTCTTTTGGCTCCTGTGCCAATAATTGCATGAATTCTCTCTTGCGCATCCTGAAGGCAATTCGTGCTGGCCCCCTCGCATGCCCTCTTTGCTGATGCACATCTTTGCGCATGCGTGCGCGATTCCACCCCTCACACGTCTGTGCATGCGTGTGCAATTCGCCCCTCGCACGCAGCGCATCTGTGCATGTGCACACATCTCCAATGCACCCTCCCTCCGCCCCCCCTGCACATGTGCGCCAGGTACCTGACAATCAGCTGTCAGGCGGTGGTGCATGCACGGGCAGTGTGGCTTTTCTGGGTGACCTCTCACCTGCTGGGGGAAATGGCTCTGCGTGCCACTTCCTGCATGTATGGCATAGCTTCGCCAACACAGGGCTAGATAGAAGAAATGGATTTACCGTGCATTTCATTCTTGCAAGTTTTTAGATGACACGACGTGCTTTTGTCAGTGGTGGGATTCAAAAAATTTCACTACTGGTTCTGTGGGCGTGGCTGGGTGGGCGTGGCAGGGGAAGTTTACTGCAAAATCCCCATTCCCTCCCGACCCCACTAACCTGCTTTCCAGCTCTATTCTCCTGTGCAGGGCAACCAAAGGAGACCCAGCCAATCAGCTGGGACTCGGGAGGCAGAGAATAGATGGGGGTGGGGCCAGTCAGAGGTGGGATTTGCCGGTTCTCCAAACGACTCCAAATTTCCGCTACCGGTTCTCCAGAACTGGTCAGAACCTGCTGAATACCCACCTCTGGTTTTTGTTTTGTTGAGTTACTGTTTTTATTGCAGCAAACTAACAGAGGTAGCTTTGTGTAGGTTTTCGCCTCAGAAGAGATGACAACGCTCTTGGAAATTTTGAATATAAACAGATTCCATAAATGAAATGTTTTGTGTGTAATCAAATAAGTACCTCTCGTGATATTACCCTGATGGACTAAAATAGGGCAGGGCCTTGTTTAGTGTTTTACTGTTCTCATGGTAACAGGGGATTCTAGATGCAAATTGTCAAGATCCAATGTGGGATTTGGTACGAGTTGTCAGGCAGAACTGGTGGGGTTGGATGGACACCTTACAGAAAAAAGGACAGGCATGCATTGTGCAGAAAAAACAACAACAACACCCTGTCGTTTTGTTTCTCAGCTCAAAAATACTTGATTCAGTTAGAAGAGTCCATTCTGGGGAGAAGCAGCTTTGAACTGAATTCCTGGGATGTTCTCTAATAATTAAGGGGATCTACAAGAAGAAGAAAAGGGTAGTCCAAAAAGAGTGATTTTACCTCCATCCAACCAACCAACCAACCATCCATGATGCTATTCCTTTTCATTATTAGAAGCATTTCCCAGAGGGAAAGAGTAACTGAGATGGATCCATAAATGCTTTTTTTGTGACTTTCATCCCAGCTTGGTCAATCATTTCTTTTAATGCTTTTTATAAAGATAAGGAAAGATTAGATTATCCAATTAGGTAACTTCATCAGTTCTAGGGAGAGTTTGCTCCCCATTGATGGACAGTACCAGAAACTGGGAGCATCCTAGACCCGGTGATGGCGAACCTATGGCATGCATGCCACAGGTGGCACGCAGAGCCATTTATGTGGGAACACAAGCCCCAGCCAAATCTACCTGCACTGTGCATGCGTGCGCCTTCCAACTGATTTTCGGAAGTGCTGAAAAGGGTCCATTTTTCGGCCTCCCAAGGCTGCAGAGGCTTTTCTTAAGCCTCTGGGAGGGCGAAAACGGCCTCAAATGGCCCAAAAATCAGCTGGGAGGCGCACGCATGTGCGGTGCAGGTAAGAGGGCAGAGCAGGGGTGTTGCGTGCACATGCATGGGGGTGCCTTGCATTGTGGGCACAGGCACCACAACAAAAAGTTTCGCTATCACTCTAGCCCAATCTAAATGCCCTCTCTCCCACAAAAAAAATGCTAGGAAATTCCAGAAAGCTTAGCATTCCAACAAATCAGTCATCAATAGACAGCTAGAGATAACCCACACCATCCAGATTAACAGAGTTGGAAGGGTCATCTAGTCCAACCCCATCCAGTTCAACCCTAAACTTGATCTAAGATTGCTTGGAAGTTCCTGTACAACCCATGCAGTCTGAATCTGGGCTCTTCCATTGTCAGGGCGAAGTTGTGTCATTACTGTAGCGTGGTAGCCACAAATTAAGCAATGCAAAAGAAGTGACACTGTGTCACTTGTGACATGATACCATTCGACAGGCTAGTGTGTCATTTTGGAATTGTAAGAGGAACAGGCAAAACTTGAAAAGTTACATTTGTGTTTTGTGTTGGCAGAGTGAGAAGGCAGGCAAAAGAGGAATCATACGATGATGTAGGCTTTTAACAGGGATGAGGTTGAAGTTGTTTGGATTTTTAATTTTTGAAGAATGCGGGTGAAGTCTGTGATTGCAACAGAGCTGACCAGGAATGCAGATCTATCTCTATCTCTATCTATCTATCTAACTCTCTCTGTGTGTATCTCTCTCTCTCTCTCTCTCTGTATCTCTCTCTCTCTGTGTATCTCTCTCTCTCTCTCTCTCTCTCTCTATCTATTGCTATCTATCTCTATATCTATCGCTATCTATCTATATGTACACCTACATCTATCTATCTATCTATCTCTATCATCTATCTGTCTGTCTGTCTATCTGTCTCTATTTCTATCTCTATCGCTATCTCTATCGCTATCTCTATCTAACAATATCTCTATCTATCTCTATCTATCTCTATATCTATCACTATCTCTAATATATATGTATGTTTTCTTCAGTGTTCACAGGTATTTATATGTGTGGTATTCAGTTTTATTCGGGTATTTTCCCACGTCAATATGTGTGTGTGTGTGTGTGTGTGTGTGTGTGTGTGTGTGTGTGTGTCTAGGTCTGCTTGCACTGGCATGAAGCCAAAAGCACCAGCTTGAAGATGGTGAGTGGGACCTCACCGAAACATCATCAAGATTCTCTTAATCTTACATGGGAAAAGACCCGAACCCACCTAGACCTACATACCTGCATCCGTGAGAATCTAGGAATATCTATACATCTATGTAGATAGATAGATAGATAGATAGATAGATAGATAGATAGATAGATAGATATAGATATAGATATAGATATAGATATAGATATAGATATAGATATAGATATAGATATAGATATAGATATAGATATAGATATAGATATAGATATAGATATAGATATAGATATGTATGGTAATCAGCTTTGTCCGATTATTTTCCCACATCATTGTAGTTGTGCTTTTAAAGTTGGAGCAACGTTTCGGCAGAATCTCATCTGCCATCATCAGGTTTCTGTATTGTGTTCGTCTGTGAGTCAGACTTTCACAGCCGTTTCTGTTTTAAATTTGGGGCTAGCCTACTGCTTTGCCAGAATGTTTTTTTCTTCATCCTGATTGGTTGGGAGTCTTGGTCTTTGTTTATTGGTCTTGGAGTTTGCTGTGTTCTGCTTGATTGGTCTTTCTAATATCTTCTGTCTGTTTTGTGGCTTTTTTTGTCTTGATTGACTGGCAACAATGTGTTCCTGTATTGGAGGCTTTTAGTGCAGCTTGGCTCCGAGTAAATGGACGGCCATCATATATTAGGAAGCTAGGTTTCATCTGGGTGCCTGGTGGGTGTGTGTTTGAGCTGGAGCTATCAGAGAGAGTCTGTTTTTGCCCAGGTGTTTGCCTGGCTTGTGGCATGGAGATCTTTCTATTTGAGAGTGCAGGCTTCCAAATGATTGACAGTCTGGTGGAATCATCTCTTCTATTCATGCTGTCAGGTCTTTTTTCAATCTCTATGGCTTCTCTGATGATTCTGTGGCTGGGGTTTTCTATAGTGGCCAGGGTTTTAGTGCCATTGAAGTTGATGTTGTGACCTGTGGTTTTCATGTGTTGGACTAGTGAGGAGGTGTGTTCCAGCTTTTTTACTGCATTTTTGTGTTCATCCAGGCGGGTACTTATTCTTCTATTGGTCTGTCCAATGTATGTGGCAGGGCATGATGCACAGGGGACAGATCTTCCATAGGTCTGTTCATCTTTATGGAAGAGCTGTACTGCCCTACATAAGAGGTACTACAGACAAAATCAGTAAGATACTACACAGGCATCACATCAAGACTGCCTTCAAAACAGACAGAAAAACAGCAGCCATCCTATATCTACATGTATCTATCTATATCTATCTATTTTATCTATCTATCTATATCTGTATATCTATATATCTATTGATATTGATATCTCTATCTCTGGTTCATCCTCATTGCATGGCACTTTGGGTAAATGTGCATTTAGGAAAACACAAGGTGACATTTAGAGAAAACGGAAGAAAAAGAAAGGAGAAGGGAAGGAAGGAGAAAAAGAAAGCAGGCTGCTATCAATCTCCTGCCTACAAATGTTTTCCCCTTTCCTGAGGTCAGAAATGGCGTTGGGGTGGGGGAAGGGGCAGGAAGACAAAACAGGTTGTACACCTTTTTGATTGCAGGTGTTGCTAGGTGAGGACACACAAGCTGGACTTGCTGTCTCGTAGCAATAAAATTAGCTGAGCTGAGAAATGACGTACAAAATAGGATGTGAGCACCAAATCCCTTGCAGGACTATGGGTGAAAAATTTTGATGGCAATGGAGCAGAGATTCCCCTATTCCCTCACCTTTTATTCATAATATTAAGACACACTCGTAATTTTGTTCAGGTTTTCTCTTGCTGAAAAGAGGGGGGAACACCTTAATTTTTGATTTATGAGTTTGAGAACTGGGAAGAGTAGAAAATATAAAGGCAGCTAAGGTGCAACCCATAAGAGAGAATAACATATAAATGTGACAACTCTAAACAAGATTGGAAATCGTTTCTTTATATCTTTGTGTTTGTTTGTTTTTCTTCTTGGTCTCCCCCCCCCCCCATTCTTTTCTGTTTGCTGATCCCTGTTTTTTACTCTGCTTTCAGTTTTCCTTCCACCTGAATTGTTCTTGCCCTGCAAAACACTAGTAAAAATTAAGAGAGATAGAGACAGAGAGAGACAGACAAACAGAGAGACAGGGAGGGAGAGAGACAGACAGACAGACAGACAGACAGAGTGAGAGACAGAAAGAGAAACAGAGAGAGAGAGAGAGAGACAGAGAGAGAGAGCGACAGAGAAAGAGAGACAGAGAGAGACAGAGAAGGACAAAGAGAGACAGAGAAAGAGAGAGAGAGATAAAAAGAGAGAGAGAGAAAGAGAGACAGAGAGGGACAGAGAGAGACAGAAAAGGAGAGACAGAGAGGGACACAGAAGGACAAAGAGAGACAGAGAGAGACAAAGAAAGAGAGACAGAAAAAGAGAGACAGAGAGGGACAGAGAGAGACAGAGAAAGAAATAGAAAAAAAAGGGAGACAGAGAGAGAGAGAAAGAGAGAGAGACAGAGAGAGACAGAGAGAGACAGAGAAGGACAAAGAGAGACAGAGAGAGAAAGAGAAAGAGAGACAGAGAAAGAAAGAGAGAGAGAGACAAAAAGAGAGAGAGAGACAGAGAGACAGAGATGGACAGATAGACAAAGAAAGAGATAGAAAAAGAAAGGGAGAAAGGGGCAGAGGCAGAGAGAGACAGAGAAAGAGAGAGAGAGAGAGAGAGAGAGGGAGAGGGACAGAGGACAAAGAGAGACAGAGAGAGACAGAGACAGAGAAAGACAGAGACAGAGAAAGAGACAGAGAAAGAGAGAGAGACAGAGAAAGAGAGAGAGAAGGAGAGAGAGAAAAAGAGAGACAGAAAAAGAAAGGGAGACAGAGAGAGACAGAGAAAGAGGGAAAGAGAGAGAGAGA
>BLBF01000039.1:21824867-21839815 GCA_015471245.1 Laticauda colubrina
TATATATATATATATATTTATCTCCTTATTTTCTAATGTGGAATTAAAGTTGGTAATATTACCGTATTTCTATTCTCTTGTATGTGATGTTGTGCTTCCTTTTAAAAATACTTTCATAGGCTGTAGTAAATAAAAAACGTTCCTTTAAAAAAGAGATCTTTGTCCTCCCTTCTAGACATTTTGCCACTGTTCAAATAAATTACAATGTTTTCAGGGGTTTGGCTCAAACTTCAAGCCAGAGAGAGAGGTTGAACTGAATTGAATTCTTTATTGCCATTGTATGTATATACACAGTATCCATACAACAAAATTCACATAACACCCAGAGACCGGACTCAACATGCACCCATACATGACAATCCCCAAACATTACCCCATCCACCAAAATTCCCCACCTTCTATAAAAACACAGTCATCCATACAACAGACCAAGTAATACTGTACAACAGCTCACTGGTGGTGGTCTTTAAGTTCGGGCATGCATTTATTTATTTGCTTTTCATGCAACCTTTATAATGTTCGTAAGTAACTCAAGGTGGCAAACATAAATAGTATTCTCTTCTCCCTCTATTTTTCCCTACAACAATAACCCTGTTGGGTGGATGGGACTGAGAGAGTGTGGTTGGCTCAGAGTCACCCAGCTGGCTTTCATGCCTGAGGTAGGACTAGAACTTACCATCTTCTGATGATTGGCCCAAAGTCACCCAGCTGGCTTTCATCCTATGGCAGAACTAGAACTCACAGTCTCCTGGTGATTGGCCCAAAGTCACCCAGTCAGCTTTCATGACTGAGGTGGGACTAGAACTCGTTGTCCCCTGGTGATTGGCCCAAAGTCACCCAGCTGACTTTCATCCTACAGCAGAACTAGAACTCACCATCTCCTGTTGATTGGCCCAACATCACCCAGCTGGCTTTCATGCCTGTGACGGGACTAGAACTCACCATCTCCTGGTGATTGGCCCAAAGTCACCCAGTCCTGTGATTGTATTTCCATTTTTTGAGGGAAAGAATAAGTCCTGTGGGACAAAACCAGATTTAGAATTGAACAATTCTGGTTTATTCCTGGTTTATGCTTTTTACATGACACATCAATGTGAGACTTTTAGCATATTTATGGTTAAAAGACCAATGGAAGCCATAGCCTGGGACATTTAAAATGTTCTTCAGCGGGGTCCTAAATTTATAGTTCTTGGTCTGTTTTGAGACTGCAGCTCTTTCCTTTTACAAGCTGAGGCTACAAAAATGAATCTTATTTCTAAAGAAGCTTATTTCACTGGAATCAGATTACTTTTTTTTTTTCTTTCTTAAATTCACCTCCCAAGAAAAGCAAACTTCCTTGTTCCTCAGCCATGTCCTTGCAGCTAAGTACACGATGCCCAGTGAATAAGGAAATTTACAGGGTTTGGCATTGGGTCCATCTTAAACTAGTTTTTCAACATTTTGCAATAAGGGCTGGTCATGTGATAAGCAAGAAAGGAAGGTTTAACAATCACCCTTTGCCAGCAAGGAAGGCGTGTTTAAGAAGATCGTTGGGGCTTTTCTTTTCTTTTCTTTTTTTAAAGCTATAAATATGGTAGACTGATTATAAAAGCAGAGCGTTCTTCCACCGGAGATGGTTGTGGGCAGGCAGGGTGTCAAAAAAAGGGAAGATGGAGTCTGTAGGATGAAAGGTTCACACCTTGTGATGTACATCGCTGATTTCAAGAAAAGAGCAATCCTGGGGAGCAGAATTTCAGACGAATAGAACTGGAAACCAAAAGGATGGTTGCTGGAATTGGGTGTGTCTAGTTTAATGATCTTAAGGGACACCGGTGGCTCAGCGGCTAAGACACAGAGCTTGTCGATCAAAAAGGTCGGCGGTTCATGGGTTTGAATCCCTAGCGCCGCGTAACGGAGTGAGCTCCTGTGACTCGTCCCAGCTTCTGGCCAACCTAGCAATTCAAAAGCATGTTAAAAAAAAATGCAAGTAGGAAAATAGGGACCCCTTCGGTAGGAAGGGAACAGCGTTCCATGCGCCTTCGGCATTTAGTCATGCTGGCCACATAACCACGGAGACGTCTTCAGACAGCGCTGGCTCTTCGGCTTTGTAACGGAGATGAACACCGCCCTCAAGAGTTGGAAAACAACTAGCATATATGTGTGAGGGGAACCTTTACCTTTAGTTTACTGAAAAGAAGGATGGGAGGGGGGGAACATGATTAAGACATGTTTAAGCCTTGTGGACTTCAACTCCCAGAATTCCTCCTCCAGTCACATTAACTCAGGAATTCTGGGAGTTGAAGCCCACAAGTCTTAAACTCGCTAAGTTTGAAGACCCTTGCTCTAGTCTATGCTATGTCTATGGAAATCAGCAAGGAGAAGGTTCAGAGCTCTAAAAATGACTCCAAAACGACCCATCTTACCAGGAAAAAGCAGAAATAAGACTGGCTTATATGAAGGCACGAAGGCTACAGAATCAAAACAAGGAAGTGGTGGTTTGTTCAAATTTTTCCTCTTCTCAAAGCTATGGAAAATATTGGTCTCCGTCTGGGGACATCTGGGATGGGTGTGGCGAAATTTGCAAAGCAATGAACTATGGAAATTTGTCTTCTCTTGGGTTGCTGAAAAGCAGAGTTGGAAGGGACCTTAAAGATCTTCTAGTCCAACCCGAGCAGAGTCCATATACCATTCCAGATAAATGGTCATCAAATCTCTTCTTGAAAGCCTCCAGTGATGGAGCACCCACCTAGAGATAAGTTGTTCCACTGGTTAATCATTCTCACTGGCAGGAATTTCTCCTTAGTTCTAGGTTGCTTGTCTCCTAGATGAGTTTCCATCCGTTGCTTCTTGTCCTGCCTTCAGGTACTTTGGGGAGTAGCTTGACTCCCTCTTCTTTGGGGCACAACCACAGAACCAGTAATAAAACATTTCAAATCCCACCACTGGTTAAATGCAATGTTTATTAATTCAGGAGAGAAGATAGATATATTTTGTGGAATAGCTGAAAAGCATATCCTTCCTTTAACAATGGAGACTTCCTAGGTGGGAAAAAGAAATCTTCCAAAGAAATCCTCGGAAAACACTTGTGAATTATTTCAAGATAAGCTTGGAAAATATTGTTTAGGAAACTATAAAGAAACATCTTCAATGATATGTGATATATATTCTCTCTCTCTCTCTCTCTCTCTCTGTGTGTGTGTGTGTGTGTGTGTGTGTATGTGCATAGTCTTATGCATGGTGAAAGTTTTCTTTTTACTGCCAATTTGTCAGGCCCATCTCTCGAAATCTATAGCTATTTCTAGCTATAGAAATATATTCTAACAATATATTTAAATTCAGTTCAGGCATCTCAGATATAGCAATCTCACTGCAGATAAATTATTGCCTCTGGATCTAATTGAAATATCATGCTGGAATGGAGAGCTGATTGTGACAATGTAAAAATAAAACTTTAGCTCCAGCTGAGCTACAGTTTGAAGGTTATCTTTTGGGTAAGGTCTTTTGCATAAGATTGGCTTCATGAAAGCTTTAAGATGAAAAGAGGAATATATATCAGGAGGATGAGATTTGTGTAATTTAACAATGGAGTATATTGTTGGTCTCGGTTTCTGGGCAGGAGGAGGTTTGTACACAGTGTAGTTTTCTCGATAACATGAGGACCTCCCACTCAGTGAAATGTTTGGGAATTGCCAGAAGAGCAATGCAATGACCATAAAATGTTTTGGTAAAGTTTGGTAAAGTTGGATGATGCAGAATGGGCACAGCCAACTGACTAAAATACACCCTTGTGTATGAAAGGAATTAGCAACAGAATTTATTTTTATGTTTGTGGAGTAGTGGCGAGCAGCGGGCTGTTTATAACACTGATTCGGAGTGTAGAGTACTGAGTTAAACTCTGATGTTTTTGGTTTGTATGTATGTAGACCACAACCCAATCAAGGGACAACCTGCCTTCAACAGGGCAAGCTGCTAGTATATAAAATGAGAGTAAAACCCACTCTGCCTACTAGCACTGATGATGAAACCCACGGGAGTTATGAAATGTCTGCAAGGAAACAACCAAGCTCAGGGAGCATCAAAGGATCCCACATTTTTTCCTTCTACTCTTCCTTTTCTTCCTCTTCCTCCTCCTTCTCTCATAACTCCACAACCCCACTCCCTCCTAGCACTGATGATATTATCTAGTTTGGCAATCAAATATTTGCAATGAAACCATCAAGCGCAGAGAGCACCAAGAACCCATACAAATTCCTTACTGGAACAATAATATTCTTATCTTAAATTGCTACACATGATATATCTTATCATTATAACCATCCCCTTCTTAATTCCTTCTCTTCTATATTCTTATATTTGGTTTCTAACTTCCATTTTTATTTTCCAACCAGAGGTGGTATTCAGCCAGTTCTGACTAGTTCTGGAGAACTGGTAGCGGAAATTTTGAGTAGTTCAGAGAACCGGCAAATCCCACCTCTGACTAGCACCACCCCCATCTATTCTCTGCCTCCTGAGTCCCAGCTGATTGGCTGGGTCTTCTTTGGTTGCCCTGTACAGGAGAATGGAGCTGGAAAGCAGGTTAGTGAGGTGGGGAGGGAATGTGGATTTTGCAGTATCCTTTCCCTGCTACGCCCATCAAGCCACACCACACCCACCAAACCACGCCCACAGAACTGGTAGTAAAAACTTTTGAATCCCACCACTGCTTCCAACCATTGATAAAATGATTTCCATATCATATAACATTCAGTTTGTTCTTTTTCTTTGACTGGCAGTGTTGATCTGTTCATTTCTGCACATTCTAATATTTTCCTAATCGCATTCTCTTCTATTGGAATCTTTTCATTTTTTCAGTTTTGAGCAAATACGATTCTCACCACAGTTAATACATGAATGTTTAAATATCACTTTCAGGTATCATCCCCAACAAAAATATTTCAGGTCAGAAATATTTCAAGCCTCAGCTCTTGGGATGCTACTTTTTCAGGGTGGGTTGTCCCCAGAGCAGCTGACCTGGTCAGAGAGCAGTTTACACAATCGAGTACAAATTACACAACTACTATTGGAGTAGGGATGAACTTTGTTGTTGTTGGATTTTCCCCTTTTCCAGAAGAAAGAAGCTGATTGATGCCATCATTTAAGACTCTGTTTGTCCAGGAAGTGAGAAGAAAAGAGAGAGAGAGAAAATGAGAGAGAGAGAGAGAGAGAGAGAGAGAGAGAGAGAGAGAGAGAGAGATGTCCAGAAGCCCATAAGTATTGGACCAAAATATGGAGTTGGATACAAGAAATAGTGAAAGATCGGATAGAGTTTAAACCAGAGTTGTTCTTGTTAGGAATAATAAAAGGGAATTCTAGTAAAAAGATTAAATATATGCTACTACATATTTTGACAGCAGTGAGGATAGCCTTTGTGCAATGTTGGAAACAAAATAATATGCTGTCGGAGGAATTAGTAATTCAAAAAATCTTAGATTGTGCTGAAATGGATAAACTTACGTTAAAACTAAAGGATAGAGTCAGAGTATTACGAAGTTTGGGACAGTTGGTACAAATAGTTGAACAATAGAAAGAATAATAGAGATAAGAAAATTATAGACAAAGGGATATGAAGGAATATTGTGTGTGTGTGTGTATGAGAGAGAGAAAGAGATTAATATATAAAATAATGATGTCATTGTACTGTTAATTGTTAAGTTTACTGTTAAGATTAAGATCTGTAAAATATGAAAAAGAATAATAAAAAACGATAAAAAAGACTCTGTCCAGGAAGTGAGAAGAAAAGAGAGGGAGGGGGACACACATACACACACACACACACAGGGAGAGAGAGAGAGAATAACATTGAACAATGGTTTCTCAGGACTTAAGCAACTTCTTTGGAATTGAAAGTTGACACAGTGCAACAATGCTGTGATTCTTCTCTGACTGTGTTCAGGGGGAGGACAAGATGGACAGACAGAGGGTGAAGATGTCCCCATGTTGGGGTGTGTGTGTGAGGGAGACAAGGTCTTCAAAAGGAGCAGAATGGAGATTGGATGTCTTCCCTGAGGCCTGGTGGCGTGCCATGTGCCGAAGGTTGATCACAAGGTAGAACTTTAACTGAGGAAACCAGAATAAGTTACCTTGAGGAGGACAAAGTCTAAAGGCTCATCAGTTTGCTTACTGGAGGACTTTTAACATCTGAGAGTATAACTCAAGATAAAGACAGAGAGAAAGAGCCAAGGGGGAGGGGGAGAAGTAGTTATTTAAATGGTCAACTTGTGTTCCAAAGCTGTGCTGAGAGATTTAGATTAGCGAGGAAGCAGGAAATGGTTGGATTTCTTGCTTTTTAGCTAGTCTTTAGATCTTCAACTCTGCTTTTAAGCACAGCCGAACCTCCCTTAATTATTTAGTGCAGACTCAAGACAAGCAAATTTGAGAGACTGAGCTAGCTGATGGCAGATAGATAGATCACTGAATTATTCTGTGAGCAACTCAATCTGCCTGCCTGCTTTGCCTGATTTTGGGCAAAAGTTGCTCTTTTTTGTAAAAAATTCAATATTTATATAAATATTTATAATATTTACATATAAGCCATGCCCAGCCAGTCACATGACCACCAAGCCACACCCACAAATTAGACCATGCCCATAGAACCGGCTAGTGGTCCCTGGGATTTAAAATTATGAGTCCAAAAGGTTGGCGACCCTTGGACTAGAAGACCTCCATATGGCCCCTTCCAGCTTTATTCTGATTGATTGATTAATTGAAATAAGAGGGAAGGTTTAAGACGAACACACGACTGGTGTGGTGGCCTAGAAGTGAAGTTCTCACAATCAGGAGACTGTGAGTTCCATCCTAGGTAGAGGCAGATATTTCTCTTTTTGGGCACAATGAGAATACATCTGTTGCGAGCTCTGCACTGGTGACAGGAAAGGCATCCAGCCAGTAAACAACTCCATTCAGTTGCCCAGACTCCAATTTAAGGGATAACAGGGTCATTAAATGACAAAAAAAAATTTAAGACCAACACACATAACAGGGGCTACAAGCTTTGACCTATCCTGTTCAATGAAGTCAAAGTATGGTTGACCCTGGTCACCTTCAGAAAAAACCAAGAATGGGGACTAACCTTGTGTTCTTAAAGAACTTTAGCATAAATGTTAAGTGGAAGTCTCCAGATTCAGTGCTCCTTCATAAAACAGCCACTACAAGAAGAAAATCAGAGTAGCTTTGTTGGTCCAGAACAAAGGTGGACAGTCACAGAACCCAAAACAGGATAACAGTTTTATTAAAAGACACACAACCACACCATCCCCAGTCCCCCCCCTCAAAAAGAGCACATGCTTTTAAGAAGACAGGTAAAAGAGGAGCAAAAAGAAAAACATCGTAAAGATTTTAAATTAGGCTTCCAAAATATGCCAGCTGAAGGGTATGAGGTTCTCCAAGCCAAAAGGACCTATAGTGCCATCTCCTGCCATTGCAAAGGTTGGCATTTTGTTAGAATGATTCTTTCTAATGATGCATTTTTATTTCATTTTGTAGCTCCAGGCTGGGTATTAACATATCTGGCAGCCTGGCTTTATTTTCACAGAATTGTCAACATCACCAACCATAAAAGCCTGAATCTATAACAACTTGGCTCTTTGATGAGCAACTTTTTAAATGTATGACATTGAATTGCTTATCAAATTAAACTCCTCACTCCGTTCCCAGGATGATGCGTACCGATGGTTTCCTTTCTTTTCAGTGAATAACTTAACTACCAATATTCACTTAACAACTGCAGTGATTCCCTTAACAACAAGAAAGGTCATAAAATGTGGCAAAACTCACTTGGCAACTGTGTGACTTAGTAACACAAGAAAGATAACTTTAAGAAAGTTATAAACGGATAAGGGGATCATCGGAATTTGGAAAATGTGTACTTTTGGATCCAGGATTTGGAAAAAAAATAAGCATATTAATTAAATAACATACCACAGGAAACAACTGGGGGAAAAAACCTTAAATCCATACTTTATTAGGAACTGAAACTCTTTGAATGTTGAGAATGAACACTAGAGGGGACTAAAGGACTACTAGACAGAATAAAAAACATATTGTAACTGAATCTTTAAACTAAGGTTTTAAAATAGTCAAATATGGTACAGTTTCTGAGCTACTTTTGAGAAGCAACCTGGGTTGAAGGAGAAACTTCCTAAGAGTGAGGACAATATTTCGGTGGATTGTCTTCAGAAGTTATGGGTTTGAAAAATGGACACCAAGAATAGAATTGAATTATTTATTGGCCAGGGTGACTGGACACAGAAAGAATTTGACTTGGTGCAAATGCTCTCAGTGTACATAAAAAGAAAAGATACATTTGTCAAGAGTCAAGAATCATAAGGTACAACACTTAATAATAGTCATAGGGTACAATAAGAATAGAATAGAATGGAATGGAATGGAATGGAATAGAACAGAACAGAACAGAACAGAACAGAACAGAACAGAATCGAATAAATATTGGCCAAGTGTGATTGGACACACAAGGAATTTGTCTTGGTGCATATGCTCTCAGTGTACATAAAAGAAAAGATACATTTGTCAAGAGTCAAGAATCATCAGGTACAACACTTAATAATAATAGTCATAAGGGTACAATGAGCAATCAAATCATACTAGGAAACAGTCAATATATCACATGCCCCAATCACCATCCATCCCAACTTGAGACATCCCTTCAACTACTCCTCCACCAGGTGCAGGGACACATGACCTTGACTTTAAAGAAGAATGCTATTATGTCTAACCATATGCTTCCATGAAATTCCCCCTTCCCAACTTCCCAAGCTCAAGAATGTAGCAGCATGGAACCTCCTGGTGCTTAATATGGCTTCCAAAGCTGACACTACCTGTAGTTTTTTGACGTCAGGCTCCAGGTAAAAGAAATATAGTTCTCTTTCCCCCACCCCCCCCACCCCATTTTGGAGTTGCAATCTTGATGCACCAGATTCTGCTTAAGTGCTATATAGAAATAGATGGGATCTGTTTGTCCCCACCTGACTTGAAGGATGGGATCTCGCACATACGATCCTGTGCGACATGGGTGATATTTCTGCTTTTTTTTCTTTCTTCCTTGCAGCCCTATTCGCTGCAATGTTTGTGATTTGATTGATGTGGCTGCACGTGCCTGTGTAACCGATGAGTTTGCCCTCCGCCTGACCCTTTGCTGGATGTTCTTGTCCCTTTAGTTGTATCCTTTGTGGCTTCTATTATGTATGAGTGCCCTGGTTCACTTGCGTCTTGGATTATTCCACACAAAGGACCTGCCATTAAAATTCTAGGGAGATTGTTTACATCCATGTTTCTCAATCGCAGCAGCTTTAAGCTGGGTGGGCCCAAAGGTGCTTTTTCAAGAGGCAACTGGACTTTCTTGGTTTTTTTCTTTTCTTTAAAAAAAACATTTGTTTCACATCTGTTTCTTGGGAGACTCATCCTCAACAGCCTGTCTTCAAAAGGGAAGGGACACAGGGTAGAGAAAAACATCCAGCAGAAAACACAGCTCCACAACACAATCCTTTCATCAGCTGGTCATTTGCATTGTTTTCAGAGTTGTTGAGGCCACTTGGAGGTTTATCTATGTCCTCAGGGTCATCTGAGTAGTGCAAATGGACATGAAGCTTTCTTCCAGCAGTTGCAAGAAGGCTTCACATCTATTTGTACTACTCAGGTGACCCTGAGGACAAAGATAAACTCCCAAGTGGCCTCAATGACTCTAAAAATAATGCAAATGACCAGCTGTCTGCAAGGAGTATGAATCCTTCCCTTCCCCACCATCCAGTCAGAGCTGAAGAAGCTTCTTGGATGAGAAGCCAAATGTCTTCAAGAAAAAACAAGAAAATCCACTTGCCTCCTGAAAAAAACACCACTGGGAGTCTCACAGTTATTGCTTCTGGGATAGGCTTTGCCTAATTTGTACTTCTACCTTTGGATTTTCCTGCTTAGGTGTAAAACCTTGCTTTTCTCCACAAATTTCATTTTGTTGGATTAGGCTGCTTGTTTAAGTCTATCAAGATCTTTTTGGCTGCCAGCTTAGTGACATCTGCCAATTTGATGAGTTATGCCACTCACAACGCCTTAGTGATGACTTGGTCCATAGTCTCATCTTAGCAAGCATTGTAAAAAGGACCCCGATGTGTGGGTTGTAAAAATCCAGATACTCACTAAATGCAGCAAAGAGATGAAGCAACCTCAATTTCTATGGTTGAATGGATTTTTGATTCAGATCTGACATGAGGAACACCTGAAACATCACAATTGAAGCTCTATATCATATAGCACAGGGGTGTTATTGCTACTCAAAAAGCCTTAGTAAGACCACACCAAGAGTCCTGCATCCAGTTTTGGTCACCACACTATAAAAAAGATGTTGAGACTCTAGAAAGAGTGCAGAGAAGAGCAACCAGGAGGATTAAGGGACCGGAGACTAAAACATACGAAGAACGGTTACAGGAACTGGGCATGTGTGGTCTAGTGAAGAGAAGGACCAGGGCAGACAGGATAGCAGTCTTCCAATATTTGAGAGGCTGCCACAGAGAGGAGGAAGGGGTCAAGCTATTTTACAAGGCACCTGAAGGCCAGACAAGGAACAATGGATGGAAACTGAATGAGAGATTCAACCTGGAAATAAGGAGAAACTTTCTGATAAATAGAACAGTCAATGAATGGAACAGAAGTTGCCCTTGGAAGTTGTGGGAGCTTCACCACTGGAGGCCTTCAAGAAGAAATTGGATTGCCATCTGTCAGAAATGTAGGGTCTCTCGCTTGGGTGGGGGGTTGGACGAGATGACCTATATGGTCCTTTCCAACTCTGTTATCTGTGTCAAATTCAAGGTTTGCAGGCCGAATCTGGCCCATGGAATGTTTAGATCTGACCCATGGGGCCACCCTGGACCAGCCCTCGGTGCTTCTGCCAGCAAAAATGGACCTCTGCTCTCCTGAGCTTTGTTTTAGGTGGCAGAGTGCTATGGGAAGCAGTTGTGGCTGAAAACAGAGGCCAGGCTGGGCTGTGCCCAGCCTCCCTCCCTCCAAGCTCAGTTTTTGCTGGCAGAAGGTTACAGGAGGCCGTCGTGGCTGAAAACGGAGCTCGGGAGCCCGTTTTTACTGACAGGCCACTACAGGTGCCCCCGACACAAGTAACATCAAGCTGGCCAAGCCCACCTCGGCCAAGCCCACCCCAGCCACACCGAAGTCAAACATCACCATGATGCGGCCTCAATGAAATCAAGTTTGACATAACAAAGAATGTTCTTTCTGCGCCAGCTCAGGAAGCTCAAACTGCCCTAGGAGCTGCTGATCCAGTTCTACAGAGGAATTATTGAGTCTGTCATCTGCACCTCTATAACTGTCTGCTTTGGTTCTGCAACCCAACAAGACAGACGGAGACTCCAGAGGGTAATCAGGACTGCAGAAAATAGTAATTGCTACCAATCTGCCTTCCATGGAAGACGTGTATACTGCATGAGTCAAAAAGAGGCCTGTGAAAATATCTACAGACTCTTCACATCCCAGACATAAACTGTTTCAACTCCTACCCTCAAAACGCCACTGTTGAGCATTGCACACCAGAACAACTGGACACAAGGACAGTTTTTCTCCAAACTCCATCCCTCTGCTAAACAAATAATTCCCTCCACACTATTTACAAAATCTGCACTAAAGGCCCGGTCCCACTGGCCGACGGATGCAAAATGTATGCATAAAGGACACAGCGGATGAGCAAAATTTAAGGGGTGGCTCTATCCGTTGTCATCCACTCCAAAAAGTGGCAAAAATTTACATAAACAGAGCGGAAAAGAACGGAAAAGAACGGACGTGAGTAATATGTAGCGGGGATGTTAAATGGATGTTCATAGGCAACCTAGCGGATGAAAGCGGATGGAAGGGGATGACACCTCCAAAGGGGTTCCGGGGGATAATTTTGAAGCAGACACATAGCGGATGAAGCGGATGCATCACGTACGCCTAAAGGAAAGAAAGGGGATGCCGCGCAGATGTGTATCGGATGCAAACTGTTCACTGTGCATCCTTTCTATTTCCGTGCTACTAACGCTGTGTAGACGTTCCGTGTACCTTTTGTTTCCTCCCTCTTTCCATTTTCAGCTGCAGCGGATGTGAGTTGCGAGGATGCCCAGAGGATGCAGAGAGGATACAGCGGACATTTAACGGATGATAAATGGACATAGAACTTTTGTTGCTCGTATGTCGCGGATTTACATTGTACACGGCGGAAAGTTCATCCATTCACAAAGTTTTGTGCAGCTCAAAACTTCTTGCGTGGATAAAATCACAGTGGATGGATGCTCAACGGATAGAGCATATGAAACACGTATGCAGTGAGTACACAACGGATGCTTAGCGTTTTCTAACGGATGGCAAGCTTTTTTTAACGTTTTACATCCTCTTTGCATCTGTAAGTGCAGTGGGACAGGGCCTTAAATCTTCTCATAACTCTTTATCACCTATCCCCTCCCACTTGTGACTGTATGACTGTAACTTTGTCACTTGTATCCTTACGGTTTATATGGACTGTTTTCTAATATGATTTGATTGCTTATTGTACCCTATAACTATCATTGTGTTGCACCTTATGAGTGCACCACACTTGGCCAATAAATAATTCTATTCTATTCTGTTCTGTTCTGTTCCGTTCCGTTCCGTTCCGTTCCGTTCCGTTCCGTTCCGTTCCGTTCCGTTCCATTCCGTTCCATTCCATTCCATTCCATTCCATTCCATTCTATTCTATTCTATTCTATTCTATTCTATTCTATTCTATTCTATTCACACAGAGCTTGAGTTATATTAGGCACTATTAACAATTTTAAAAAGAAAGTGAGGGAAAAAAGAACAGAATATGGGCATGGAAATGGACAGGTGTGGAAATTGCAATGACAACCGCAGGAGGGGGGAAAAAGCAAGGCAACTCCAGTGATATGATTTAAAATTGCTTTTATTTAGGATAATTTTATGTTATACTGCTCCAAAAGTCAGACTTTTTTTTCTCTTCAAAACACATTGGGATTTGTGTTCTGCAGTAATAATATTCACCTTTACAGTATTTATATATTTGTTATCCTCCTTATTTACTATTTATCACAATTATGTGCCTCCTTAGCTCCAAATGGATGACCTGAAATGCAAGGAGATCATTTTATGGCTACTTACACATTAATCTTGAGAAATAAGTTGCACACATGCCACGGAATAAATTCAGTGTGGATTAGAGGAAGGGTCACCAACCTTTTGGACCTCTGGGACCACCAAACTCATAATTTCAAATCCTGTGGACCACTAATATGAATTTTGACTGACAGTGACTTGCTGATGTGGGTGGGAAAGTCGGTCCCATATTCCAGAGTTGTAATAGTTTCAGGACTGGCCCTTTGGTCATCCCAGAGTAGCTGCTCCTCCACCTGGGTGCACTGGCCTGCCATGGACTGGAGGAACTGCTCTGGGATGACCAAAGGGCCAGTCTTGTGACTACAGCAACTCTGGAATATGGGACCGACTTTCCCACCAACCTCAGCAAGCCACCCTGGGGTGGATTTCCCTCTGCTGCCATTGGACTTACCTTCCAGTTCCAGCTTGCGTAGCTCTACTCAAAGTAAGGTTTGCGCTCGGCTGAAGGGTGGGGGCCAGTGGGTGGGCAAGCCATGTGAGCGGCACAGCTTTGTGTTCCTGCGCAGCCTGGATTAATTGCTTTGGGAGGAGTGCTTGAGGAGGGAACATTTCTCTGCGGACCACCAAAATTTTCTCATGGACCACCAGTGATCCCCGTCCCACCCCGTGACCACTGGATTAGAACATGGACTTGAATCAAACACTTGGTCCACTGTAGCATTACTGTAGCTCTTGGTAGGTTTCGGAAGGTTCTCAAACCAGATGTTTGTAACATGTGGGCCAGAGGTGGTATTTAGCCGGTTCTGACCAATTATGGAGAACCAGTAGCGGAAATTTTGAGTAGTTCAGAGAACTGGCAAATCCCATCTCTGACTGGCCCCACCAACCCCATCTATTCTCTGCCTCCCGAATCCCAGCTGATTGTTTGGGTCTCCTTTGGTTGCCCTGCACAGGAGAACGGAGCTGGAATGCAGGTTAGTGGGGTGGGGAGGGAATGGAGATTTTGCAGTATCCTTCCCCTGCTTCACCCACCAAGCCATGCCACGCTGACCAAGCCACACCCACAGAACCAGTAGTACACAAATTTGAACCCTACCACTGATGTGTGCCAACTTGAATGTTGAGAACGATTGCTCTGAACACAATTGCTTGAACTTATTTCCACATTTAGTGCATCAAGTTGAGGACTCAAACCCCAAATATGCAGGTTCTGCTCACTAAAGGGGCAGAGTCAACAGCTAGACAAAATCCCAAATATGCAGGATAGTTGTTTCATAATTATGCTAAAGAACATCAAATATAGGCAGTCCACCACTTCTGACCACAAAATTGAGCTTGAAATCGATGTGAGAAATTCATTCAGTGAGTTTCGCCCCATTTTAAGACTTTTTTTGCCGCATTTGTTAACCGATTTCTCTGCCGTTCTTAAATTAGGAACACGGCTGTTAAGTGAATCTAGTTTCCCCATTAATTTTCCTCATCAGAAAGGGAATCACATGACTCCGGTATGCGGCAACCATCATAAATGTGAATCCGTGGCCAAGTATCCCAATGTAAATCACGTGACCACAGGGATGCTGTCATGGCCATCAGTGTGCAAAATGGTCATAAATAAGTGTTGTACGTCAAGGACTACCTGTAATCAAAATTATTAAAATGAACCATTTTAGCAATTCAAATTAGTTAATTCAAATTATTATTAAAAAATAAATAAAAATCATGATCTCCAGAAACATGTATCAGAATTGCAGCCCTGTTGTTTTCTTTCTTTCTTTCTTTCTTTCTTTCTTTCTTTCTTTCTTTCTTTCTTTCTTTCTTTCTTTCTTTCT
>BLBF01000039.1:21847616-21889726 GCA_015471245.1 Laticauda colubrina
GAACTACAATGACGTGGGATAATACCCGAAGGAAGCTGAACAGCACACATGTAAGTACCCGCGATAACTTAAAAAAACAAATATATATATATATATATATATATATATATATATATATATATATATGCAAATAAAACACACATTCCATTCCAATTCAATTCTATCATTAATATGCATTAAAATCTTAACATCTTTAACATTTCTTTTCAACTGAATATCATACTACCTTGGGAACACTTATAAACTTTCCATGGTTAATTCTTTTTTTCCCATATTTCTTACTTATATTTTTATAAATCATTACTAATAATTAAAAATGTTCCCTTTTAATTCTCTCAATCATTTTAATTCATTTATTTATTAACAAACATCCCACTACATTACAATAAATATTTTATCCATCATCATATTTTCTGAAATTATTTCTATTTGTAATATAACAATGCTATCTTATGTACCTTTGCAGAATCCCCTTTACAATTAAATTTTCACCCATTATCTCTAAACAAACTTATGGTTACAATCCTTATATCTTTTCCCTGTTCCTCCATTTCTTGTTTCTGTCTTTTACAATTTCTTTTCCATGCCTTCTTCCCCCTCTTCTTCTCCCTCCCCTTTTTACCCCCTCGCCTCTCTACTTCTAACTCTCTCATCTGTAATCCCGTCTTCTGTTGCTTTCTAATATTTTACTTATCTTTCAAATTGTCCTTTTTGGTTGTTCTTTTTACTCTTAAACCTTTCACTCTCTTTCCCCCTTTTCTTCCCCCCCCCTTAAAATTATTTGATCATTAAGGATGGCTTCTTCTTTGTCCCAATCTTCTTGTTCTGCAAGCGTTTCCTGTTGTTTCTCATAGTTCCAGATCTCCATTTCTAAGAATTGAAACACGAAGCCAAAAGAACTTCTCCCTTCTTGTCCATCTTCTTTCCATTTTTTCAATTCCGTTTTCAGTTCTTCTAAGAATTATACCATTTAAAAACTTTTAAACAAACACCCAGTTAATTTTAGTAATCCAGTTGCAAAAACCAAAAATCACCAAGTAATCCAAATAATCCAAGGCTGTTTCTATTTGCTTCTTTTTTCCACTTTCTCTTCCTCGGGTTCTATTATTTTGTTACCAAGTTTCCATTAAAATGTATCTTTGAGGAATCTTGTTAAAATTTCACTGTGAGTTCCTTTTAATTACAGTTCCATTCCTTAATTCCAGGCAGTCTCCTCCATTTTTCCAGATCCTGCCCTTCTATTATTTTTTTCTCCTTTCCAGCTTTTAAAAACTTTTAAATGTCCAGAAATTTTTAATATCCCTTTGACTTTTATTTTCAGTTTAGATGCCTATTAATGTCAAAATGGATTTTTTTTTTTCAATTTCTTGCTTAAGTCTCTTAGCTGTCAGTATAAGGAAGGGAAGAAAAAAAACCTAATCCTTTCCCTTCTCTCTCTCCTTCGCAGCTTCAAAATCTTCTTTGGGAACAATGTTGTTAAGTTTAAATTCCAGGGTACCTTATTTGTTGCTTTTGCTGTTTGACCTGGTCAACCAAAACTTTCTCTTCTTATCTTCCTCCTGCACATTCTTTTCCGGTCAAGTTCTTCTTTGTGGTGGCCATTTCTGACCACTGCTGCAACCGCCTTCAGGAAAGGGAGTAATGGCCAGCTGGGAAGGAGAGATGCGGCTCTCCTCAACCCTGCAGTCTCCCCCCTCTTCACCACCTCTATGGGGTGGCTTAGCCCCGAAACCAGCTGGTTCGGGGCGCTCCAGCGGCGAGCATGGATCAAAGCCTCGGAGAGACAAGGTTTCGGTCTGTCGCCGAAGAAGCTCAAACCAGAAGTCTGGGAGGGGCCATTACCTTGCAGCCTTACTTCCGAGTCACCCATGCTGTTGCAGCTGCTCTTTCCTTCGAGTAGCCCTGTGTGCACCCGCGCTGGGCACAGGCTCCTCAGGGGCCTCTTCATCACTGCTGCCAGCCCCCACAATCTCCGAAGGCAGCACTCCACTCCCTGATAGTCCTGGCCCCATCCCTGCATCACACGCAGGCCCCTCATCTGAGTCCTCGCTCTCCGAGACCTCAGCTATCTGCACCTGTTGCTGCCGAACCGCAACATTCTGCTTCCTTCTTCTTGCATGCAAGGAAAGCAGCAAAAGCCTTTCTTGGTCACCCCCAAACTCTACCAGAAATGAGTCTTTGGGACTCTGCAAGGCTTCCTGATCCAAGAGGTTGCAACGGCAAAGACTCATTTCTGGTGGAGTTTGGGGGAGAGAAAGAAAGACTTCTGCTGCTTCTGCTGCTTTCCTTGCATGAAGCCAAAAGTCTCTCTCTCTCTCTCTCTCTCCCCTGAGAATGGAGCTGGAGACGGTATCCTGCAATCCCAAATAATAATGATCGATTGGTACTAAAACAGGGTGGGGAATTTTCTTGCAGACTTTTTGGGGGGATTTTCCCAGGGTCTCTGCAAAAAAAGCAGAAGCAGGGAATCGACTGGCAACAAGATGGAATGATTCAGACTTACGACCATGCTTGCGGCACCCCCACAGTCACATGTCAAAATTCAGATGCTTGGCAATTGACTCGTAACTTATGCACTGTAGCGTCCCACAGGAATTACGTGATCCCTTTTTCGACCTTCTGACAAGGAAAGTCAATGGGAGAAGCCAGACTCGCTTAACAATCGGGTTACCAATTGAACAACTGTCAACACTGCCAATTCACTTTAACGACCGTGTCTATAAAATGGAACAAATTGAGTTTAATAACTGCACTGATTCACCAGCAAGAAAGGTGGTGAAGTGCAGCCAAACTCACTTAACAAATGTTTCACTTAGCAACATATAAGGTTGAACTCCATTTGGGTCATAACTCAAGGACTACCTGTACAAAAATCATTGGTTCCTTCTGGAAATTACGATTCCCCCTGATCTACAAAGGAAATTATAGCACTGCAGGGGAAGCAATTGGGCACTAATTTTTCTCCGCATCGTTCAACCAGCTGCCAAGTTTCCTACTTACCTTGAAGCATTCCTGCTGCGAAAACCATGAGACAGCAAATGCTAATAATCCTCATTGCAGAGATGGACAAATTACAAAGATTTTCCAATGAGAAGATCCAACATTCTGCTTTGCAAACCCGTCACAGGTGAAAGCAAGAACCTGTTTCCCAGGTTGTAGCCAGTTTGGTTGGTCTTCCGTAAGATCCCCCCCCCCCTTTTTTTTTTTTTGTCTTGTGAACTTGCTCCCTCATGCCAGGTAACATGTGCCAGCAGGTAACTTGAGAATTAGCTACCAAGGAACAAAGTGAAGGGTATTGGGAGGAAACCAGCTGATGATACGGAGTCCAAGCTTAGCGCTCATGTTTCTCTGGTTCATAGAATTACATATGTGCACTCTCCTGTGGAAGACATCCACAAAGTTGCTACTCAAGTCATTCCACCTCCTTCTGATTTATTACTGGTTGCCCTTCAACTGTGAATGTGCTTGCCTAGACTTTAGAATAGAGCAGAGCAGAGCAGAACAAAACAGAACAGAATAGAACCGTGATGGCAAACCTATGGCATGCGTGCCACAGGTGGCATGCTGAGCCATTTGAGCCAGCATGCAAGCTGCAGGCAAATTTACCTCACTGCACATGTGCGCACCTCACATTTTCAGTCAGTTTGAGGCCATTTTCGGCCTCCCAAAGGCTTGAGGAAGGCTTCTGCAGGCTTTGCAGGATGAAAACTAGCCTTGTTTCATCACTTCGAGTATTTTCGGAAAAACAGGAAGTGATGAAATGGAGCTAGTTTTTGGCCTACAAAGCTTGTAGAAGCCTTCAGAAGCCTTCCTCAAGCCTTTGGGATGCCGAGAAAGGCCTCAAACTGGTTGAAAATCAGCTGTGAGGTGCAGTGCAGGCGAGAGGGTGACGGGGGTAGGTGGGTGGGATTGTGCGTGCATGTGTAGGGGCCATGGGCGGTGCACATTGCCTTCTGGGTGCTGGCATGCAAGCGCAAGCGTGCAAGCATGCACACAATTTTTCACACAGGAGCCCAAAAAAGTTAGCCACCACTGGAATAGAAAAATGATAATATAAGAGAAAATAATAGAAGAGAAAAATAGCATAGCATAGAAAATAGAATAGGGAAGAGAAGAATATAATAGAAAAGGATATGATAGGGAAGAATAGAATAGAATAGAATAGAATAGAATAGAATAGAATAGAACAGAATTGAATTGAATTGAATTCTTTATTGGCCAAGTGTGGTTGGACACACAAGGAATTTGTCTTGGTGCAAATGCTCACAGTGTACATAAAAAGGTAAAAGATACATTCATCAAGAATCATAAGGTACAACAATAATAGTCATAGCGTACAACAAGCAATCGAATCATACTAGGAGACAGTCAATAAAAATTGTTAGGATACAAGTGACAAAATTAACAGTCATACAGTCACAAGTGGGAGGGGAGGAGTGATAAGGAGTGATGAGAAGATGAATAGTAATAGTAGTGCAGACTTTGTAAATAGTTAGACAGTGTTGAGGAAATTATTTGTTTAGCAGAATGATGGCTTTCAGGAAAAAGTTGTCCTTGTGTCTAGTTGTTCTGAGTGTGCAGTGCTCTATAGCGTGTTTTGAGGGAAGGTGTTGAAACAATTTATGTCCGGGATATGAGAGGTCTGTAGAATAAAAAAAAAAGGGGCTGTGAAAATACAGTATTTACAGACCCCTCACATCCTGGACGTAAACTGTTTCAACTTCTTCCCTCAAAACGAGACTATAGAGCACTGCACACAAGAACAGTTTTTTCCTGAACGCCATCCCTCTGCTAAACAAATAATTCCCTCAACACTGTCCAACTACGGTGTTTCTCACAAAATAAAGCCGGGCCTTATTTTTTTTTTTTTTTTTGACCCCTGAAAAAACAGCTAGGCCGCCTTTTCGGGGGTGACTTAATTTCCTCCCCCACCTAGAGTGGCCCATACGCACGTACCTCGCTGCGAGGCCGCTTCTATCGGCTGACGAAAGCTCCCCGAAGGCAGAGTCCCCAGCTGCTTCAGGGCGGGCTGGGGCTGCCCATATCCCCTTTGCCTTTCAGTCTCTTTCAGGCGATGGAAGCTCCCCAAATGCAGTCACCAGCCGATAAAAGCGGCCTCGGGGCGAGCGCACACACACACACACTCCCCTCACCGCAAGGCTGCTTCTACCGGCCGATCGAAGTGACTGGTGACTGCATTTGGGGAGCTTCCATGGCCCGAAAGAGACTGCCTAAAGGCGAGGGGACATGGGCAGCCAGGCCACGCCCCGAAGCGGCTGGGGACTCTGCCTTCAAGGGAGCTTCTATCGGCTATCGGGGTATTCTAGCCGAGGCTACCTGCAGGGCCCTCCTAAAGGCACATTTTTCTCCCCATCCCCCTGCCCTTCCCCCACCCATTTCTCTTCACCCCGTGTAGTTCTAACAAACGATGTGAGAAATGGCCGGGGAAAGCATGGTTGAAATAGGCCTAAATATTGGGGGTGGGGCTTAATTTCACCTCATGCCTAGAAACCATGCTGGGCCTTCCTATTGGTGGAGGAACACGGTATTTACAAAGTCTGCACTACTATTACTATTAATCTTCTCATCACTCCTTATCATCCATCCCCTCCCACTTGTGATTGTAGGACTGTAACTTTGGGGCTTGTATCCTTACTATTGATATTGACTGTTTCCTAGTATGATTTGATTGCTTATTGTACCCTATGACTGTCATTAAATGTTGTACGTTATGATTCTTAACGAATGTATCTTTTCTTTTTGTATACTGAGAGTAAATTTACACCAAGACAAATTTCTTGTGTGTCCAATCACACTTGGCCAATAAAGTATTCTATTCTGTCCTGTCCTGTTCCATTCTGCTCTACTCTACTCTACTCTACTCTACTCTACTCCATTCCACTCAATTTTCACAGCCCTCTTTTTGACTCGTGCAAGATACAGGTCCTACCTGGAAGGCAGGTTGATTGCAATGTTTTTTTTCTGCAGTCCTAATTGCTCTCTGTGTCTGTCCCGTTGGGTTGCAGAGCCAAACCAGACCGTTCTAGAGGTGCAGATGACGGACTCCATCATTCCTCTGTAGAACTGGATCAGCAGCTCCTTTTGGGCAGTTTGAGCTTCCCGAGTTGGCGGACTTTTTTCAATTTATAGTAGTCTGTTGTGGGGTCGTTAGTGCCCCCTCTAAGCTTGGTGGCTTCCTTGCAGACATTTCATTACTCAACTAGGTAACATCATTGGTGCTACCTCGCTGATACCTACTGCTACCTACATCTAGCACCGATGTTCTCTAGCTGGGTTGTGAAACGTTTGTAAGAAAACAACCAAGCTCAGAGAACACCAAGGACCCCACAACTTTTTTCTTCCTCCACTCTGTAAAGAGGTCTGTAGGGGGGCGTGCAAGAAAATTAATCTCTCTCCTGGTATAGCTAGCAAAGTGAGGAGAACAAGTAAGAGAGCGGTAAGCAAACAGCCTGGGTCCGAATCCCACAAAAGTATGGCTCCCTCACGTAAATACTTGTAGATATTGTTGATCCATGTAGATTTATACTAGTCTCCCTTTATTTTGTGGTTGGTAAATAAAAATTGAACACAAAAATAGTTGCAAAAGCCACTGCCTGCGAAGGCTCCTGGATTGGAGCTGAAAGGCGAAAGTGGAAGCAGTATGCTCCCTCCCATATTTGGGTAGAAAGGTAGAAAAAAATACTTTTTTCACTAGAAAAAAAAAAAAACACGCCTGCAAGAAAACCACCGAGTTCAGAGAGAGAACCAAGGACCTCCAGTTCAACTCTTGAGCTACAAATATTGGTATTTGGGTTGATGCAACATGGTAAATCTTACACTCTTCAGACAGGCTAGGTTCACAGCAAAAAAAATATGAAACACTCCCTTGATACCCATGCTTTGCTGTGAAACTATATGGTAGGGTTTAGTTTTGGGGGAGGAAAATAAGGGGGGGTGGAAATTCTGCCTCTGCCTACCAGCATCCATCGGTATAGTATCCTGTCAATGTGAGTTGAGGACTGTTTGGAAACTGAAACCGTATTTGCTATGCAAGCAAGGAGACAGCAAGGAGCCTGGGCATGGCTTAGCTCAACTGTTCTGTACTAAAGCTGCTTGGTGCTATGAAACTGAAACTCCTCTGCTTGTGTTTTGCCTTTGGAAAAGATTTCTTTTCAGGTGGTGGAGGGGAATAAAATTCCTTAGCATCAGAGTATGTTAATAATTATATACAAAATACTAATGCTCTTATGGTCATTTGGAAAAATCCTTTTTTAGTGAGCTCCTAGAAGCCAAGGAGAACATACATGTCAAATTTCAAGTTTGTAGGCTTTACTGTTCTGGAGATTTTGTGATGATGCGCGAGTGGTATTTTGTGCATATATATATTTCACATAAAGTCCAGTTGCCTCTTGAAAAAGCATGTTTGTGACAACCATGACCAGGGTGACTGAGAATCTCCATAAATCTTTAGCAGCTGCAAAAACTGAATGTACCGGAAGGAATGTAAGTTTTCCTGTGCTATCCCGTGCCTGTCTTCCATTTGAGTTTCAAGGCCTGGAGAAAATGAACCATAGAAAACCCAATCCAAAGGGAGAAAATGAAAAGTTAATTTTATAACTTTGAGCAATAGCTGAGATCGTGACAAGAGGTTAAAAAGTTTTTAAGAAAATAAGGTATCTTGATACCACTGAAGTTTTACAGACTTTATTCAACATTACAAAATTCATTTGTATGTAGCACAGAAGAAAATAATTCATTCATTCATTAACTTTAAAATGCAGATTCTGCAGGAATATTCTACATTTGGGTTGTTTCTATAGGTAATACATCCTATAAAATACAACAGCTAGCCCTTTCCCTTCTCAAGTTAAGGAACCAAAGACTTCATCCCTTCTGCTGAGAGAAATACAGTAGTGTTTGCTTGAGCAATGTAAGAGTATTTAAAAAAATACTGCACCTGAGCCCCACCCCCCACAGCTAATCTTCATGGTTATAATATGGCTTTTCCTTAATTTTTTTTTTTTAAGTTATGCAACAGCCACAGCAAAGGAGTAAACATTCAGCACATCATCCAAAATTTCACACCCAAAGCTAGACTCTACTGCAGGGGTATTCAAACTTGGCAAGTATTAAGACTTGTGGAACTTCCAACTCCCAGAATTCTTCCTCTAGTCAATGTTACCTCAGGAATTTTGAGAGTTGAAGTCCACAAGTCTTAAAACTTGCCAAGCTTGAAGACCTTTGCTCTATTGTTTCAATATGAAATAGACAAAAAGTCACGACTGTTGTACAAAAACAGTCTCCCTACAGAAAACAGTCTTATGAAAGTTTGATTCCAAAATACCAGTCCCCACACTCTGGGAATGTTGCAATTATGAATAAAATTAAGTACAGTCCATAGTTAAGGCTGACTTGCATCGACGTAATTTTGGCTGTTTTTAAGGTTGGCTGTTAACTCCTGATCTTCCAGGAAGTGGTCGACATGGCCACCTGGCCAAATGAAGAATGATCCTCTCTGGGAAACTACAGCTGACTGCATTTGTGAGCGAGCCCAACCAAAAAGAGCGAATGCAATACCGTTGCGTGGGGAGGTTAAGCAGCCTCAGAGCTCCGTGAAAGATGACCAAGAATCGCTGCTTGCACAGTAGGTGCCAGTTGCCATACAAGAAGAGAGGCCCTTCCCCACGAGGCCTCACTGCCAAGTAATTCTTGAGCGCCAGAACAGGGCAAAGCCATGGTTGCTCAGAGGGTCTCAACCAGTAGGTGAAGCGGCCGGCACCCATCTCGGCAGCCGTTATATGGAGGCCCACGCAGTCTTCACCCAGCTCAATGTCGTCCAAGCAAACAAGTTCCGGGTGGAAAGTGGTGCAGGTCTTGGCCACCATCTCTTTAGGGCGAAGCGCAGCATGGAAAGACAACAGAAACACCGCCCGAAACATAAGGCATTCATAGATGCTGTCGCAGACATTCTCGAGGACTTCCAGCACAGATTCCAGGGTCTCTACATTCAGCGGGATCGGGGGTTCTTGCTGCCACTTCATGCGGATGATCATGTGGGAAGTGAACAGGTCCTGAAGCGGATCCTGGAAATTGAAAGTGTGGGATAGGTAGGAAAGGCCAGAGAGGTAGGTCAGGATTTTGGGGGCAGAGACACCTTCTGAATCCAGAGACAGGAGGAAGCCTCGGATCTGGTGTCCTGGGATGGGCCAAACCGAGGGGAACCTGACCATCGCGCGATAGGCGATGAACAGCAGCAAGCCCCCACTGTATATTTTCCAAATCCTGGGGTGCCCTGATCGCTCGAGGAGGCGCAGAGCCTGGATAGACCACCGGCCTACAGGATGGGGTGAAAAGCTGCCGGGGGCTTGACCTCCAGTAGTCCATTCCCCTGGAAAGCAGAAGGAAAAAAAATAAACCATCAGCAACCATTCACAAATAGCAACATTATTTTAAAACATCTAGAACGAAGGCCTCCCAACTTGGCCAGTTTTAAGACTTGTAGAGTTCAAACTTCCTGAGCGAATATGATTGGAGGAGGAATTCTGGGAGTTGAAGTCCACAAGTGTTAAACTGCCCAAGTTTGGAGACCCCTGGTCTAGAAACAGGAGGTGTTGCAATATTGGCTCTATCAAGCTAGTGCACAAACACTTTATTATCAGGGGTCTCCAACTTTGGCAACTTTAAGACTTGTGGACTTCAACTCCCAGCTGGCTGCAGAATTAGGGGAGTTGAGAGTCCACAAGTCTTAAAGTTGCCAAGGTTGGAGACCTCCCTACTTTATATGAGGGTTTTAAATGGGAGCAAGGCCTCAAATAGATAACAGTCCCTTTTATTGTCAGAAAGCTTTGGCAGCCATTTTCCCCAATCTCCCCTTACCTATTTGCTAACCTAGGAAGAAATTTTTGTCTAAATAAAGCAGGGGGTCTTCAAACTCGGTGGCTTTAAGACTTGTGGAACAACTCCCAGAATTCCTGATCCAACATGACTTGGAGGAGGGATTCTGGGAGTTGAAGTCCACAAGTCTTAAAGTTGCCAGTCTTAAGACTGAAAATCTTCGGTACTATGACTTACACCTCCCAAATGAGACTTTTCACACCGAAAGAGCGAACGATTTCCTGGGTTGGGAGCCGAAAAAAGGGGAGAAAGAAAAAGAAAACAAGCATAAAGTGCATTCTTAAGAAACGCATGTCCCCTAGTTCAATAAGGACCAGGCAAACCGGTAGAGGATCGATCGGAAAATAAATTAAAAGAGCTTTTGGCTTTAGTCCCAAGCCCTTATTTTCACAACCCCCAACCAGATCACAAACAGCACAAAGATCTCCTGCCTTCCCTGCGAAAGCACAGGGAGCTGAAAAACCACGCGAGTTTTCCTCCAGCCCCCGGCGCGCAAGCGCAGAAGAAAAGAAAAAAAGAGCAAAAAACCGCTTGACGCATGCGCCTGGGAACAAAAAACTCAGCGAAATAGTTCGCCCTCAGCACGCATGCGCCTAATTTTTAAAAACCCGAGGGAAAACGGTCCCATTTCCCCTCGCCACGTGCCGCTTTCTGCGCATGCCCAAAGGGAAGCGAACCTCTTTTTTTTTTTTTTTTTTTCCGCGGCTTACCGTCGTTGGAGAGTCCTCTCCTTTCTTCCTCGTGAGGTAAATCCTCAGCCGCCCCGAAGCCGCTTTCCGACATCTCGGCGACGGAAACATCGGCTCGGTGAGGCGAGTCGACGGACGAAGCCTCGTCCGGCGACCCGGGAAGTGCAGAGAGCACTTCCCTCAGAAATTCGAAGGCCGGCTCCCTGGCGAGGAGCAACAGTATTTCCCAGAAGCAGCAATTGATATCTTCGGGCCTGGAAACGAAACTGCTGAGGCGGCTCATTTTCAAAACGGCCCACTCCAGACATACCAACAACCTCTCTTCCGACAAGCCCGATTGCGGCCTTTTTATAGGCAAGGGGGGAAGCGGGCTCTCCTGGGAGCCAATGAGCGGTCGGGCCTATCCTTTGCGTGTTCTGATTGGCTCCTCTTTTAAATGGCAAGACCACGTGCTTTGGGTGCACGTGAGATTGGTTAGAGGCGCGAAATTCAAAATAGTTCAAGGCTAATTTGAGGCTTCTTTAGAGAAGAGGCTGACTTCCGCTCATCTACAGTAATTAAAGATTAGGAATGTTGCTGATACGAAGCTGGAAACAACGGTTGAAAGAAGCTGGGCCTGGCAGAGTAGCATGGGGAAGCTCTTGTCTATAAAGGCACAAGAGTCCCACCCCACTAAATGGTTAAAAACAAGCAAATGTTGTTGAAAACCTTTAAAAAAAAAAAAACACCTCAGCAAGGGAGGTGTTTCCTCGCCATGGGGGAAAAATGGAGCCCAAGTTAATTTGGTGAGGCCTCTAAAGGTATTTCCTCCTTCCAAATTTTGCTTCTGTGAGAAATTGGGGGATTCATTTGCAGCTCATTCTTCAGAGCTTGAAGAAGCTTCTTGGATGAGAAGCAAAATGTGTTCAAAGAAAAACCAGAAAGTCCAGTTGCCTCTTGAAAAAAAGCACCTTTGGGATGAACTGGACCGATCTTTAATTATATTTTCTGGAATTTGGGGAGGGGCTTCATTTCATATGGAGATTCTCAATCATCCAGGCCATGGTTGATTCCCCTCCCCCAAAAAGGCAACTGGATTTTAATGAATTCAAAATCCAGTTGGAAAAAGCATTTGGTCTTCAATATTAGTTTTTTGGTAAAGGTGATATTAGCATTTTAGCAGGACAATCTAGGCCTCTTTTCTAACTTCAAGAAAGTATTTTAAAAAATTCTGAGCTCAGGCCATTTGTTTTTAGTATGTGAGAACTGATACTGAACAATAGTATTTTGGAAGTCCTTGAATACACATGCAAGTGTTAAGAAAGATACAAAAGAAAAATTATACATTGGCAAGTTTTAAGAAGGATGCAAAAGAAAAAAAATAACACTTACAACTTTTAAGATACAAACCCATCTGGGGAAGAGTAATGTAACCCATAATTTGCCACTTGTGGTATGCTAACTTTAATCAGTATTTTCTGTTTTTTAATTGTATGTGTAATCAATTATTTCTGTTTGATTATTGCTTTCTGATATATATACTGAATGTATCATTGGTTTCCCTCCCCTCCCCTTTTAATAAACACTGTTTGAAACATTTTTAAATGGAAAATAAGAAACAATTATGTAGTTTAATCCTATATTACATTTGAAAACAGTGACACATACATTTAATGGAATTTGTTCACACTCAAAACTGTAGAAATCGCGGTAGACTTTAGAAGAAACCCTCCCATACTACCACCTCTTACAGTACTAGACAACACAGTATCAACAGTAGAGATCTTCAAATTTCTAGGTTCTATTACATGACCTAAAATGGACACCTAACATCAAAAGCGTCATCAAAAAAGCACAACAAATAATGTTATTTCTGCGCCAGCTCAGTAAGCTCAAACTGCCCAAAAGGAGCTGCTGATCCAGTTCTACAGAGGAATCACTGAGTCTATCATCTGCACTTCTATAACTGTCTGGTTTGGTTGTGCAACCCAACAGGACAGGGACAGACACCAGAAAGTAATTAGGACTGCAGAAAATAGCAATGGCTACCAACCTTCCTTCAGTTGAGGACCTGTCTACTGCATGAGTCAAAAAGAGGGCTGTGAAAATATCGACAGACCCCTCACATCCCAGGCATAAACTGTTTCAACTCCTACCCTCAAAATGACACGATAGAGCATTGTGTACCAGAACAACTAGACACAAGAACAGTTTTTTCCTGAACACCATCCCTCTGCTTAATAAGTAATTCCCTCAACACTGTCCAACTATTTATTAAGTCTGCACTACTATTACTATTAATCTTCTCATGTCTCCTTAGCACCTATCCTCTCCCACTTGTGACTGTATGAGTCTAACCTTGTTGCTTGTATCCTTACGATTTATATTGACTGTTTTCTAGTATGATTTGATTGCTTATTGTATCCTATGACTATCATTAAGTGTTGTACCTGATGATTCTTGACGAATGTATCTTTTATTTGCACTGAGAACATTTGCACCAAGACAAATTCCTTGTGTGGCCAATCACACTTGGCCAATAATGAATTCTATTCTATTCTATTCGCAGAAAATTGCTTTTTAAGGTAAAGAAATGAAATAAATAAAAAAGCCACTTTCCTGAAAATTAAGACAACACACATTTTCAGGATTTAGTGACACAATAACTTCTGAGTAAGCATGAGTAGCAATCGGCTTCCTATAAAATATAAAGCTGCCTGTTTTCCTCTAGAAAGCACTGTCTTCCCCCTGCTTTTCCTGAGCATGCATTTATTTCAATTTGGAAGAATTTCTTGAAATAAATTGCCTGGTTCAATTAAATGTAAAATATATTGATAGGAAGAAAAAAGTTTGGTTTCTGTTCAACACAGTTTGAGTGAACTACTTTTTTCTTTTCTTTAGAGGGGCAGGTGTTTCCGGTATAAAACGAAAAACATCTTTGTGGTTACCCGGTTGCCTATAGTGTGTGTGCCATCACGTTCCCCAACCAGCTTCTTTTGCACTAGATTGCAGCACCATGTTTCATTAAACATTTACCTATTTTTTTAAAAAATCCCACTCCAATTTTAAAAAATACAATATCTGTAATACAGTTTCAAATTTGATGGGTCTGTTTAAATGTTTCTGAAAACTTTTGACAACATCCTGTTGGACTTCATCAAGTTCAAGTCCAAATACTTCCAGATTGTGTCTATTTTATTTCTATCCGATGAACTTTACATTGTTTGTCTTTTAACATGTTTATTTATTGTAAAATAAAACCGCTCATGTTTTATTTACAAAAAAATAGTATATTGGCAAAAAGGTATATTTTACATCCATAGTTTAACACTATCAGCCTGGCTATTATTAAAGAGGGGGCCACTTATTTGCAATTTGACTAGAGAACTAAGATGCACAGCTAATCCTTGACTTACAACAGTTCATTTACTGACCAATCAAAGTTACAGCCATTTCACTAACTTAACTGCAGTGATTCCCTTCGCATGAAAGGTCCTACAATGGGGCAAAATTCACTTAACAATTGTTTTGCTTAGCAACAGACATTTTAGACTCAATTCTGGTCATAAGTTGAGGGCTACCTGTATTTAGGTTTACTTATGATGCCTGAAAGTGCAAGCGTTTATGTTCAAAATGGGCAAGATAACTTTTGTATATTGAGTTAATTCAAAAATAATAGTATTCTTAGCTCATGAAAAGAAAGATCAATCAAACATCAAACTTCATGTACTTAATAATATTAATAATAAAATCCATCCTGGTTATAGGAAAAAATAACAAATTCTCCATTAAAAAAATAACAAATTCTCCATTAACCTATACAAAGAGAAAATGTTTTGGATTCTAAAACAAAATGTAAATATCTCAATTTGATCGTCTAAAATAATAAAATAGGAAAACAGTACCAGATCTATAGAAATATCACAGAATTAAATTCAAGTTTCCATATTTTTTGGAACTCTTCAGTCTAATTATTAAATGAAAGAAGAATGTAAATCTAATATGAAAGCCTAAAGTTTTAAGATAATTAGAAAGATGTAATTTTAACATTAATCTCTGGGAGCACAAGATGAAATTGAGTAGGCACCTTTTGACTAAGCCATGTGATAGTCTTTAATTAGTAAGAGAATTAAGAAAATAACATTTGGGCCAAACAGACTTAGATTGACTTCTGATAATTACTAAACTGTTAAGATTGCCATTAAGAACTTTGCCTATTAATTTATCCTTATACAATAGAAAAAAGTTCAATTTTACATAAATGGAAATTCTGTTTACTGTATACTTTAATAAAATGCTCACAAGCCCATTCTTTCCTCAATTCTGGAGGCATAATGTAACTACATTTCCTTCATTTTTGTGGTCCGTTTTATAAAAATAATGTGTATTTGCTTGGGGGTGATTGAGGGAGGGCATGGCACAGGCAGAAGTGAAGAATTACCCTCTGTTATTTGCATTTTTTAAAAAGGGTCATGAGATTAATTCCAACCATGAGATTAGACTGATTTCTGTTGATAAGATTGCCTTTTAACAGTGCAACTGACTAGGTTTAAAGGTATGTGATAACAAACATCAATCATCATTATAAATTAGCATTGAATAACATTAGCAACAACCTCTCCTCACCAAACTGTTAGTGTTCTCATTTCCTAAATGTGTTTTATCTGCAAGTTGTTTCAGGATTCATGTTTTTGTGAATTCAGGATCTTTGGTGATTTTTTGTTAAATACATATGAACATAAGTATAAAACACAGCGGAACCTACGTCTCAACGTGTGGGATTTTGCTGTAGGTAGATGATGGTAAATCAGTTAGGCACTTTTCTTCATATAATGTTAGTGAGCAAACTTAAAACATAATACTAACAGAAGCAAAACAGCAAAAAAATTACTATAGCTTAAGCCCATGTCACACTGCACCAACGGATGGAAAGAGGATGTAAAACGGAGAGAAACACTTGCCACCCGTTGGTTAACACGATGCATCTGTTCTGTACTCACTGCCTCCGTTTTTCTTCCTCTCTATCCATCCAGCATCCGTCGACTGAGATTCCATCCGCTCAAAATGTTTTGAGCTGCACAAAACTTTTTGAGCGGAAAATGTATCCAATGCGTCCGTTCTGCATCTGTCGGCACCCGTTACGCGTCCGCTACATCCGCTAGGCATCCGCTGCGCATCCGCACAACTCACATCCGCTCCAGCGGAAAGCGGACACAGGGAGAAAGTGAAACGGACGCGGAACGGACGCGCAGCGTTAGTAGCACGAACGGAGAAAGGATGAAAGCGGATGCAGCTCGCATACAAAGCATTTAAAACGGAAAAGGCGTTCGCAGAGGGGACCTATCTCGGATATTAAGGATGTCTAGAGGATGCCTAAAGGATGAAAAAGGACACATAGCGGAAAACCTACATTGCCTATAAAAAGGGGGAGCAACTCACCTGGATCTCACTTTCAGTCCAGCACCCCTGCTGTGCAGACCTCTGCAGCCTTCATCTGGCTCTTGTTCTTCCACAGCATCCAGTCATGTCCACCATGGATCGTCATGCATTCCTTTTGGTAGCCACCATCGTTCTGCAACAGTGCTAAGCCATCTACAGGATCTTTCAACTGTTCTACGGGAAGAAAAGGAGGCGGCCAAGAAGTGTCTGGGTCGAAGATGGATTAGGAGAAGAGCAGAGTACGGACTGTACAACAAGCTGATGGTGGAGCTGAGGAACGAAGACCCTCATGCATTCCAGAACTTCATGAGGATGCCTCCAGCCATGTTTGACGAAGTTGTGGAGCAGCTGAGACCCAGGTTGACCAAGCAGAGCACCAACTTCTGGCCCAGCCTGGACCCTGGGCTCAAGGTGGCACTGACTCTGCACCACTTGGCCTCAGGGACCACCTACAGGAGCATGCAGTACGGCTGGAGGGTGCCACACAACACCATCAGCATTGTGGTCAGAGAAGTGGTGCAGGCCATCATCGAAGAATACCTGGAGGAGCTCCTCCAGTGCCCCTCCACTGAAGAAGGATGGAAGAAAGTTGCAGAGCAGTAGTATCAGAGGTGGAACTTCCCCCACACCGTTGGAGCCATAGATGGGAAGCACGTGGCCTGAAAAGCTCCAGCCAAGTCGGGGTCCACTTATTTCAACTCCAAGGGCTTCTTCAGCATCATCCTCTTCGCCATGGTTGATGCTGACTACAAGTTCATGTACATCGATGCTTCAGGCAACGGGTCAGCTTCAGATGCCCAGGTATACAACGCTAGTGACCTCAAAGAGGGGCTGGAACGCAACCTCATCATGGGCTTCCCAGATTCAGACCCCCTGCCCAACAACATGCAAGATGTGCCCTACTTCATCGTGGGGGATGACGCCTTCTCCCTCAGAACCTACCTCATGAAGCCCTACACTTCCAGATGCCTCACCCGTGAAGAGAGGATCTTCAACTACAGGCTGTCCAGGGCAAGGCGGGTGGTGGAGAACGCCTTTGGCATCCTGGCCAACAGGTTCCAGATACTTCTCACCACCATGCAGCATCACCCAGAGACCGTGAGGAGGATCGTGAAAGCTTGCTGCATCCTGCACAATCTCATGCGCACCCGCTACCCAGTCTGGCAGAACAGGCTCGTGGACCTCCAACAAGGCAATGGGGACATGGAGCCTGGGGAATGGAGGCAAGGGCGAAACCTGATAGACACTAAGGATGTGCAAGGCCCCAACAGAGCTTCACATGAAAGGAAGAAGCAGCGCAACCTCCTGAAACACTGGTGCAACTCCCCACCTGGAGCAGTGGAGTGGCAAGACAGGATGATAGATGATTAATGGATGCTTCCTTCAGCCTGTCTCATCACACTGATGAGATTGGGCCATGTATGTTGAATGGCCCTACAATGAACAGGGCATTTAATAAAGAGTTGTGTTTATGTTGAAATGTGTTGATGAATGATTAAATTGTTATTGATAATAAAGGGCCATAGGTGTGGCACCTGGGAGGGTGGACCATACAGTCCCACTATGCTTGCACTGGAGGTTTATCTATCCCACAGCTATTACCCATCCCAAAGGTATCCCTGCCCATCCCACAGCTATTACCCATCCCAAAGGTATCCCTGCCCATCCCACTGCTATCCTTACCCATCCCAAAGGTATCCCTGCCCATCCCACTTCTATCTTAACCCATCCCACAAGCATTCAAAGGCTTAAACCATTTCTAAAAGTTTCCACCAAGACTTTGTTGAAAAAAATAAATGAAGCAAGTGTGTGAAGCAAAGATAATCTTTATTAATAACAAGCTGTAAAAGCAAAATGACCCACGAAAAGTGTCCAAATAAAGTCAACAGGTAACCACCCAGTCTCTGGCACTCCTCTTGGTCACTCAGAGGTGTACCCAGTCTCAGGGGTGAAGGGTCCAGGTGCTGTGGAGGTGGCTGCTGCTGGAGTGCTGGTCTGAAGCGCCACTGGGGTGCCTGGCCCCGAGAGGACAACAGGGGACGGTGTGTTGAGGAAGCTCTCAGACAGCTGGCTCAGCCTTGTGATGTTGAGAGCTCCTTCCTCCATGCCATGGGGTGTCAGCCCCAGTACCGTTGACAGATGTACTGAGGCTGGGCTTGGCTGTGGGGTGGAGGAAGGAGCAGTGTAGTGGGGCTGTCTGGTCTGCAGCTGGGTGAGGACTGGCGTCGGCATCGGTGGCGTGGGTGGCATCGGTGGCGTGGGTGGCATCAGTGGCGTGGGTGGCATCAGTGGCATCAGTGGAACCGGTGGCAATGGTGTCGTCCGATGAACCTGTGCCTGGACTGGGAAGGGCTGCTGCCTGTGCTGCTGGACCTCCTGGTAGCCGTAGCCCTGGTAGGTGAGGGCCTGTGGGAAGCCTTGGAATGGGAGGGACATCACCTGGGGTGGAGGAGCAGACCTAGACTGGGTGGGAGCAGGTTCATCTGGGTCTGGAGGGTTGTGAAGCAGATCGGTGATCCTGTCCTTCACCACCTGGTACTGGGGTTCCGCCATGTCCGTGAGGGTCTGGTTCACATAGGTGAGGAAGGGCTTGCAGTTGGAGGATGAGGAGTCGATGTGGACCAGCTGAGAGAGGAGATCTACGCTGCTCCTGATGGTGTCTCTTATCTCCAGCAGGACAGTGTGGCTCTGTCCCTCCTGTCTGGCTCTCTGCCTTTCTGTGGAGGTGGAGCTGGGGGTGGATGCAGGTTGGACTGTGATGGAAGTGCCGTCTCCTTTCTCCCACTGCGTCAGGGGGTCCTCCACGTGCTCCGCCACAGTTAGTACAGCTGTCGGGGGATTCTCCATCGTGGCACGCTCCACAGACACGTGCCTGGAGACAGGGACTGACTCTCTGCCGGAAGAGGACTGACTCTCAGCAGGCTGCCTGAGAGAGAGGGTTGTGAGAGGGGCTGCTCCTCGGTGGCGTATCTCACCCTCCAGGAAGCTGCACTTGGCCATGACGTAGTTCTCTCTGTCCGTCAGCTTGATCGCGGCCTGGCCAGATTTCTTGAGGTGCAGCTTCCAGTACCAGGTGTGCATGTGCTTCCACCAGCCGAGGAGCACCTCCGAAGTGTAGCCCAGGCTCTCCGCCTTCTTTCTCCAAGCAGCCTGCTTCCTTTTGGTGTCCCTATAGAGCCTGTGTCCCTTCCACCATAGATAGTCATTCTCTCTCAGCCACTCCAGCACCTCATCCTCATGTTCCTTCTCGATGTTGTATTGCCTCCTCTCCCGTTCTCACGTCTGCCTCTTCCTCCCTTTGGCAGGACCACATGGGCCCTCATCAGAGGGGCTTCCAGGTTGTAGGGGCTGCTCCTCCACACCACCAGCAGCAGCAGCACTAGCAGGACCAGCAGGACCAGGATCAGCAGCAGCAGAGTAAGCACCAGCAGCACCAGCAGCACCAGCAGCACCAGCAGGACCAGGAGCACCAGCAGGACCAGGAGCACCAGCAGGACCAGGAGCACCAGCAGGACCAGGAGCACCAGCAGGACCAGAAGCACCAGCAGGACCAGCAGGACGAGGAGCAGCTTCAGCAGAGTGAGCACCAGCAGAAGCACCACTGCCAGAAGCAGCATCAGCAGAGTGAGCACCAGCAGAAGCACCACTGCCAGAAGCATCATCATCAGCTCCTCCAGAAGCAGAAGTAGCAGAAGCCCTAGCCCCAGAAGAGCGAGCCCGTGCTGCAGAAGCCCCAGCAGAAGCAGAGTGAGGGCCAGGGGGTGGGAGGGTGGCCCTGTCCCTCTTGCCAGGGCTGGCAGCAGATGGCTGAGGCTTTCTCTTCTTCCCCATGGTTGTGGGGTTGCTGGCTGGCAGGCAGGCTGGCAGGCAGGCAGGCAGGCAGGCAGGCAGGCGATGTGTCTGGAAGCAGGTCTTTCCTCTGAATGGTGACCTGCTTGGGAGCTGCTTCCCTTTATATCCGCGGGGCTGACGCAATGCATCCTCCCCGCATGCGCAGTGAACGCTAGGCATCCGCTAGGCTTCCGCTCTGCATCCGCTTCATCCGCTCTGCATCCGCTGTGCATCCGCTTCATCCGCTCAGCGTCCGCTCTGCATCTGCTCTTTCCGTTCCGCGTCTGCTTTGCTGCGGTCCCCCGGAAGCCTTGCAGATGTGCCATCGGCTGCCATCCGCTTCCATCCGCTAGGCTTCCATGGAGCATCCGCTTTCCATCCGCCCTACGCCCTCCCCCCGTCTGTTCCTTTCCGTGTTGTCCGCTCTGGTTATGCAAATTCGGGGCACTTTTGAGAGCGGATAACAACGGATGGAACATTTTTCTCGTCCACTGTGTCCTTTTTACAAACGTTTTACATCCATCGGCCAGTGTGACAGGGCCTTTACTTTTGTGTTTGTTATTTCTTGAATAGAAAATCCATTAGCTAGAATAGAAAATCCATTAGCTGTGGCATTGACTGGATGTTTTTGCATTTTGTATTTTTCAAGTAACTTTGCAAGTGATAAATCATTTAAATTCTTTGAAATAAGATGCAGTTTAAAATTACTTTGTTATATTCCCGCAGAAGCCTTCATGTTGGATTATAATAAACATAAAATCTACCTGAACAGAATATTTATGTCTCTTGTCTCAACCACAATACAAGAGCACACAATAGATACAAACTCAAGGTTAATCGCACCAAACTTGACTGCAGAAAATACGACTTCAACAAGAGTGGTCAATGTCTGGAATCCTCTACCTGACTCTGTAGTTTCTTCCCCAAACCGCAAAAACTTTAACCTTAGATTGCCTACTATTGACCTCACCCCTTTCCTAAGAGGTCTGTAGGGGATGTGCATAAGCGCACCAATGTGCCTACCATCCCTGTCCTATTGTTTCTTTTTTTCTTATTTGTATTTCATGTATTCATAACTATGTTTATACTTATACCTGTTATCTAATAATCACTCAACAAAATAAATAAATAAATAGTTCTGTTTCTTTTTTCCTGTGTATTCCTTAAAACTTCCTCTCCTACAAAAAGGTATAGTTCTGTTTGGAGCAAATTAAATTTCTAGTGCACATCTATGACACTAGACTATGACAGTTTTCCTTTATGTATTTTATGTCAGTGCTCTCCAAGTTTGGTTGTTTTCTTGTTGACATTTTATTATCCAAACTAGGTAACACCATCAGTGCTACTGTAGTGAGGAGTGGGGCTTGCTTTCCATGTTTCCTCCTAGTGGCTTGCCCTGTCAATGTGGATGGGAGTGGTCTAGGAAATTCTTTGGTTGGGCGTTTTATTGCTTGTTTGCCAGTTCCTTGATGTTCTCTGATGTTAATCTTGGAGTTAATCTAGGCTCAGCTGGGTCTTGATTGCTGATGGAGAAGTGTTTTGATCTTTTTATTCCCTTTTTGGCTTACCAGCACTGATTCCAAAAGGCATTTTTCCAAACAGCAATTAGGCTGTCTGGTGTTTTTTTTTTCCTTGAAAATGGTTTGCTTCTCACCCAAGGAGCTTCTTCAGTGCTCACTGAATGGTGGGGAATATGATAATATATGTAGTTTATGTAATGAAATGTCTGCAAGAAAACAACCAAAACAAAACAACGAAGCACAAAGAACATCAAGGACATCTCCTTTCAACCCTGAGCTATAAATATTTTCCTTTATTGTACAGTATTGTTTGATTTTCTTATAAAGGCAGTGAATAGTTAGTTACCAGCACATGACATCTCTTCCCATTTTCAAATCTGGTTAAGAATGGGCAATGTTGCAACTCCAGATAATGTAAATCTGATGTTTCTACCATCTTTTTCTGCTAGTTGTGATCCCATACAATAGGCAGCTGTGTTCACTTTTAATTATCTTAAACCTTGTTTTATTTCACCTTACTGTGGCAAAGAAACAGTAGTTGTCTAGATACATATTATATGTTAGAGCAATGCTTTGGATTCAGACAGGAAAATTTCCTCTGAATGTGCTGAATGTCTTTATAGTAGCTGTGTTTTCTTGGGATGACATAATTAGTGTGCCTGTGTGCATTTTGATACACCTTTTCTCCTTTTGTATTCCTAGCACTGCACACCCTGAATAATTCAAACTGCCAAAACTAAATAAATGATATTTTAACTTTGGGTACTGTCCTAGATCCTTCACCAATATATTCCAGTAAAAAGTGAAGATTGGAATAATGTGGAAATACAGGGTAAGCCACTTGCTTCCTTAAAGACTGGCCTGGTACTTTTGATACTTGCTGTTCAATGAGTCAGGAGCCTTCTGGGTTCATTCTCTTGTGTTTTTATTTTTGTTTCCTTGCCTACATTGCCAGAAATTGGCTCTGGAAATGCATTCCAACCTGCCAATAAGTAACTGACAGCTGTCAGGTTTTGAAACATAAAAACACAGGCCATGGTTATTTATTTCACGGACTCATTTTTTATTTAAAAATCATTCTGGCCATGTTCCTTTCTCCTTCATTACAGCTTTGATTGCAGTCATGATCATGTAAGAAGATCCCTTTCTATATTCTAAAATAACTTGTATAGATTTCTGCAGACAGGTGGCTCTTTCCCCTACCTTTGTTACAATCCTTAAAGAATCCTTTCTTAACATATGAAACTAGATGTTGCACATATCTTTTTACTACAAGAAGTTAACTAGTTTCAGCAAATCTGTAGTTTAGGAGCATATGTGTGCTAAAGCAGAGAATAGACTACTTTAGTGTTTATTTAGAACTGATCAGTAGTTTGGGGGGGGGGGGAAAGACTGTCCAACCTGTCTACTGTTTGATCAATTAAAATGCATATGCTATTTTGGATGGCTTAAACTTCTACTTTTTATAGGAAATGAAATAGGTTTTTGTTAGCGTCTACCTCAAAGGTTCCTAATTTAAGCACAGCCTTGACAGAACATTTTAAAGTGGGAAGTAGTTTCCATTCAGCCTACCCAACCCCTGTCCCTTGAGAATGACAGCTAATTAAGGAGCTCTTAAAAATTAAAAACAGATCCGCTTGTCAAGGTAATTGCCAGTAGTTGAAGTGAAACCACAAAAGCAGAGTTCAGAATAAATTTTTGAAATAGTTCTCAGGGACTTAGAATTCAAATAGTTTCCTGCTTTCTACCTTTGTCATGCACAGTGCTAATTCAGAGAAGTAAAAAAAACTCTCAAAAGTCAGAGAGTTTGTCTGATCACAGAATAGCTCCTACTGTTCAGAGGATACTAAGGCTTTAAAGACAAAAATATCCCTCCTTATGCCTTGTGGAATAGTTTGCAAACATTTCCTTTCATGATAAGAAAGTACCTCATGTTCCTTGAGGTCCTCTTACCAAATTATCAAAGTGTGATAGTCCTCTGCTTTTGAATAAGAAACCCAGAGGACCCACCATATTTGGCACTCTCTGAGCTTGGTTGTTTACTTGCAGATGTTTCATTATCAAATAGAAGAGAATATTTGTAGCTCAGAGTTGAACCTAGTTGCGACATGAAATGTCTGCAAGAAAACCACCAAGCTCAGAGAGCCCCAAGGACCACCCCCCACCCCCCCGCAGCTTTTATTGTGAAATGGTAAGTATGCTTAGCTTCCCTCATTGTATCCCATCTTTCACCAAGAAGCAAAGCTTTGCATGCAAATCAGTACACGATAATTGTTAATTCTGACAGAAGATACAATTTCACAGATGATCTTACCTGAATGGCTTTGGAAATTCTCCCAAAGGTGCTTTTTTTAAGGGGCAACTGGACTTTCTTGCCTTTCTTTGAAGAAAAGAAAAACATCCAAGAAGTTTCTTCAGCTCTGACTGGATGGTGGGGAATGGAAGGATTTAGAATCCTTGGAAGGAATATAGGAGAACAAATCCATCAGTACAAGAATGAGAAGTCCATCTGTTTTTAAAAAATAAAGGCCACATTTTGGACAGAAAGGACTGCAGGTTTGAATAAAGGGTCAAAGAGGCCATCTGTGTCAAAACTGAACAGTCCTTCTTCAACAGAGGGGGAGGGATCCAACATCATTTATCCCCAGTCTATAACACCGTCCTTTCAGCAATTCCAGGAAGGCTTCCACGCCCATTTGTAGCACTCATGTGACCTTGAGGACACAGATAAGCCTCTTGAGATCTTAACAATTGTAAATGAATGCAAATTTCCAGCTGCCTGCAAGGAATATAAATATTTCCATTCCTTACCATCCAGTCTGTGTGGAAGAAGCTTCTTGAATGAGAAGTGAAACATCTTCAAAGAAAAACCAGAAAGTCCAGTTGCCTCTTGAAAAAGCACCTTTGGGAAGATGATGTTACTTGGTTTGGTGAAGAAACCTCTCTAAGAAAACCACCAAGCTCAGAGAGCATCAAGGATCTCTCATTATTAATTCTGACTTGTGATTAAAAATGGGAGTAACAGTCTGTGGATCTCTATCCACATCCTACTAGGAAAACCAGAGCCATTCAGAATCTCTGTCTTAACCCAGAGGTTATAACACATACAGGTAATCCTTGACATACAACAGTTCATTTAGTGACCCTTCAAAGTTTCAATGACACTGGAAAAAGTGACTTATGACCATTTTTCTCAGCATCCCCATGGTCACATGATCAAAATTCAGACGCTTGGCAAATGGTTGCAGTGTCCTGAGGCCGTGTGATCCCCTTTGGGAATTTCTGAGAAGCAATGGGGAAGCCAGATTCACTTAACTATGTGACTAACTTAACAAATGTAATGATCCACTTAACAACTGTGGCAAGAAAGGTCATAAAATGGGATGAACTCACTTAGCAAATGTTTCACTTAGCAACCTAAATATTGGGCTCAATTGCAGTCATAACATGAGGACTAGCTGTATCTTATTTTCACACTGACAGCTTTTCTTGAAAGTAGAACTATCAGAACAATATCTCATTCTGGAAGAATGCTATAAATTAAACTAAGTTAAAATTAACTGGTAGGATCTCTTTTTTTTTTCCCCCACCAGGAAATCTGATCTCTTAATGAACAAAGGTGGAAAAGATTCATATCAGTAACAGAATATTCAAAATTGTTAATAGACAAAAATCTCTACAATATATCAGAGGAAAAAGACATTTAATTGACTTTTGTTTATTTCACATATTCCGGACTTGTTCAGCTCTCAAGCTTCTATTAAGTCTACTATATAAATTATCCATCCATTATCTCAGACGTAGAAAGCAACCCCTTTTCTGAATCCAACAGAACTTGTAGTAGTAAACAAACTTAACATTTCCATCCTATAAGAAACGAGGCTCTGGCTTGCTACGCATACTTTCCAAATGTCTGCCGCTGGAAATCCCATCGCAGCCTTGCTTCCCTTCGCTTTGAAAGTTCCAGATGCCAACGTTGAACAGCGCATCCTAATGCCAACAGAAGGAGAGGCTTGCATTTTACTCCACTGCGCCACCATTTGGTGAGGCGAAAGCAGAAAACAACGCCGGTTTCAAAAAACTTTGCATTCATTTACTGAAAAAAAGTTCCTTCTTGAGCGTTTTTTGGCTTGGTTCACTGCTGTCCGGACGGCACATTCGAATACCTTTTGAACTCCCCGATTGGCCAGGGAGGAGCATTCCACATAACCCTTCGCCCGGATGTCCTTTGCCAGTTGCTTGCCGTGCACTGGGCTGATGCAGGTGGTGCTGTGAGGACCTGTGTCCCTTTGGTCGGTCTGGGTAGCCACCACCAAAATCGGGATTCGGGGCAGGTGGGTCCTAATCTCCGTCACCCACTTATTCCTTAAGCTGAGGAAGGAACTGTGATTGGCCACCGAATAGCACATCAACACTACGTCGGCCTGTTGATAGGAGAGAGGGCGGATGCTCTTGAAGGAATCGCTGCCGGCGGTATCCCAAAGGCCTAAGCTGATCTGGATGCCATCCAGGAAGACATCCACCCCAGTGTTTTCATAAACGGTTGGCCTGTAAGCATCCGGAAAAGTCTCTGAGATAAAGCGGAGCAACAAGGCTGTCTTCCCCACGGCAGCATCACCTACCAGAACACATTTGACCGAATCCAACATGTCCTCTTTCTTCAAGTGGAGTTTCTAAACACCACTCCTAGGAAAGCTTATCAGGAAATAGAAAATAATAATAATAAAAAATCACCTTGCGAAGGTGACCTGTGGCATTTCTGTCCAAAAAAATAAAATAAAATAAAATCAAAATCTCCTGCTGTCTTTGGCCACGGTTCCACAATTCACTGAGTCAAAGGAGTTTCCTACAATGGAAAGAAAATACAGTTGGCATTTTAGTTGCAAATGATTTCCCCATTCCATCCCGTTTCATTTTGGCACACACAAATCAAAGTGTACACATTTGTACAAAGTAAAACAATATTGTTGATTCATATGTCCACCATGGTATACATTATATTTAACTACTGGAAGATAATACATTAAAAGATCTGATTTTCTTGATTTAACACAAATGCTAAATACTCAGAGGACTTAAAATGGAAACAGATAAGCCCAAACCAATTAACAGCTGATAAATCTATGAGTTAAGATTAACGTTAGGAAGGTTACATTTAAAAGCACAATTCGCAATGGAAGTGGACTAGATGCTGTCTCACTCAATTCAACCTGCTTTGCAGAGTTGTTTTTCCTGAAGAATTACAGGTTATATCCTCTTTTGAATTCCTTTGAGGAGAAGCAGAGTATAAATCTGTCAAATTGGGATCCAATTACCAACCAAAATGATAATGAATCTCTATTAAAAAACAGTGGAATGGCAGGCTTTGGCGATTGAAAACAGAACCATAGAAATACTTCTTGGTCAACCTGTGTGCAGTAGTAGCTTTGATAGCGACATAGTGACCAGATCAACATCACCAAATAAATTTGTGAGTGAGATCCGAAGATGACCTGTATCCAACATTATCTCCTGTCACATTATTTTTTGCTACTTCCAGAGAGAAAAAAGCAGATCTTTTATTTCAAAAGCTCAGCCATGCTTCTAATGAGGAAATAATAACAAAGAACATTCCCCTGCCAGAGATCAGGTCTAGATGAGATCCGAGAAACTGCAACGAAAGCAGGTGACAGTAAAAGGGCAACGAACTACCCGTTTTATTTTATTTTTCCATAGTTCCCCAGTGCCTGTTCCTCGTAGCTAAAAAACAGGGCCTCTAGTTGTTAAGCAAGCCGCTTCTCTTCTCTTGCTTATGGTGCCTTAAAATTCAGATAAAATCAAAGATGCCAACCAAACCACAGAGCAACTGAAGTAGAAACACAGCTTGTTACGGGCACAGTTGTACCCCTCTGTAAACAGTGCTGGTTGCCTCCAGCACTGGATACAAATACAAAATATTGTATATTTTTTTTTTGGTAAACTCTCTCCCCCAAGGTGCCTGAACCGAACCTGTCATATTCTACAGTGTATTTTGTACAATCAATAAGCCTGAAACCCAGTTTGTGTCCTCTTCAGTCAACCTATTTGCTCTTTTGCTTTCCAATCTCTCAGGATTTTAAACTTGAGCATGTAAATATTTATAACTTGAGTGTCACACAGCATCAGTTGGATTTAGCATACCATTATTCTGTTCACTTCAGAAGGAGGAAGTTGCATCTTATCTACAGTACAATTGCCTTATTTTGTGGATTTTTATTTTTTTTTTAGTAAGGCCAAGCTGAGAAAAAGAAGCAAAAATTTAAATCCATTTTGTTTTCTCCATTCACCGAATGAAGTACGTTGCTTCTTACCTGAGGAGCTCTCGATCCCAATATGATGTCACTGAGAATTTCTTTTTCTTTTTCTGTTGCTGCTATTCCTTTTGAAGACAGATTTTCGACATCTCCTAGACAGCTTCCAATCTCTGGCTTTTCCCCTGACTTCTGCTTGATGGTATTTATGAGGTCATCTTTGCAACAGTAGGCATTTCCTGCTTGGTGAGAAATACAGACAAATGGTTCAGAATACTTAGAAAAAGCCTGAACTATTCAGACAGGCAAACACTCCTTAAATCTCCATTTTGTGGCTAATTTGTATCTCGCCAGAGCTGAATCACGCAATTGGTGGTGGTGGTTTTCAATCTAGAGTACTTAAAAATAAATAGCTTGGAGCAAATTGTCTCACAGGGTCACTTCCCCATTTGTGACTGATTTGTAATTTTTAAAGTAACAGAAAGAGAAAAATGTTCTTAAAAACTAGACGATAACTGTACATTTAGTGAATCACTGAATTAAAAAGAAGGTGACCAGATGTTTGTCCTGGTTTGTCCTTCCCCCCCCTCTAATCTGACCTTTAAGAAATGCCTCACAGGACTCCAGCCCATTGTTGCATCTGAAATAGAAGTCCGTTTCTGCATCATAGAGTGGATGTCCTTTTTAAAAGAGTCTTAATTGTTTTAAAACATGCAGAAATTATGGCAAATGCCAATAAATTAAAAAAAAAACTAAAAAAGGAAAAAAGGATAAAAACTCCTTCCATCCATCTATCCATCCATCATCCATATATATATATATATATATATAGATATAGATATAAATATAGATATAGATATAGATATAGATATAGATATAGATATAGATATAGATATAGATATAGATATAGATATAGATATAGATATAGATATAGATATAGATATAGATATAGATATAGATATAGATATAGATAGATATATAGATATATATGCTGTTCAGCTTCCTTCGGGTATTATCCCACATCACTGTAGTGCTTTTAAAGTTGTAGCAACGTTTCAGCAGAATCTCATCTGCCATCATCAGGCTTCTGTACTGAGTTTGTATTGAGTTCGTACATACGAACTCTATACAGAAGCCTGATGATGGCAGATGAGATTCTGCTGAAACGTTGCTACAACTTTAAAAGCACTACAATGACGTGGGATAATACCTGAAGGAAGATGAACAGCATATATATACATACATACATACATACATACATACATACATACATACATACACCAAATATTCCTTTCATTTCCCAAACCACATGAATAAATATATGTATATTCAACTAAATGAGGACAGTGATAAGCAAGCCCAGATCCAATGGGTAAATGTCCTGAATCATTATTTTATGTTTATGTGTCCACCATTATTCTCCAATATTTCCATTATTTGTTTATTAATTTGAACACCACCCATCTATCTTGCAATTTGAGGCAACTCTCAGTGGGTTTTTATTTATTGAGTTTATATGCTTGCCATCTCACATTTCAAGGCAATCAAATATGCCTGTGTGGAATTAATCTCATCTGAAATTCATCAAAGTATATCTACCACTCCTTAAGACTTGTTCAAATAAGGCTTTCCAATTCTTATTCAAAAGTTCACAGAAATGACGAATATTCACCTTTGCAACACTCTTAAGGTATCTGTAAAAAATACTGTGGATTTGGAGTAATCCCAGATTACTGGGAATAATCACTGCCAATACAGGAGCTATTATCTTGCAGAGCTAATTCAGAAGTTGCACTGTGCTCAGAAGTTTTGACTAAATTATTGCCATTTCAAAGTTTTGGACAAACCAAATTCCTCAGACGATGAAAACTTGAATTTCAATAAGCTGATCTGAAGTATCAATTTTCTTATTAGTTTGTGAAGGGATTTAATTGCAATTTTTGAATTGGAATTATTCTACAGGAATAATTTAATGCAGCTTAATTCATAAAGGTCAGAATTTAAGAATGATTTACATCTAATAATGCTGGAATTACAAATGAATTTTGACTGAAAAAGAAACAAAACTCCTGCCAAAATTCCAAAGGCTCATATTATAGATTTTCACTTGGACCCATAAAGGTTGTTGAATTGGATCACTGGATTCCGTAAGTAAATAAAAATAAAAATACATGCCTGCTGATAAAACCTAATACCAGGAATGTTAAAATTAAAATCATCGTATGAGATTATAGTTTAGATAAAATCTGGAGAGTTTGTCCTTGCTGTAAAAATATAATAATTGATCATGTCCCAGAATAGTTCTGTGCTCCAGCCAAAGCTGATAGAAGATGAAAAAAGTGACAGAAATAAAGGTGAAATTGGGTTATCAGAGACAGACTTGAGACCTAAAGTTCTCCTTGTCCCAACTTCCTGGGTAGTAGACACATAGCACTGAACAACAGTAGGCAAAAAGAAGAAGATTTGGGAGAAGAAACTAGAACCTCTGCGTTTGGCTTCTTGGGCAGGTGCGAAGAAAAGATCAAAGAGAAACTGATGAATAAAACAAGAAAAGGAGGCCATTAATCAAGAAACTGAACAGCTCTCATCCAGAAACAGTTCTTGCCCATGCACCTCTCAAAGCCATCCCCTGTCGCCATCTTCCATCAGTGACTGCTGACTTTGTTAACTGGCAAACTACCTGCTGTGTCTTACTCTGTATGTGAGTGTTAGTGTCACCAGCTCTTACTGGCTAATTCATATAATCATCTTCCTTGCCCACAGCTGCCTCTCCAAAGTGCTGAGACTCTATACAAAACCCCATCCAGTTTTGCTAATTAATATTTTTAATAAAGGAGCCAGGCTGCAGGAAGTGTGAAGACAACATTCAGAGTTGCTGTTATTTAAGAAGAAGAAAATTGGTCTTTGTACAGGTAGTCCTCAACTTACCACAATTCATTTAATGACCGTTCGAAGTTACAAGGGCACTGGAAAAAGTGACTTTTGATCATTTTTCACACCTACGACTGTGGTAGCATCTTCATAATCTCATGATTTACATTCAGACGCTTGACAACTGATTCACATTTATGACAGTCACAGTGTCCCGGAGTCACAGGATCCCCTTTTATGAACTTCTGACAAAGTCAATGGGGAAGCCAGATTTGCTTAAAACCCGGGCTCCTAATTTAACCCCGGCAGTGATTCATTTAACAAACATGGCAGGAAAAGTTGTAAAATGGGGCAAAATTTACTGAACAAATTTCTCATTGAACAATGTGAATTTTGGCTCAATTATGGTCACACGTTGAAGACTACCCGTATTGTCTTTCGGATGATGATTTATATTTGAATGGTTCCCCAAGCATGGTAATTCCAAAGAAAATCTTTAAGAGGCTTACTTTTCTATCTTGTAAGCCTCAACGGTTATTGAAATTTCGGTTTTAGTTGCTTCTTGAATTGACTATGCATTTCATATAAGCAAACAGAGCCAGTGTTTTGGGCATCACCTTGTTAGATCGTCTTTCTGAGAACTTTTACTGTTGAGTTAAAGCACCATTCCTTTGCTAGCAAACAATCCTGCTGTAAAATTAGATTTATCCATTGTGTTGGAAGGACCAACATAACACCATCCCTTCTTCTAACAACATCTCTGTAGTGTGGAAGAGGGGAAATAACACAACTAAATTGTTGAATTTAAAATCATTCTCATCCCTGGGTAGTGAATAAACAGAAGCCATGAGGCAATCTTTTTCCCAGGATATGATGGTGTGTGAGTAGGTACAGATGAAAGATATCATTTTGGGCTGGTTGAATTTTACTGCAACTGCTAAAATTTATTGATTCTGTTCCATTCAGACTAATTTTAACTGAAGCTATTTTTTTTTCCATGCACAAAACCATCTTTCTCTCTCTGACAAAGGAACCACTTTTCTGGGATTCCCAAAGCAGTTTCCCTACTGCTGTTCCAATAAGACCAATTGTGTCATACTTTCTGCTGAGTGGTCACAAAGTGGAGGATATCAAACATACTCACAAGTTTCAATATGTCTCAATATTGTAGACACTCGGCTTGGTAATAAACTATCATCGCTGCAGTAGCCCAAGACATTGTGGCTTGAGACAGGGGTGCACATACCGGCAAAACATGAGTCTTGTTGCCTGTGGGGCTCCTGAGCCAGACCACAAATGTAAGTTGGTGTACGATCAAGCAGCCAGATGGATGTTTAGAGAGGTCATCTTATTTATATATTTGGGCTTATTTGCATGCCATTTATTTTAATCCAGGCATAACAAATACAAGTTGACTTACAACAGTTCATTTAGTGGCCATTTAAAGTTATGAGGGCAGTGAAAAAAATGACATATGGCCATTTTTCACACTTATGACCTTTGTAGCTTTGCCATGATCACGTGATAGAAATTCAGATGCTTGACAACCTGTTCATATTCATGACTGTTTATTTAGAAAATTAATATAATTGCCCATTTGCAGCAATGTAAGTTTTAAAATAGCTATAAGATCAAGTCAACTGTGCCCTCATACCTCAAATTCCCACTCCAAAAACAGTTAATTAAGACTCTATCCTTCCTTCCCTCCTATTCCTTTAACTTCTGCCTTTCCCTAAACACGATTTTCTCACCCTCTTCTGCTAACCCTCAAATTAAATGTTTACCCTTCTTTATACTGAGATCCAGCTATTATATCTTTGACCCAAATAAGCCGCCATTGCTCCCTCTGAAATATTGCAAGACTTTAAAAAGTTGATTGTGGACCCAGGCCTGGGGCCCAGAGGGTGTTAAGGGCCCCACTTTTTGGCTTTACTGATGGTTGGTTAACTATTGCGGCCGCTATACTGATTTATATTTTGTATGTTTTTAACAGTTTCAGCTGTTCTTTAGTTCTAGAATCATAAGATGCCCAGGCAGAAGGCAGCTATAGAAATTGAATGAATGAATGAACAAGACCAGTGTTTAGAAAAGCAGGCCAACCTTTTGTATTTTACTTAGAAATGTAAGTGTCAGTATAAACCTCAAGGCCTAGTCCTAAGAAGGCAGGTGGTGGATTGAAACCTTAAGCATAATATATCTGTAGAGATTCTCAGTCCTCCAGGTCATGATTGCCCAAAAGTTGTCCCATGTTTTCAAGAGGCAACTGGACTTTCTGGTTTTTCTTTGAAGAAGTTTTGCTTCTCATCCATGAAGCGAGCTGAAGACATTTGAACAGAACCAGCCAACCAAAGCTGAAGAAGCTTCTTGGATGAGAAGCGAAATGTCTTCGAAGAAAAACCAGAAAGTCCAGTTGCTTTTTGAAAAAAGCACCTTTGGGACTTAACCACAGTAGCTCCCAATTCAATTAATAGACTAGGATATCTCTTTGATAGGGATATATATTTCTCAAGCGCAAGTCACACCATACTTTATGCATGCATGCCTGCAGTTGATCGAACCCTCTCAATACTTGTAGACTCTAGGTGGCATATAGCCTCAATAGGAACACAGTTATTGGGATGGTGATTTGCACCCTGATTTCAAAGGAGGTTGAAACTCTGGGAGTAACATTTTTGGATGCATCATTTTTAATCAGACCTGTTTGGACTCCAAAGCTGAGCAAGGTCAACTCGCTTCTTACGAGAAAGACTAACTGGAAATTCTAAGCTGCAAGCTAAACCAGTAAATTGGAAAAAGGAGGGGGAAGAGGACAGTGGCAATCTATTTTTATTACTGTGTCAAGAAACAAAAAAAGATAGTCCTCAATTTGCAAGAGTTCCCTTAGTGACCGTTCAAAGTTACAACAACACTGAAAAAAATGACTGATGACCATTTTTCACACTTATGCCCATTGCGGCACCCCCATGGTCATGTGGATTTACATTTGAATACTTGACAACTGACTCACATTTATGACAGTGTCCCAGTGACCAGCAAAGTCAATGGGGAAGCCAGATTCACTTAACAACCAGGTGACTAATTTAACACCTGCAGTGATTCACTTAATAAACGTGGTGAGAAAAGTCTTAAAGTGGGGCAAACAAAGGCCTCACTTAGCAACATAAATTTTGGGCTCAGTTGTGGTCATGAGTTGAGGACTACATGGATGGTTGAGTGACCCTTGAGGGTATCTTGACCTTAAATGGATAGCAACGTGTGTGTGTGTGTTACTGATTTAAATACATTTTGAAGTGTAAGGCGAAACTAGTATAGAGTATAATGCAACATATTTATATCTTGCCTTTCAGTGCTTGTTCACAAAACAGCTCAAAAACATCAATGTTATAAGAACCCGAATGATTAAGAATTTGCTTCCTGGACAAACGTTTACCATTTGTGATCCCAATGCATTTTCACAGTGCTTTTTTTAAAAAATAAAAAATAAAAAACAGAAAATATAGAAGAAAAGGCAAAATGGTACACAATATCACTTCATTAATAATAGAACCAGGACTTCTTAATCTAAAAGCAACTTCAACTGACCAATTGTAAACCTTCAATAAGTAAATAAAAACCTGCTTTCCCCCCCCCCCCCAACACTGTAGCTTTGAATGTTCATTGAATGAGGCAGTTGATAAGCAAAGACTACCTCTACTGCACAAAAAGACTTCTTGCCTGTTACTACAAGGCCATGAAAACACGCACACGCATACACACACACTTTTTTAAAAAGTTCAACTCCCTCAGGGTTTTTCCACCAGTTCTTCAGGCTCAGATTAATACAGATAACAGATAACAGATAATTAGAGTTGGAAGGGACCTTGTAGATCATCTAGTCCAACTCCCCCGCCCAAGCAGGAGACGCTACACCATTTCTGACAAATGGTAGTCCAATCTCTTCTTGAAAGTCTCAAGTGATGGCGCTCCCACAACTTCCAAATGTTCCATTGGTTGATTGTTCTCACTGTCAGAAAGTTTCTCCTTATTTCCATGTTGAATCTCTCCTTCTTCAGTTTCCATCCATTATTTCTTGTCTGGCCTTCAGGTGCTTTAGAAAATAAGCTTGACCCCTTTCTCTCTGTGGCAGCCCCTGAAATATTGGAAGACCGCTATCATGTCTCCCCGGTCCTTCTCTTACCAAGCCCAGTTCCTGCAACTGTTCATTGTATGTTTTAGCCTCCAGTCCTCTAATCATCCTGGTTGCTCTTCTCTGTACATTTTCTCGAATCTCAACATCTTACAGGAACAATACTTCCGCAGAAGGAGGCTCAAATTGATCTGAATCACTTCTTTATTCAATTTGACTAGAAGGAAATATCTAAATAAATATCTAAATATTATATTATATATTATATTATATATTATAATATATATTATAATATGTAATATAATATAATATAATATTATATATTGTATTAAATTAAACAATTGTTTGATGTCTGTGGAAATTCTCGGTCATCCAGGTCATGGTTGTCCCAAAGGTGCTTTTTCAAGAGGCAACTGGACTTCCTTGGTTTTCCTTGAAGGCATTTCGCTTCTCATCCAAGAAGCTTCTTCAGTGCTGACTTGATGGTGGGGAATGGGAAGATTTATAGTCCTTGCAGACAGCTGGTCATTTGCATCCTTTTAGAGAGACATGGAGGCCACTTGGAGGTTTATCTTTGCCCTCAGGGTCACCTGTGTAGTGCAAATGGATGTGGAGCCTTCTTGGAACTGCTGAAAGCTCTACTGAAATGACCTTGAGGACACAGATAAACCTCCGAGTGGCCTCAATGACTCTCTGAAAATAATGCCAATGACCAGCTGTCTGCAAGGAATATAAATCTTTCCATTCCCCAGCGTCCAGTCAGAGCTGAAAAAGCTTCTTGGGTGAGAAGCAAAACGTCTTCAAAGAATAGCAAAAAAGTCTAGTTGCCTGTTGTAAAAAGCACCTTTGGAAGTGATGCATTCTTCATTCATTGGCATGATTTGTATATCCCTTTGCATAAAATATATGGAACCATCTAGGATCAGCCTTCAAAACAATTATCAAAATGCTCAACGGGTTCATATAAAGCATACATTAAAATGAATGGGAGACACTAATTAAAGTATGTTTCTGTCCATTATTACCATTCACTCAGGGAAGGCCAAGGAGTTCCAACCAAATAAATCCAAAGAACAGGTGCCACCAGAGATAAGGCCTCTCTGGAAATGATTATAAGATGATAATCATCGTGTCCTGGCAACCCCAGTAAAAGCTCTCAGGTGGCCTGAGGGAATAAACAAATTTAAAGCAACTACTAGCTAGCCTACTAGGTTTTCTGCTCTCGTGTTCCTCGTGGCTTGATGTGCCAATGACTTTGCATCTCTCCCAGCAGCAAGTTGGAAACCAAGGGTAGGTAGGTTCCATCACCATCTTGCATGGCCAGCTAATCCACTCAGCAATTTGGGTAGAAGATTCTCCACCTTGTAGCTTCTGAATCAGAAGTCCCCCTATAGAAAGTACAGCTAGTCCTCAATTTACGACCATAACTTACGACCAAAATTTATGTTGTTAAGTGAGTTTTGCCCCATTTTATGACTTCTTCTTTTTTGGGGGGGGGGGCACATTTGTTCAGTGATTAAATTCGTAACCCGGTTATGAAGTGAAGCTCGTTTTCCCATTTATTTTGCTTGTCAGGAGGTTGCCAAAGAGGATCGCATGACTGCAGCAGACTGTAACCGTCATAAGTGTGAGCCAGTTGCCAAGCTCCTGAATTTTGATTGTATGACCTTGGGGATGCTACAATGGTCGTGCGTCTCAGAAATGGTCATGAGTCACTTTTTTTCATTGCTGTTGTAACTTCGAATGGTCACTAAACCAACTGTTGTAAGTTGCAACAACCAAGTCTAGCAGAATTTGATTGCAAAAAACCCACAACCCCAGCTGAGAACTAGGGTGGCAGCTGATACATTATAGAAAACTTCTTGCTGCCCTCTAGTAGTTGTCTGGATTTTTTCCTCACTGAGATCTGGAATTCCTGCTGTCATCGAAATGTGAGGTCAGCAATGTATAAAGGTAGTTTAGATTTCCCCATCCTCCAGGATCCAGCCAAAGTTCATGAAGGGTGTTCTGTTCGGAAATAAGTTGCACAAGACCGCGTTCCAACAACAACTCTTTTATTTAACTCAGCAAAGCAATGGTAACGGAACAACAGCCCAAGCCGCGGCAGCCCTTTTTATAGCGGTTTGCTCGCGGCTTGTGGCCAATGACACCACTTTAAGTGTTCCCGCCGTCAGGCGGGCCAATCGGATTGGTTCTCTAATGGCCAATCCGAGAATGGCCTTTTCGGCCAATCAGAATAGGGAACTTGCAGCCTACCAAGTTCCATACACAGCACTCCTCCCCCCTTGGTTCAGTCCAACGTGCGTTACGTAGTCACGCAGGTAGGTGGGGCTTTTTTGAGTCCTGGTTGACCTGCGCAGCTCAGTCTCGGCGTGGTCTTCGAGCGGTTCGGACGGGATCGCTGTCTCTCTGTGCCTTCTCCATGGAACCTCCTGGAAGGGTGAGTCAGCCTTGCCGCTCCCGCCTGAGTCTCTTGGGCCGGTTGAGATGGTTCCGCCGCTCCCTCCTGGTTTGTCCAGGTTGGTCGAGCTGGCCTGGCTGTCTCCTTCCAGGAAGGCCTCGCTTCGTTCTCCTGCTCCCGGACTTATCTTTTGGGGTTCATCTAACCGTGAGTGCTCTTTTTGATTTGTTTGAGAGTCTTTGTGTAGTGTTTGTTGTCTTGTTATGGGAGGTTTGTCTCTCCCTTTTTTATTATTTTGTATTTCCCCCACCTCCTTGGTTCTTTTTTGGTTGTTATTTATTTTTGGCGCTAGTGTGTTATTGCGTTCGAGGGTTCGAGAACGAAGCTGATCGATGTGCCGCTTCCATTCTCTTCCATCATCTAGGAGTAGTCAGTAAGACCAGGGGCTTGTGATCTGGGTGATTGTGGCTGGAAGCCATAATGGGTCCCTGGTAAGGTTTTTGGCATAGACCAGGTTGCCTCTTTCAAATGCGTGGTATTTGCTGGAGGAGTCAGGGGGTTTATCCAAGGTGTAAGTGGGCTGCAGTCTGTTGAGGTAGGAACGCAATTTCCTACCCATTAGGAGTTCTGCTGGGCTTTTGTTGGTTGTGCTGCTAGGGGTAATATGTTTCATGGTTAATAATCAGTTTAGCTTTTCTTGCATGTCCCCCTTGTCCATTCTATCCAGGCCCTCCTTAGTGTACCGAACCATGTGTTCAGCCCTGCCGTTTGCAGTCAGATGGTTGTAGAAATCATGGGTATGACTTCTAGCCAGTTTGAGTAGGCATCCACAACTATTAAAAAGGTGTTGCCTTTCGTTGGCCCAGCAAAGTCAATATGTAGTCTAGACCATGGGCCCCAGGGAGTTTCCCATTCCCTAACTAGTGCCTGTGGGGGGGTAGGCCTTGATTTTTGACAGTCATGGCATGTTGCCACCCAGCGTTCAATGTCCTTGTCCAGCCCTGGCCACCAGACGTAACTCCTGGCCAGGGCTTTCATCTTAACTATGACCGGGTGCCCCTCGTGCAACATACACAAAACTTCTTCCCAGAGCTTGTTTGGTATCACCACCCTGTCACCCCATAAAATACAGCCCTTCTCGATAGACAGTTCAGTCTGTCGGGTGCAAAATGGCTTAAAAGTCTCAGTTTTGTTCTCTTCTGGCCAGCCCTTACCTACCCAATGCAGGATGTCAGCTGTCAAAGGGTCTTTCACGGTGGCTCTTGCGATGTCCACTGCGGTTAGTGGTAGGTTTGGCTAGGCCTCGAGTTGGAGTGTGGAGACGGTGGAGCTGGGTCGTCTTCTGTGATGGGCAGCGGGGAATGGCTCAGAGCGTCGGCATGAGTGATGGTCCTTCCTGGGTGGTGGATCAGCGTGTAGGTGTAGGCAGCAAGGAATTCAGACCACCTCGTCATTCTAGGTGACAGAATGTTTGGGGTTGGCTTGTTTCCTGCTAGGATCCCTAACAGGGGTTTGTGATCAGTGATGATCAAAAAAGTTCTGCCATAAAGGTACTCATGGAATCTTTTGACTCCGGCAATGATTGCGAGGGCTTCTCGGTTGAGTTGGCTGTAATTGCATTCTGATTTGGAAAGTGTTGTTGAATAGAAGGTGACCGGTGTCTCTCTGCCGTCTGGTAGCTTGTGGCTCAGGATGGCACTGATTCTGAAAGACGATGCATCACAGGTGACCGTCAAAGGCAGGGTATTGCTTTACTGGATTAAAACGGTGTTAGACGTTAATAGGTCTTTGATACCTTGAAATGCTGCTTGTTCCCGGTGGCCCCATTTCCAGATAGTTTTTTGTCTAACAACCAATATAAGGGTTCTGCGATGGTTGCCTTATGGGGCAGGAACACATTGTAGAAATTTATGAGACCTAGGAATGCTTGAAGGTCAGTTTTGTTCCTAGGTCTAGGTGTGTCTTTGATTGCCTTTATCTTTTTTTCGGTGGGTGTATCCCTTGTTCATCTATTAGGTAGCCCAGAAACTCGACCTGGTTGGTGGCTAAATTACATTTCTCTCGCTTTACCTTCGGGCCTGTGTCTCTAAATCTTCTTAAGACTTCTCTTAATCTGCTCTCTGGTTGGTTAGCATTTTTTGCTGACACCAGAACATCATCAAAATAAGGGATGACTCCCTTGATTCCGTTTAACAGATGCTCCATGAGACTTTGGAACACGCCTGGGGCAATGCTAGCGCCAAACTGGAGACGGTTACACTTGAATGCCCCTCTATGTGTCACAATAGTCTGTGCCTCAGTGGTAGTGGGGTCAATGGGTAGCTGTTGGTATGCTTGTGCGAGATCAAGCTTCGCAAAAAATTTTCCTCCCCGTAGGGAGTGCAATAAGTGTTGCACTACCGGTACTGGGTATGCGCTTTGTTGGAGCACATGGTTTAGGGTTGCCTTATAGTCTCCGCAGATGTGCACTGACCCATCTGGTTTTACAGGAGTCACGATGGGTGTTTCCCACGTGGCATGGTCGATTGGCTCTAACACCCCTTGTACTATTAATTTGTTTAATTGTTCGTCAATTTTTGGTTTTAAGGCAAAAGGGACGCGTCTAGCTTTTAAGTGGATGGGGGCTATTTTTGGGTCTAGGCTAAACGAAATTGGGGTCCCCTTGTACTTGCCCAGGGTCCCGTCAAAAACATCTTGGAATTCTTATAACAGGCTATCTTCCCAGTTGGCTGCAACAATGCAGTTTCTCCCGGTCATCCTGATTCCCAGGGGCGCAAACCATTCAATCCCTAGCAGGCTAGGGCGATCATGGTCGACGATGGTCAGAGGCAAGATTTCGGCACGATTCTTAAATTCGACAAGGAAATGTCCAAGGCCCACTACTGGGATTTGATTCCCCTGGTAGTCTTTTAAAATCAGTCTTTGTTTTTGTAGTTCTTTTTGTTTGATGTCCGGTATCAGGTGCCGAATGGTGTTCCAGGATACCATAGATAAAAAGGACCCGGAGTTGACTTCCATCTCAAAGTTGTTCTGATTAATAGTTCTGATTAAGAACTATTTCCTACTTTCTGCCTTTGTTCTCATGTGCGTCTACCACCAGTGATTCCAAAATCCCCAAATTGAGTATCTACCTGGATAGAAATCCTAGCAATCCCATTTCATCTGGAAACACCTGGAAAAAAGACCTTACGCTAGTATAAATTACACAATGCATTCATTTCCACCAGTCCTGGTTAACAAATTGTTAGGAAGTTATCAAAGTTTCTGGACCATTTTCACCAACATCTACTCCTGTAACTCAGCAATAATTCAGATTAAAATACAGTTATTGTTTTGACTTCCTTTGGGGGAATATCTAGGCTTAATCTTAGCTAGAATTAATCCATAATCTATTCTGATTAATTTGGATTCTGTGTCCCTGGTTCAATGGACATATTTTCTGTATGAATACATTTAGATCCATTAACTGTGATCAATTTCAATGAATCTGCTGCAAGATTAGATGCAAAACTTGGCTCAGGTTTTCATTATCCAATTGAAGTAAAGCCACGGTTTCAAATGGAGAGGTAAGATGATAATAGAGACTAACATTTTGGCAGGTTTATATATGTTGTTGTGTGTAGCTTCATCAATGGTTTCAAATAATTGTTGGTGAATGCTTGCTTAAAAACCAGCATTTCTCTGTTTTTTTTAAACTTATTCACAAACAGTAATAAAATATGTGCACTTTACATTAAAAATATGCTCCAAGATTTGCTATTGCAGTCTATGACTTTTTTTCCCTTGAGTTCTAGCATTTATAAACTTTTGAAGGTTTATAATTCCTTCAAAAGATTGCATTCTTTCCCCTCTCTGGTTAGAGCTATCAGATCGGGTCTGCAATTCTGAATTTCCATCAGATGATAGCAAACACCTATAGAAGAGGATATTCGTAGCTCAGGGTTAAACTGTGGGGTCCTTGGGGCTCTCTGAGCTTTGTGGTTTTCTTGCAGACATTTCATGACCCAACTAGGGAACATCTTCAGTGCTAGAAGGGAGGGTTTGCTCTCTGATTATATCCAGTTGCTTGCCCTGTCCATTTTGGTGGGGGTAATTCCTTGGTAGTTTCTTGATTGTTCGTGTTGTTTACTGTGATTGTTCATCTGAGTTGGTAGTTCCTTGATTAGAATACTGTTGGTATTGTTTGTTTGTCAAGTGTTAATCTTGGTGTTGATCTCTGCTTATTTCGTTGTTGATTGTTGGCCAGAGGTGCTCTGGTCTTTTTGTTTCCATTTAGCTTTTCCACTGCTGTTCTGAATCAAGTCTAAAGGTTATTTATCTTTATGTGCCTGTTGGTGACTGATTTGTGGGGAGTGCCAGGCTTCCAGATATTCGCTAGCACTTTAGGATTTAACTTGCTGTGGGATGCTCAGTTTTCCAGTTGACACTGGTTAAATCTGACCACGTGTAGCCATGCATTATCTGGCCACAGCAAAGAAGTAGAGATTTCCATTTCTCTAAGCTGTCATCTAGCATTTGTCAAGATTTCGTAGCCCAGATATGGTATTGCTACTGGCAATCTGTTTGATATCACCTCTCTTCCTGTCTTCATAATTTTGTTCTCAAAATCTTTTCCTATGAACAAACCAATCTACTGATTGTGTAGGTGTAGATACACATAATAACATGATTTTCCTGAGGATAAGGGGAACAAACCTCCTGTGTCAAGCAAAGGATTGGGCTAGTTGAGCCAGCCTTGGGGTTAAGACTGGGTTAAGGTGGAACTTTCTCTACCCCAGACATTTTGTTTTTTGTTCTCAAGGTCTTCTCCCCATGGAAATATGGTATGTTGAACTGATAAGAACATCCCTTGCCAAACTATATGTCTGTCTTAAGAGCTTCAGGGCCCTGAACTTAACAATTGGGTGGCTTCTCTGCTGAGAAGTAATTACAATGAATTGTAAGAAAAACAACACTGGAACACACCTCATCTCTCTCATGCCCCATTGATTTCAGCAGGAGCACTGAAGCTTGTCATTAACCAAGCCAATATCCAAACACGAACGAAAGAAAGAAAGAAAGAAAGAAAGAAAGAAAGAAAGAAAGAAAGAA
>BLBF01000039.1:21889736-21944229 GCA_015471245.1 Laticauda colubrina
GAAAGAAAGAAAGAAAGAAAGAAAGAAAGAAAGAAAGAAAGAAAGAAAGAAAGAAAGAAAGAAAGATAAAAAAGGACAAAGGAAAAAAGAAAAAAAGAAGGAAAGAAAACTTACCAAATCAAGGCTGCTGAGCATGATCCCTTGCAAACGTTGGTCGCAGTCTATTTGTGTGAGAAGGCAATCAAGGAAAGCTATGATGTCCTTTCTTCCTAAGTCTTGTGGGTGACAATCTTTAAACTCCAAGAGCAAAGAAACTCCAATCAAGTGAGCTAGTTTTCAAAAAGCACCCCTGGAGTTCAGGAGCTTTGTCCATGGTCAAAGCAACAGCAGCAGCAGTAGCTGATGCAAAAAGACCAACCAAAAAATGGGGAGAGGGGGAGGCATCCGCTTGAGTCAGTTTCCTGGGGCGTTCCAGCTCTGCCTGTGTGGGTTTCCCTGTGGTGGGTTATGCATTGGCTTAGGAGGATCAAGAAAACAAGAGCACAGCTGCCCACACTCAACGGGGAGGTTAGCCTGTCACAAGACGGAACGAAAGAGCCGGATTTCAAACAAGTTGAGGAACAACCACCAACGATCCCGTTCATTTATTCATTTCGGTGCTGTGGCTTAACATTTTAAAGTTATAAAATAAGATACAAAATACAAAAGTAAATAGGAAAACAGTGGGGAAGAAGATGGGGAAGAGAAGTGAGGAAGGGTAAGAAAACAAGAAGAAGAAACATTGACTTCCGACTCTTTTGGTTGCAGTAACGTACGGCATTAACATCGAATCACAACTTTTTGTTTTTTCATCATAATACGAACAATCCATTTCTATAAGGAGCTTCAATCTAATTGGTAAAACCCAAAATCCAAGTTTCATTTTTTTCCATGTCAAGCACGAAGTTCAAAAGCGGTTTCCATGTGAAAACAACAGTACTTATCTTCTTTTCTTTAATCAAAATAGTCAGTTTTGCCATTTCAACCAATTCCATCAGCTTCTGCAACCAATCATCCATGGTTGGAATCGAAGTGTCCTTCCTTTTTTTCCATACAATAGTCTTGCTGCTGTCAACATACATAGTAACAAAGTTCCAGATTTTTTTTCTCCAGGTCTTTTTCCATTAGGCCAAATCCATACATTAGGCCTAATGTATTCATTTGGTTCTAACTGCCACTTCGTTGATGAAAATAGAATTCTTTACTGGCCAAGTGCAATTGGACACACAAGGAATTTGTCTCCAATGCTGTCCGTCTACATACAAGCCGTGAGTGATAAATCACACATTGGAGAGTTGGGGAAAAAAAAGGACAATGAATGAGATGTTTGGCCATCTATCATACTCCATAACCGCATCTTACTTGAGAATGGGAATTTATCTTTATTTTTTACAAGTTATTTAGTTTAGTTTATTGTCATTGCACCTCGCACAACGAAATCAAACACCATCTTCAGTGCACATCATGACCGTGACCGTGAAAATAAACACAAACACACATCCTTCACCCTTCACATATTGAACCGGAAAATATTGCCTTCAATATTTTTACAAATAACTCAAGGCGACAAACATATCCAATTTATCTTCCTCCTCCTGTTTTCTCCACGACAACAATCCTGTGAGGTGGGTTGGGCTGAGAAAGAGGGATTGCCCCCAAAATTACCCAGCCAGTTTTCATGGCTAGGACGGAGCTAGAATTAACCATCTCCTGGTGATTGGCCTAAAGTCACCCATCGATTTTACATTTCTAAAATGGGACTAGAACTCCCATTCTCCTGGATTCTAGCCTGGTGTCTTAACCATTAAACCAAACTGACTGCCTGACTTTTGCCGGTACAGTGTTGGGAACAAACTTGTGGCTTTCTCACTGGTGCTGAACAACAAATGCCAAGATTTCTCACCACTGGCCATATTAACTTAACTGAATCCCACCCCTGGAAACACAGCTATATGCATGAATGAGAAACTGTAAATGATATAAAATATTCTGTGCTTAGCGGAAAGACACAAACTTCTCTTTATGCAGCAACATAAGATGTGACAAAGTTGTGGGTGAAGGTCAGACTTCTTTAACTTCTTGCTATATTGGCAAGGACTGTGTATGTTGTAGGCAAAATAACTAAGCAACAACATAGCATTGGTGAAGCAATGATAAAAAAAATATTGACTTCTAAAGCCACAGTATCCGTCTAAAGCAGCTATGAGGCTTTCCATGTAAATATAAGTGGAGATGAATTTTGCATAACTTGTTTATTTTTTCTTTGTTGAGGAGGTCAAAAAGTGTACAGCAATAACTTGGGCAGTTACAGCAATAACTATGTGCTTGAAATGAATTTGTCAGTGTTATAAAAGACAATACAATGCAATACAATATTACAGTATATTCTCTTGAACTTTTGAGTTGCAGGCAATAAGAACCAGTGCCTTGTTATTTTATATTTCTAGTACAAATAATCAAAACTATAACTATCTTCAGATTGTAAGCATGTAAAGGAAGTTTTTTTAAAAATCTGCAATAGCTTTCTGTATAAAATTTGAACACACACACACACACACACACAAAACACAGTTCCTACATTCTTCAGGCATTTAACATTTAAAACTCACCTGCCCAGGTGAAAAAAGAGATGAGTACCAAAATGTCTGCTTTAGATGGCATTCTCTCAACAAGTCTACAGAACCATGAAGGGATTCTTATTTGTGGCCACCTACTTAACTTTGCTTAGTGACGACATGTAAAGTAAGGCCTCTAAAGTTCAAGTCAAATATATATGGGAAGGGGGGATTTTAAGCTGTCCATCTTTGACAACTTTATGACTTGTGGGCATGCTGGCTGGGAAATTTCTTAAGAGTTGAAGTCCATAAGTCTTTTAAGTCACCAAGGTTGGATGCCCCTGTTTTAAATTATTCTGAAATTTTCCCCAAGTTTATTTAATGCTTGGATGTTTACTTGAACTGATTTAAAAAGGGATCGGAAGACACATCTCAAGGAAGCAGCGGCATCCTTAACCATATTACACAATTGGCAATATCTTAAGTTCTTCGGCTTGGCTGAAGTTCCTGAAACGTTTTCAAAACTCGCTTACCAAGAAATCGAAAGACAACAATGAATGAAACATGAGTAAATGCTCATTACCGAGTGGAATATACGGGAGCATGAATCACAAACCTGATGCAATCTCTACTTTGCCGTCTCTAAGCTACTTACAGGATACTCAAAAACACTCAGACTGTTTCTCTAAGGACAAAGTCTCCAAATGATGTAATTGAAGTTTCAAAGAAAGCAGAACATGTCGAGTGCTCCCTCTTCTAGAAAAAACACCTGCGAACTATTTATGATGCCAATCCGCAAACTCTGATAGCCCTCTCCAGTATTTTATATAGCTAATAAATAAAATGAGGATTTAATTGAAACCCTAAGAAACAATGTCATATAATTATATAATTATTGCAGGACAAAGTAATAATCTCCTAGCACCACCTTCTGGTAATGGCAGCCTAAACATGTACAGAATCACTGTGAAAGATTGCCTCCCTAGGATATCATATTCAATCCATCAATCATATTCAATCCATCAATCCACACTAGTGAACGATCTAAGAGCACTGTAAGATGTGCTCTTCTGCTACCTCTTTATCACCGCAAAAATCCTTCTGCATCGTGCCTCATGCTGTCAGGATTTTAGGAAGATTGAATGGATTCAGAAAATCACCTTGATCAAAAAACACAGTTTGGCAGTTTCTGACCCTCGTGGGATCTTTAGTGCTCTCTGAGCTGGGTTGTTTTCTTGCAGACATTTCATGACCCAACTAGGGAACATCATCAGTGCTAGAAGCAACCTCACTCCCTCCTAGTGTGATGATATTATGATATGTATATGATATTATACTGATGATATTATCTATTTGGTTTGGGGTAGGCTTCAAAAATTTTAGCTAAGGGTTCTCTGCCTGGCTGCTGGATGGGTGTGGTCATCATGGGTGTGGCCATGGTGGGTGTGGCCTAGTCAGCCTCCTGCACCATGGTGGGATGGGTTGCCTCCCAGGGCTCTGGAGGCTCACTGGAAGCCAGAAACAGGCCCATTTCTGGGCTTCTCAAACTTCCAGGAGGCCTGTTTTTTGCCCACCCCGAGCCTCCGTTTGTGCCCTGCACTTACCTGGATCCCAAAATGGCCGTATAGTTACTCCTGGGAGGGGCGGGGCGGGGTGGGCGGGGCCAGCCAGGAGTGGGATTTGGGGGTTCTCCAAACTGCACAGAAGGTTCGCTAGGGGGCTCTCACGAACCCCCAGCAGCCCACCCCTGAGTTGGGTCATGAAATGTCTGCAAGAAAACATCAAAGCTCAAAGAGCACTAAGGACCCCATGCTCCTCCTCCTCCCTTCTAGCACTGATGATGTTCCCTAATTGGGTCATGAAACATCTGCAAAAAAAGCAACAAAGCTCAGAGAGCACCAAGGACCCACAGTAGCTACTGTCCTCCTCCTCGCACTGATGATGTTCCCTAGATGGGACATGAAACATCTGCAAGAAAACAACCCATCTCAAAGCATCAAGGACCCCACCGTTCAACCCTGGGCTACAACTATTTTCTTCTATTGATAACTCCCCCTAGAAGACACGAGGAGAGAAGTACGGATGCAGGAAGGACACCCATGACGACCGCATCACCCAAATGCCACAACATAGGGCTTGCATCACACATTGGTATGTGAGTTTGTTGTAAGGGTGCCATTGATAAGATTTCATTGGACATTCAGTTTCACTTCATTAACTCCCCAGATATTCCAGCTGTTCTTTTATATCATTGTGGTTTACCACAGATGTCATCCTGAGGAGAATTTATGTAGTGAGCTTAACATAGTGTAATTAAAAAAAAAAAAATATTCAGGGTGATGCATGAATGTGCCATATAGGCCACAAGGTGAATGTGGCTTGGTTAACAATGCCAGCTAAGCAGAACCTTAAAGTCTCTGACTTTTTTCTTTGACCAAAACAAAGTTTTGCAATACTATATGAATATCTTCCCATGAACTAAATCTGACGTAATAGATAGCGGTCACAATTGGCCCAGTTTTGGTTGCCCATGAAAAGCTGTGCGGGAAAGATTTATTTGGTTGCCCCAGCATCAACCTTAGAAGTTAGTTGCAACCTTACTTTTGCTCCAGAGAGCTTCCTAACTGCAGAATCGCCCACCAAGGAACTCGAGCCAATCCACAGCTACTTCTCACAAACGCTTCTCGATACATTTTGCATCTCATGATCGCCCCTCTTTTCTGCCCTATATAACCATCCTCCAGTAATTCACAAGAGTCTGCTGGAGTGAAGGGGAAAAAAAGAATTTGGGGAGACATGAAAGCAGGGGGCTTCTGGGTGGGGAATTCCCTCCCCCCAAAGCGAAGATTGTTAGGAATCTGTCCATTAGTTGGGTTGGCAATATATAAACCAACAATGTATGTTTGTAGCTTTAAGACAAAATCACTGTATTGATTTATACTATATTCTGATTGGTTGATTATATTGCAAATTACCATAAGAGGGAGCTAGAGATCATAGCTTGCTCTCTCTGACATTCTGTCTCTCTGACATTCTGTTGCTGTCTCTGTTGTATTTATGCTGTGCTTATACTTTGATATTTTTGTTTACTGTAAATGACAAAGGCAACCGGTAAGAAGACTTTGTAAGTGGATATTCTTTGGACTGTAAAACGTATATGACTTGGACTGTTTATTGGACTCTGCTATTTCTTAAAGTAAATTTTAACTCAATTTAGTGTATCTGTGTGTGGCTGAATAACTACTCTCATAAACGTTTCCATGTGCATATCCTTGTTATTCAAGGGTTATTCTGTACATATCATAACAAAGATAAACTTCCAAATGTGATGATTTGTCTGGTGGCATAATTTTGGGGTGAACTTGGGAGGGTCTAAAGATGTTTTGAAAGGGAAATACGGAAGCTCCTCAGCGAGAGCATTCCAGGCAGTCCTTGACTTACGATGACAAGTGAGCCCAAAATTTCAGCTAAATGGGACTGTCAGGGCTCCAGTAGTTACCCCTATTTAAATCATGAGTCTCTAGCCGAATTTTCAAAACTTAAAGAAGATTTATTAGGAGTAAACATGCTGGCGCTGCCTGGGTGTGGCTGACTCTGAGACACATCATTCATTGTCACCCTTGACCCTGGTTTTCCCCCACCCCCTGGGTGTACTAATACCACTCTATAAAGCCTTAGTAAGACCACACCTAGAATACTGCATCTAGTTTTGTTCAACACATTATAAAAAAGATGTTGAGACTCTAGAAAAAGTGCAGAGAAGACCAACCAGGATGATTAGGGGACTGGAGGCTAAAACATATGAAGAACGTTTGCAGGGACTGGGCATGGCTGGTCTAGTGAAGAGAAGGACCAGGGGAGACATGATAGCAGTCTTCCAATAGTTGAGGGGCTACCCAGAGAGGAGGAAGGGGTCAAGCTATTTTCTAAAGCACCTGTAGGCCAAACAAAGGAAAAATGGATGGAAACTGATCCAGGGGAGATTTAACCTGGAAATAAGGAGAAACTTTCTGACAGTGAGAACAATCCACCAATGGAATAACTTCCATTCGGAAGTTGTGGGAGCGCCATCACTTGAGACCTTCAAGTAGAGATTGGACTGCCATTTGTCAGAAATGGTATAGTCTCCCACTTGGGTGAGGGGTTGGACTAGATGACCTATAAGGTCCCTTCCAACTCTGATGTTATCTGTATCATAATTCATATTTTCCATAGCCCAGAGTCATCAATCATGCTCTCCAGTTAGAATTTTGCACAGCAGAAACTTCACTCACCTAGTTACTATCTTTGAAAACATTTATGGAATTGCCCTCTGGTCCCACTTCCCTTTCTGTTGGCAACTCTAAAAAGACACATTTTATGTGTTGACAGGGACATTTGTTAAGTGAGCTTCCCCCCACCCCCATTTTATGACATTTCTTGCTGCAGTTGTTAAGTGAATCATTGCAGCTGATAAGTTACTAACACCATGGTTAAGTGAATCTGGCTCAACCCCATTGATTTTCCTGGCCAAACGTTTGCAAAAAGGGATCATGTGACCGAGAGACACAGCAAGAGTCATACGTATGAATCCTGCAAAGGTTGTAACTTTAAAACAGGGTCACCAGCCCTTTTTTTGCAGAGCTGTTGTAAACTTTGAATGGTCACTAAAGAACCGTCGTAAGTCAAGGGTTACCTGGATTTCTGAGTTTGAGGTAATGGTCGGCTGTTTTTCAGGAAGGGGTGAATTTGTGTCACCCAGAGGTTGCAATTTCTGTTTCTTGCATTGTCCCCTCTGAGGTTGTCTTGTGGTTTTTCTGTTGCCTTTGTCGTTTTGTAGCAAAGGTTGCAAGTGAAAATATGGAAGTGGCTCAGGAAACCCTGCAAGGAGCTCAGCCCACTGAGTACTGTGTCAGTTCTGTACTGTGTTTTTTTTTTTTAATTATTTCCCCAGCTGGTGATGATATGAAGAGAAAGAGCAGCCAAAATGGAGGACTTGACTGGTCGCAATGGGTGTACAGTATAATCAAAATACAGGTTGTCCTTGCAACCACAACTGAGCCCCAAATGTCTGTTGCTAAGTGAGACATTTGCAAAGTGAGTTTTTGCCCTGCGTTACGACCTTTCTTGTCGCTGCAGCTGTTAAAAGTTAGCCAACTTAAGTGAGCCTGGCTTTCCCCGGAGACTTTGCTTGTCAGGTCACAAAAGGGGATTTGCGTGACACACACACACATCCTGGGACGTGATCATGTGACTGCGAGGATACCGCAGCGCTCCTAAGTGTGAAAAACTATCACAAGTCACTTTCCCCCCCCCTTGTCATCACTTCCAACGGTCACTAAATGACCTGTTGTAAGTGGGAGAATTAGCTGTAATCCCATTCTGGCAGGGGTTTTACTGTGCAGTAGATCAATGGTGGCAAACCTTTTGGGCTGTGTGTCAAAAATTTGGAAAATGCCTGTTTGATTCTGCTGCTCTCTCTCTCTCTCTCTCTCACACACACACACACACAAACAATACTCAGCCCGCTCCCCCCAACATGTAGACCATCCTGATCAGTGGCACTTGGGGCCATTCTACAAACTATGCCTGGCCTCAACTTCGGCCCTAATGCCACCCCTGCCCCTCAAGCTGGGCGCCTGGCACTCTTCCCAAGGCGTGCAAGAATTCCCTAAGGCGCAAAAGAACTGTTAAATGGACTGTTATACAGGCAAGCCCTTGACTTGCAACCACTGGTTTGGAGGCCACCCAAAGTTACAACTGCACTAATTTCTGCACAATCTTATTTTTCTTTACGTAGAGAAAGCTTACTCCTCTTATGCAAATATGACTTTTGTTCCATTTAAAATGAAGGTTGAGAAATGAAAAATGTTTAAATAAATGACCTGTAATTTTTTTTTAAAGGTATTTATTCAAAACTCTTTATGAAAAAAAAAATCCATGTGCAAACAACCAAGCAATATAAAAAAAAATAAGGAATTAGATTTGTATGCTTAACAAAAACACGAGGAATTCACTTATGTACGTACACATATATATCCCATAATATGACGGTGAGTACTGCAATACTGGATGTTTTATGAATGTACTTTCTGCACCATTAATGCAAAATAGTTTCCTGTTAGTTACTTGAGACTCCAACGTTCTTCTTGAGAGAATTGGTAATATTTTCATCAATTTGAGCATTCACTTGAAATTTAGATTCACATGAATAAACATTAATATGTGATGTAAGTAATCATATACCTCTGTTTTTCCAAAACCAGCAGTCATATCAAAAGTTGTTGGGATTGCAAGTATTATTGAAGCTACCGGTAGGTATGTGGTTACTTTTTCATACAAATCCATGGAAAAAGCTGTATGATGTAAATGAATGTGTATATTTCACTTCACATTGTAGTTTTTATTTAGTATCATAATGTAAATTCTTCTCAATAAAGGCAATTTACAAACATCTGTGAAATTTAAGAGCACACATTTCATGCTACTAATATTTATTCACAATGATATTGTTTGAAAAAAAAAGGGGGTTGCTGGGAAGGCTTTATTTTCCTTAGGCACTTCTCATAGAAACTGCTACCCTGAGAAACGTTTTCCCGCAAATCTTGTATCCTAATCAAAATCCCTACCTCGTTAAAAGTTTTTGTAGGTTAATCTAAAAAAGTTTGACAATAAAAACCGAGTACAGGAAATGTTATTTCCCCCCTCAATTTAAGACCAAGGAAAATCTTAAAAGTATTACAATTTTAATGCCGCTTTTACAGAAGCCCAGTAAAGTATTAATATAATTATGGAAATGTTGGCAATCTGTTCAATAGACTTGAAGTCTATTCAAGAATAGATTTCCCTTAATATCTTTGCAGATTTCAATGACTATAGCAAACATTTTTCTCAAATTTTTAAATCTCAGTTTTATTTGTGTAATTATCTTCTAACCTTTTTGCAGACTACTTGAACAATATAGAAACATCTTGGCTAGCTCCAATTGAAGGATTTGTATCAAATGACATTATAAAGATAAATCATTATAAATGATTTATCAATCTCCAAAAAAAAAAATCATTCTGCTATGCATTTTGGCATATTGAAAGATAGAATGTTCCCCACTTTTAGTTTTCCATTACAAATGTTACTTCTGGGCATGTCGTGTTGTTGCAATCAATGTTATTCAGACTACAAAATGTAGCTTTTCATTAGAAATGTGTAAGTCCTGATTATTGCAGAGGCATTGTTTCAACAATTACATTAATGAAGTAAGCAGATATCTAAAAATGTTTTGTTGAACACATGCATAACAAAGATTTACAAATAAGTGTCACATTTCTCAATGAATGAGGGTATGGCTGAAGCAATAACTGTCTTAATTAGACATTTCCCCCCACTTAATATGCTCTTACTACAACCAGTTATCCTGGTTTTTAAACTTAGAAAATAGCTGATCTGTAAAATTATTTGTCTCTTGTTCTCTTGTTCTCCCTCCCTCGTATATAATTCCATATAATCATAAAACAAAAAGAAATTGGGAGTTTTCTTCTGATTGAGAGTGGGTGGAGAACGTTCTGACATTGTCCTCTGCTACATGAGACGAGAAAGGTTACACAATCTTTTTCAAGATTTAGCTCTGGGAGGACAGACTCCCCCCCACCCCAAACTACAGTCATGGAAGCAAGCAAATGGCAACGAAGGAAAAAACATACAATAAAAACATAATACTCTCTGGAAGGATGAATTTAGAATTTGTCCAATGCTCTTGGGTTGTGGAAAGAGAGATGAAATCATCTCTCTGTGGAATAAGAGATTAAATCATGGGGACAAATATGGAGCCCTATTGAATCTGACTAACAAACATCTCATTCCTCCAACGGCTCTGAATCCGATCCAGGTCATGAGGCAATCCTAAAGAGTCCACCTTCCCGATAAGCATCTTGAGTGAAATAATTCAAAGTCACTACGAAAGACCTATCTAAGCCTCCAGTGCTAACAATGTCCCAACAAGGACTCTGATCACTTTGGAGAACCATCAGGGATCCCTATGGTCAGAAGGGAATGAACAACCTGTGGGAAAAATAAGTCCCAGGTGTGGTTACTCATACACCTCCTTCCCTTTTCTTTCTTCCTGGGGAGCCATCCTCGCCAGCAACAGGATGCATGAGCCTTGCAGGCCACGGCTACTTGTGGCCTGTACTTACCTTACAAAAGTAGAAGAGCTTTCTAGCTTCCCACTGTGGATTAAGGCCAGGCAGAATGGGATCGGGGAGAAATCCCACCTTTGACAAAGTTACATCTGCATGCCCTGCAACTCTTATCAGAGCAAATGAAGGGGGGGGGGGGAGAGAAACAAAACAAAATCACTGACAAGATGCCCTTGACTACATCATATTCAAGTTCCTTTGTCCTATGATCCTTGCACAAACAATGGTAAGATAGACCCAGATGCATAGTCCTGTCTTTCGAAAGATTAGGACAGTTTAAAAATAATCTATTTCAAATATGAGTTCGATGGGATAATACTGATCGGAGTAGTTTTTTATTGGGCATGCTTGCAGTTTATTCCCTTCTCGTTCTTAGTTCCAGATTTTACTGAAATGCCGTTTTAAAGGATCTGAAAAATGTCTGAAATTCATAATGCGGGCTTACATAATATCTGCATTTTAAAAAGAAAAGCGTCGTGGAAAGAAAAAAATATTTGAAAGAAAATTGCTGCTCTATTTTGACATTTTGAAAATTGTACATTCAGTTTTTCTAAAGAAAGTAATAAATGACTTGACAATATTTCCATTAGTCTTAATTGGTTCAGTGGAGAGGAACTGAATACCATGGCAGAAGTTTAGCTCTGGTATCCAATTTAGAAATGTGTTTTTAAAAATACCATAAGCCGTCACATATTCCCTTCAGCAATCTCATCTTTTTAAAAAAACAACAAGAAGAATATATCAAATGTACAGTTATATTATGTCTTAAGAAAAGATTTTAAAAAGCAGGTCACAAAGATACCGCCGAGTCTTGCATGGATGCACTATAATGATTTGGCTTTCCAGATGCTAGTTTGACAAAACGATTGTAAATTCATGGCAAAATGACAATATGAAAATGAAAATATCAGTCGATGCACAATAATTTGAATAGCTGCCATAGGAGTCTTCTACTTGTGTTCTACTTAATGACATGAGTATGTGCTCAGAGCTGATCATATTTAATATGCTGTCATAAAACAGATGATGGTGTTTTCTTTAAAAGGAACATGAGTCATTTTTATGGCGTTAGGACAGGTGGGGTTCCTTCATATTTCTTGTCCAGAAGTATTGGCAATAACCGTTGTAGGCTGGAGTTTTGCTCACATCTCTAGAAGCCACAATGCAAAGATATACCTGGATGTACACTTCTGCATTCATTTTCAAAGCTTATTGCACTTATGGCAGATCTTAATATTGATAGGGTCAGCCTGCTCATATTGAGTTCTGTGGGAGCATCAAAAGCTCCCAAGTAGAGAATTATCCTTGCAATAACAGAGGCTTTTGAAAAGGCCCCTGATTCTAGCAAATGACGCTTATCCAAATAAGCAGTCAAGGCCAAAGCTCTAAGTGAATAATAGACCCTTCCTGTTATTCCTCATCACATTTTAACTGTCCTATCAGGCAGCCTGTCAATGCATTAGAGAGTTAAAAGGAAAGAAGAGAAAAGATCTGAAAAGCTGAGATACAAGCTACTACATTTCTTTTTCTTTTCTTTTTTGCCTGAAAATAAATGCAACTCATTTCCCACTCCCCCTTTCGGAAGTGAGCCAAGGATTCTTGTGAAAAACACACAGGAGGCAAATAATCGTTAGCTCTTATCACCTGAAACTTCGTAGAGTTTTTTGAAGCATCCAGTGTGAGCTCAGCCATAATTTCAAGAATTCTTTTAAAATGGAATAGAGACCATTAAAAAAAAGCACTATATTCCAGATGTTTATGAAAAGGGCAGAGCGTTTCTGATTGGAACCTTTGCTTTCTATTGAGAATTTATTTTTTGTTCTCAAGGTAATTCCTGGGTGCATTTCTTGACAAGCAGAAGACTTATAAAAATACTCCTTATTCAAACACACACACACACACACACATACACACACAGAGATTTGGTAGAGAAAAACACACTGACACAAACACCTGCTGACGGTTAAGCCCTTTCCAGTGTAACCTTGTTTTTGACAAGTCACACATTTTTATCCCGTTAAAACATGAAGTTGTTTCTGCTTTGGTAACCTCAGTTTTTCCGATCCTCTTGGTGACTTCCTGTCTATTCCAACAAGATTTTAAAGCAGCCCGACTTTATTTCTGTGAACCTGCAGAAGAGGAAGAGATTGAACTAAAGGCTAGGTCCCACTGGCCGACGGATGCAAAACGTATGCATAAAGGACACAACGGACAAGCAAAATTTCGGGGGTGGCTCCATCCGTTGTCATCCGCTTCAAAAAGTGGCGAAAATTTGCATAAACAGAACGGAAAAGAACGGACATGGGTAGGATGTAGTGGGAATGTTAAACGGATGTTCATAGAAAGCCTAGCGGATGAAAGCGGATGGAAGGGGATGACACCTCCAAAGGGGTTCCCAGGGATAATTTCGAAGCGGACGCATAGCGGATGAAGCGGATGCATCACGTAGGCCTAAAGGAAACAAAGGGGATGCCGCGCGGATGTATATCGGATGCAAACGCATCCTTTCTATTTCCGTGCTACTAACGATGTATAGACGTTCCATGTACCCTTTCTTTCCTCCCTCTTTCCGTTTTCAGCTGCAGTGGATGTGAATTGCGAGGATGTCCAGAGGATGCAGAGAGGATACAGCGGACGTTTAACGGATGATAAACGGACATAGAACGTTTGTTGCTCGTATGTCACGGATTTACATTGTACACGGCGGAAAGTTCATCCATTCACAAAGTTTTGTGCAGCTCAAAACTTCTTGCGTGGATGAAATCACAGTGGACGGATCCTCAATGGATAGAGCGTATGAAACACATACGGTACACAACGGATGAGTACACAACGGATGCATAGCGTTTTCCAACGGATGGCAAGCTTTTTTTAAACGTTTTACATCCTCTCTGCATCCGTAAGTGCAGTGGGACAGGGCCTTTAAATACTGTTCTGAATAAATGAACTTAGGAGGAATTCAAACAACAGGGAATAGAAGGAAGAAAGCTATTATTCCTTCTGTTTCAATTACGATGTTGTAACAAAACTTCTCCGGCTTCCCTGAGGGAGAAGCTGTGCTGGCAGAAACCTAATCTTTGGATGAACTTTGATTATTTCGGTTGTGGGTTTTGTTTTTTTTTTGTTTTTGTGACCATGGATACAGTTGGCATTTTAAAAAGTATTATAGGTGCAACGGCTCTTGTGCAGAGAGAGTCCAGATCATGAAAAGGCTGCCATAAACACTTACTTGCAACAGGAAAAGTTTAGTTTAGTTTATTGTCATTGCACCTCGTACAATGAAATTAAATGCCATCTTCAGTGTACAATTTATGACTATGACAATAAACACAAACACACATCCTTCACATTCTATTCAATTGAATTGATAACCCCTGATATTGTATTAATATTGAACTTTACAGCAGAATTCAACAGAGCTATTGCTCTGGGATAGAAGCTGTTTTTCAGCCTATTTGTCCTTGTTTTTATTATTCTCCTGTACCGTTTACCAGATAGTAATAGTTAAAAAAAAAAAAAAAGGTGCCCAGGATGAGATGGATCTTTGAGAATGTGATCAAAATTTGACAGTATGATCCAAATATTGATAAAGGCAGTTCTCGACTTACGACCACAATGGAGCCCAACATTTCTTTTGCAAAATGAGATGAAATGAGTTTTGCCCCATTTTACAACTTTCCTTGACACTTCATTGTTAAGAGAATCGCTACAGTTGCTAAATTAGTAACGCAGTTCTTAAGCAAATCTGGAGTCCCCAACGACTTTGCTGGAAGGTTGCAAAAGGGGATCACGTGACCCCCAGGGAGACTAAATAGGACCCAATTTACAAGCATAGTGTCATGCCCTTGTTAAAGTCAGACTCTGAGGGACAGGAGGAACAGCTGACAGGGAGTGGAGGTGTGGCTCCGGAAGTTGTGGAGGAGGCTGGGGAAGGGCAGAGGCCGGCTAGGCAATCAGAGGAAGAGCCAGGCCCAATCCCTCTTCATCCTAGGACACGTAGGGAGGAATGAAGAAGGAAACAACTTGGCTTATGAGAGAGGAAGCGGCCTTGATCCCCCTCAGCTGGGGAGGATATTATATAAGAGAGATGATTACAACACAGGATTGCCCAAAGCAAAGCGTGTTTTATTTTGGTCTGAAGTTATCTTGATTGGCGTCCTTCCAACAGACTGTGCCTTGTTATCTCCCTGAATTTGGTAATTACTTCTTCTGTTCCGTTGTGGAAATTGCATCATTGTAGTTTGTTTGGTTTTTTATTTCACCTCTATCTGCTCATTAAATCCGGACTGTATTGCTTTCTTTTGAACACTATTTTTGAGTACATTTTATCTCCAATTGACAATTATTGAGCAGTGGGGCCAAGTTGGAGGCATTAAAGGATATTTATTTACGCTTTGGATTTTGTTACATTTGTGTTACATGAGGGGTCATCACACATACAAATGTAAATCACCTCTGACTATGGGGATGCTATAAAAAGTTAAGTGCGGAAAAAGGGTCATCAGTTGCTTTTCAGTGATGTTATACTTGACCCGGTCACTAAATGAACACGTCCCAGGGTCACATGATCCCCTTTTGCGATCTTCTGACAAGCAAAGTCAATGGGGAAGCCCGATTCATCTTCACAACTAAAGGGATTCACTTAATAATTGTGACCAAGGAAATGCTGTAAAATGGGGCAAAGCTCATTTTGACAACAGCCTTGCTTAGCGAACAAGAAAGCTGGGGCTCAAGCTGGGGTTGTAAGTCGAGAACTGCCTGTAGTAGAGAATTACGACCAGACTGATCCATTTAGCCTTTGTAGAAAATGAGAGCTCCAGCCCTGAAGCGGTTAAAAATGTGGAACTGCAAAATGCTTGATTACAAGATGTGGAGAACTCACCTGAATTTGTGGCTGGTGAGGTATTTTGTAACTGCTGGCTTGATCCGAGCAACTCCTCCCTGGCTATGGTTTCCCCTTCCAGTGATCACGTAGAGGTACGGTATGCCACCTGCCAGGCTGTGTTCTGTTTCGCAAGAATGCTAGATGTTCTCTCTTCAGACATTCGGCATTTTAAACTTACAGATTATACAAGAGTTGGAAGGGACCTTGTAAGTCAGAGGGGTCAAACTCAACGCCTGAGGGCCAGAACCTGCCAGCAGGGTGTTTAAATCCGGGCCATGGGGCTGGGCTGAAAAAATATCAAGGGACCAGCCCGCGGTTCCTCAGGTGGCTAAAATGGGCGTGTGCCCCCCCTCCATGACAGTGGTCTCCAAACTTGGCAACTTTAAGACTTGTGGACTTCAACTCCCAGAATTAGAAAAAAAAGTAATATCTTAAGGAGTGACTGGTGGGAAAGAATGCAGCCAGTGAGTCGGGCTTGCATGCAATGTTGTGCGAGTGCGATAAGGACTGGCTGGGTGGGGAGGGTTAAGAGGGGTGGGGCCAGCCAGGGGCACGATTTTCCGGTTCTCCGAACTGCACAATCATAACAACTGGTTCTATGGAACTGGTCCGAATCAGTAGAATCCCACCCCTGCTCTTACCTTTGGTTTTCTCCTGCAGGACTCTAGAGAGGTGAGCCAAAGCTTCATCTACATGAAGACCATGCAGATCCAAAAAGTTGATGGGCAGCTTGGCAGCGTTGACTTTCTCAAAGATTTGCTGAGCCGCATCTTGGTTGGCTTCTTTCATCTTCTGCTCATGCAGCTGACCCTTCAGTCAAAACACACACACACAATAGCCAACTTAAGTGCAGTACCGGTTATGGGGAGCACCGTTCCCCCCCCAAGCAAAGAGCTGAACCCTTCTCTGGGTCTCACAACAATGAGTGGACTCTTTTGACCGCACTGGTCAGTTACATCTGTTTCAGGTAGCTCAGGGGTGGGATGCTACTGGTTCGGCCTGGTTCTATAGAACCAGTAGCTTCAAAGAGCAGCTGACACTGGATCAATTCTCTGTGACAACCATCTGGTCATCTGTTTGGCCCACCTGGGCTCTAGGCAGTCCTTTATTCTATGCTGTTACCTCCTCAGCTGCTTTGCGCAGCATAGCTGAGTGCCGCTTGTCAGCTGGAGAAGATAAATGCTTGCTGGAGCCGGTAATGCACATGTGCACACTCCACCACTCCCCGAATCGGTTGTTATGCCAGTAGGATCCCACCCCTGAGGTATTTGCAGTTCAAGTGAACATAGGTATGAAACAGGAACAGAAGGAATTAAAAATATTACAGGGCATTATCTGTGGCTGACCACAAAAAGCAACTGATCATGAATACAGGTAGTTCTCAACTTACAACCCCCAATTGGGCCCTACATTTCGGTTGCTAAGAGAGAAATTTGTTAAGTGAACTTGGCCTCATTTTGTGATTTTTCTCGCCACATTTCTTAAGTGAGTCAGTACACACAGGTAGTTGGTGACTTACATCCATTCTTTAGTGACTGAAAAAAGTGACCTATGAAATTATGGGAGGTGAAGGGAGGAGGACAATCTCCATTTTAAAACTCAAGTTTTGACAGTCGCATCATTTGAGAAACCCCGTCCTCCTTCCTAACATTCCCGTGCAGTTTGTGGCTTTGCAGAATGGGTGTCTTTGTGCTGAAATGCTGCTTCATCACTGGCAAAAACAAAGTTACCTGTTGCACATAAAATGCCGCGACTGGCTTCATCCCCATGCGATATGCTTCTCCTGCTTTTCTTAGGCATTCTTGCCTTTGCTGTTGGTGAAGAAACGCCTCGGCCCTGAAGTCCTCATAGCCTGGATACTGAGTGTCTTGGAATCCCTTCTCGCTCAGAATGTCTTCCAGTTCTTTAGTCCTCTTAGCCTGGGACTGAACAGTGAGGTGCTTATAGACACAATGCAAGGCTTAGCTCAAGGACAACCAAGAAAAAGGCCATACTGTGGGAAGTGAGCTTCACTTAGTGCCAATAGAAACATATATTTGTACAAATATATTTATACAAATGAAGACAAGGGTATGCATCCCAGGATAATGTTGCAGGATCCAATCTATTTGTAGCTCAGGGTGGAACTGTGGGGGGTCTTTGATCTTCTCTGAACTGGTGGTTTTCTTGCAGACATCTCATGACACAACGAGGTAACATCATCAATGCTAGAAAGGGTTTGTGGAATGGAGAAGGGGGGAAAGGAAAGCGTCATGCCCCTGTCGGAGTCTGAATCCCAGGAGGAAGACAAACAGCTGACAGGGAGTGAAAGTATGGCTCCATTGGTTGTGGAGGAGGTTGTGGAAGGGCAAAGTACGGCTAGGCAGAGCAGGAGAGAGATAGAACAAAGGATAGGGAGTTCAGAGAAAGACTCAGGCCCACCTCCTCTTCATCCCAGTGCACGTAGGGAAGAATGGAGAAGGGAGCAAAGTGAATTGGGTGGCTTACAGGGGAGGAAAGGGCCCTGATTACCTTCATTAGCTACACCTGGGAATGAAAGTTTAAAAGAACTGAATGCTGACTGAGGCAGCTGCTGGAGGAAACATGATTTTATATTATGTTGTCTTTGCATCTTGTTGTCTTTCCAACCATGTATTTTGCTGTGCCTTCACATCTGAAATTCTTGCTCTTGCCCTGCCAGACTAATTCCCTCAGTTTGGCTTGATTGGACTTAAAGTTACAGTTTTTGTTGACCATGTTTTGGACTTGATTCTCTGCAGTCAAAGGCTGTTCCTGGGAGAGTTTTTCTCCAGCCAGAATGTAACCTGGATATTGAGGGCAAAGTTGGAGATAATAAAGGGATTCCTCCTGATTATCTGACTGGGTTGCTTTTGTGCCACGCCCCGAGTCATCACAGAAAGGAGGAGGAAGAAGAAGAGAAAGAGGAAGGAGAAAACCCCGTGGGGTCCTTTAAGCTGAATTTTCTTGGGGAAGTTTCATGACCCAACTAGGGAACATCATTAATGTTAGAAAGGAATGGAATTTATAGAGATGGTGGTGGAAGAGAAAGGCTGTGGAATCCTTGGTGCCCTCTGAGATGGGTGGTTTTCTCGTGGACATTTCATGACCCAATGAAGTTACGTCATCAATTCTGGAAGCAAGCGGGTTTTGCTCTCTGTTTCTATACAAGCGGCTTGCCCTGCCAATGTTGCGGAAGTGTTCTTGATTAGGGTATTGTTTATTGAGTTTATAGTTCCTTGAGTGGAGTACTTGTTTACCACTTGATATTCATCTGCTTATCTGGCTGTTGAGTGCTGGTTGGGAGGTTTTGTGATATTTTTGGCGGTCTCTTTTGAACTTGTTCCCCTACTTGCCTAATGAAACCTCTGCAAGAAAACAACCAAGCTCAGAGCGTATCAAGCCCCTCCCCCTTTAACTTATGTGTTTGTAAAAGTCCTTTTCAGAAATCAGATCTGCAACATGCAGCCTTTACCTTTTTATCCCGGATCTTGGAAGTATTGCTAGGAGAACGTCTGGCATTCTGAGCAGGCTCTTTCGCTATCACTGTTTTTATGGGATCTGCCTCTAGAACATTATTCAGAAACTGGACAGTTTGTTCCAAGGAATAACTGACAAATTAAACACAACAACACAACACAAGGAGTCACTTCAGGCAGAATACTTTCACATAACCGATGGCGCATCGTATTATGAAAGAAAGACCCACTTGTAGTCCTTGAAGATGTCCATCAAAAAGTTTGCGTTAATGGTTGGGAATAACTCCAAAAGTTGTTTTTCCTTCAGTTTAGCAGCACAGTCTTTTTTAGCAATCCATGGAAAAGGTTTCTATCCCAACAAACAAACAAAAAAAGAGAAAAAAATATACTTCTAAAGTATTTCTACAATGATACGGTGCAAATCATAAATCATGGCACAACTTTTCATATTTTTGCATTAGTTATTACCATCTCTACTAGCATATACTGCAGTTGAGCCAATCCTCAAACTTTTAAACAAAGTATCATGAAAATTGCACCACCCATGGGGAAACTACCATGCATCTTTCATGGTATTTTGGATTTAAAATTTGAGTGTTGGCTTATCCACAAATACATATGGGAAATAGGGGTACTGTAACTTTTAAAAAATATCATCATATATATTGGGGCATAAGCCCAGCCACAGATAAGGTGAACCCAATTTTTGATTGCATTTTGGTACCTAAAATTCTTGGCTTATCCATAAGTATGCAAGTAGTCCTTGGGTTATGACTACAATTGAGCCCAACATTTCCGCTGCTAAGCGAAAGTTATTTTACCCCATTTTACGACCGTTCTTGCCACAGTTGTTAAGCGAATCACTGCAGTCATTAAGATAGTAACACGGTTGTTAAGTGAATTTGGCTTCCCCTTGACTTTGCTTGTCAGAAAGTCGCAAAAGGAGATACTGCAACCGTCGTAAATATGAGTCAGTTGCCCGGTATCTGAATTTTGATCATATGGATGCTACAACAGTTGTGTGAAAAATAATCCTGTCACTTTTTTCAGTGCCATTATAACTTTGAATGGTCACTAAACGAACTTGGTGTAAATTAAGGACTACCCATTACAACAAAAAAGCCCAGCCACACATAGGTAAACCCGATCTTCTGAGGGCATTTTGGCATCTAAAATTCCTGGCTTATCCAAGGGTATATAAATAGTTCTACTGCTCTGTAGAATGATATAATATTTAAGGTGCTGCCCTAGCACTTTAGGGACCTGGGTTCAAAATACTCTTGAGCCTACAGGGACTCTCAGAGTCTATGCAGTTATACCATACAGTTCTTTGGCCAACCACCCAACCCTATGGGGTTGTTTTGAGGAAACAGAGGGGGAGTGTTATGACTTCCACTGTGAATTCTTGGGGGGGGGGGGAGAGTGGGATCTATTTGGCAATACACATTAACAAAGGATTTTATTCGAATGATGAAATGTGCATTGTGCTGTCAGGATGCAACATATGTGCATCAGATTTCACAACGCACATCCAGAAAGGACAGATTTGTATGACAATCCACATTTGACCATCCGTGTCCTCTTGTAGCTACTTGTCCTTCTAGGGCAGGAGTCAGCAACCCATGGCTCTGGAGCTGCATGTGGCTCTTCCATCCTTCTGCTGCGGCTCCCTATTGCTGGTTAGCACCACAATTTTGAGGGGAGCTTCTGGTTTGGGAGGGGGGGAAGCAGCGCCAGGAGGAAACTCTATGGCAAGGAGAGGGTTTTCTGGTTGGCTTCACAATTGATAGGGCTTTCAGTTAGGACAGGTAGAGGAAAAAGGATGCCATGCTAGGAGGAGACTTTATGATGGGGGAATCAGACCTCCGGTCAGCTCCAGAATTGAACAGGGGCGGGGGGGGGGGGGGAGCTTCCAGTTAGGACTTTTCTGGCTCTTTTGAGTGTTTAAGATTGCCGACCCCTGTTCTAGGACTTATGGAGTTGGAAGGTGGGATTTGTGGAACCTACTGGGGACCAGAACAGAGAACACAATGCTGCAAAACACTGGAAGATTGGCAGCTGGGGTTGTTGGGACCACTATGACAACCCAGCTCTCAGGATGAGATGTACAGGAAATGTAGCAAATGAAGCTGTAGCAAATAGCCTACCCCTGTTAGTTTTTCTTGCAGTGCAATTTCTTCGGACATGATTTCCCGAAGTGAGACTCTCTGAGTGTGGACGTTCCAATGATCCATGTATGGAAAAACATCAGAAGCTGTCGAGCTTTCAGCCAACCTAGCTGTAGATAAACTTTCCTGCTCTTGAAAATCAGCAGCATACAGGGACAGCATGTCATCCACTTTGGCTGGGTGCAGCTGCTCAAACAGTGTGGGATCTTCAGGACAAATAAAAATGGGAGATGAAATGGCATTTTATTTAGATTTAAAAAGAAAAAGAAAATAAGGAGAGGGACCTGAATGCAATGGTTTTCTTATGTAGTTAAAGGTTAACTGAGATTACATATTGCAGAGCCAGAAAAAAAATTTGGCACCTTTGAAGATGGACAGGAAAATAAATGTATTATATTACAAACACACCAATACATTGTGTGTATCAATTCTATTTTAGTATTCTTTCCTAAAATAGTTATTATCATTTATACATTGTTTGCAGTGGTGTGATTCCAATTTTTTTTCCTACCGTTTTTATGAGAGCGTGTTTCATGCGTGCAACAATCAAGAAACGTCCTCTGTTAGCACTGGTGAAGGGAGCTGTTTTTTAGTTCAGCTGAGGTGCAGCAATCCGCTCTGCCGTGTGAATAAGCTGAGCTAAAAAACAAGGGAATATAGGAAAGGATAGGGTGGGGGCAGGTGGGCAGGGCCAGTCAGAAGTGGTATTTGCCAGTTCTCTGAACTACTCAAAATTTCCGCTACAGTACGCCAAAACTGGTCCGAACCAGTTGAATAGCACCTCTGACTGTTTGCCTAGGTCTATTTAGGTGTACCTCCATTGATGAGGGTAAAAAACAACATGTCCACAGCCGTCTTTTTTACTCGTCCAGGTTTGATCTAGTGGTGAAGGTACCAGATTAGAAACCAGAAGGCTGTGAGTTCTGGTCCCGCCTTAGCTATGAAAGCTGACTGGGTGGGCCAATCACCAGGAGACACTGAGTTCTAATCTTGCTTTGGGCATGAAAGCTAGCTGGATGACTTTGGATCAGTCTCTCTCGCTCAGCCCAGCTCACCTTGTTGAGGTTGTTGTTGTGGGGAAAACAGGAGAAGGAAGAAGTACTAGGCGTCTTTTCTGTCTTAAGTTATTTATAAGTGATGAAGGTAGGTTAAAATCTTAATAAACAAGCAATAAATTATATTAAAAGCACAAACCTATTCTGGTGCTGAATAAACAATCACAATACAAAGTTTCTCACAAGTGTATCTCAGTTGTGAAACCTACTGCTTACTCACTTGTAGTCTGTGGTCATTAGATAGCAATAGCCCTTTGATTTACACACTGCTTTGTAGTGCTTTACAGACCTCTCTAAGCATTTTAGAGTCAGCCTCTTGCCCCCAACAATCCAGGTCCTCATTTTACCCGACCTCAGAAGGATGGAAGGCTGAGTCAACCTTCAGCTGGTGAGATGCTGCACTTTTTAAAAACTGCCAAACATAAAAATAGGCAGCTATAAACCACACTGACTTATATACACTGACTAAAGCACAAAGAGAACTGTCACAAAAGAGATACATTTCTGCTATAAAAAAAAAAGCAGTCCACACATAAGAAATGCTGGTCGTGGCAGTGGGTATAGAAGGAAGCAAGATCTTTGCAATGGTGGATTTTACAAACAGAAGAACCCTGATAATTGAAGACGATACTTACTTTCTTCAAGAAGTTTGTGCAATTCTTCTTCTCTCCTCTTCTAAATCAAAACATTGATAATATTAGTACCTTGTAATACTAACAGGACACTTAAAACTGCCATTACTTTGCCAGCACCCCCCCAAAACATCCTTCAATCATGGGTCTTAATGATTATCTTCCAGGTGAACTTACGTCCATCATTATGAAATGTTTTGACAGGCTGATAAAGGACTTTATTGCACTGGTCCCCAACCATTTTTGTACCAGGGACCAGTTTCACGCAGAAACACTTTTTCAAGGACCGGCAAAATCAATTTTTCCCCAATAGTAAACGGCTTCTTAGCTTTAGCTGATATAAAATATATATTTTAATCACAATTATTCATTCTTTGCGGCCCGGTACAAAATGATCCATGGACCGGTACCAGTCCGGGGCCCGGTGGTTGGGGACCTGTGCTTTATTGTATCTGGCCTTCCTCCAGTGTTTGACTCACTTCAGTTTGCTTACTGTCCAAATAGTTCCACTGAGGGGGTTATTTCCTCTGTTCTCCATTGGAGCTAGGTGCACTTCAGTGGTGGGAATTCCATATTTTTTCCAACCGGTTCCATGAGAGAGCGCTTTGCATGCACAGCACTCAAAGAGCACCCTCTGTGTCAGTGCTAGTGAGGTGAGCTGTTTTTTAGCTCAGCTGAGGCGTGGCAACCCACTCTGCCATGCAAATCAGCTGAGCTAAAAAACAAGGGAATATATTACGGGGAAAGGGTGGGGGCAGGGGGTGGGGCTATCCAGAGGTGGTATTTGCTAGTTCTCCGAACTACTCAAAATTTCCACTACCGATACGCCAGAACCAATCCAAACCAGCTGAATACCACCTCTGGCGCACGCAGAGGAAAGAAATACTCATATGTGAATGCTGTTTGTTGACTTTAGTCTGGCACTTATTAAGATCCTTCCCCAGCATTTAGGAGACAAACTGGGCCTTTTAGGCATTACTACTCCTTTCTGCAACTGGATTCTTAATTTGTTCACTGATAGGCTCCAGTATGTGCGAGTTGGGACTGATATTCTAATTGTAGCACCATTTTCTTGAGTACAGGGTAGTTTTGTGGTAGCCAAAGCAGAACTAGATTCTGTAATACTTTTATATTATATAGTATCAACCTTGCGAACTCTCAAGATGTTTTTTTTTTGCTATGTATTCAAAATGGACTGTATGTATATAAGTAACTCTGTGTTGTGTGTGTGTGTGTGTGTGTGTATTCTTTTCAAAGCAGGCATCAAAATTTCATTTTTAATGTGCGTCAGTGTATACATAGAAAAGTGAAAATAAAGGTTATCTTATTATCTTATATTGTCCTGCCTTGCCCTGCCCTGCCCTATCTTATCTTAAATTTAAGCATGCCTCTCTGGGTTTCTTTTTTTTGCCATATTGTTCGCATCCTCAGTGGGACAGGAATCCTTTGATCTAATGTAGAAGGATGACCAACAGATTGATACTGGGAGATCTTCTCACCTGTAGCCCTTGTCTGGAGAAACAAATTACGATGGAAATTCTGCACTCCATTATGCCTGTAAGTTAAGAACTAGCTGTACATATTTTTAAAGAAATGTGTTTGGATTACATTTGGACTAAGTGCAATGTAATTGTTTTGCAAATTATTGAAATGTCAATAATTTATAGAACAAGTAAAAACATAAATATTCCATAATATAATGCATGCCATGTAATATTAAGTCATGAACAACAATAAGCTTATATTTAGATTTAAGCTGACTAACCATAATAGATGCTTTCCATTTGTCATGAATTTCTCTGGCCAAATTCAGATCAATATGAACCACATAGTCATCAGGAGTTAGTGATCCTTATGGAAGGAGAGGGGAAAAAGAGATAAAATTCACATACACATTGAAAGAGAGTTTCTTTCTATTTAGTTAATGCTTTTTTTTGTAAGACACAACTGAGTTTTAATTGCTTTTTTTAAATGTGCCATCTAAATAATGTGAAAGCATAGAAATGTTATAAACTGGGGATTCCCAACCATGGCAACTTTAAGATCTGTGGACTTCTGTGGACCTAGAATTCTCCAGCCAGTCAGCCAAGACCAAAATCATATTTATTTGTTTTTTCAAATTTCTCTCTGCTGCAATCTCTTGGCAGCTTGTGTGGAAATGTTGATTAAGGTGATAAAAGATGAAGTCACAAATATCTGGGTAGCACTAGTTCACCTACATACTCTAGATTCTGGGCCCATAATTGGAACAGATTTTGCTTTTATAAGATAAAATAACATTAAAGCTTTTACTACAACAGAGTAATTAGTTGTAGTAACTTGATTTTTACTACAGTCTTCCCATAAATTAGCAGCCATTGAACAAAAATGTCAAACCCATGTAGCAGGCCAAAAATAAACCATGAATTATGAACAATGACCTAAAGTGGCTTTATTCAAAAGAAAGTCTTGGAATACTTATATATTATTGCCGAATCTATACCAACCTTTATTATTCAACCTCTTCAGTTCTTTTAAATCTTAAGATCTGTTAGGTATATACAATCATCAGTTCCCAGTTCAGAATCAATTTACTATTTTATGGAAGTAAAATAGTCATTGATGTTATTACCTGAATCAACTCCAACCGGTCCAAATATTTCACTTAACTGCATGGCTAATTCAGGAGCTAAGACCAGTTCGAGACAATCTATGGTCACGGACTTTGAGGGAGGGACAGATTTCTGCAACCTGATTGTCCCATCATCTTGATCAGAGACGTTCTTTTCTCTTTGTGTCGGAACCACAATGCCGGACTTACAATCCATTTTTGTGCCCTGCTCAGATTTGTGGCTTTCTGCACTGCTCAAATCGGTTGCTTCCATTCGCTTCAAATCTGACATCGCTTCTGGAAACGGGCCCTCCTGTAAGCTTGCTTGAAGCTGATCTTCTTCCTCATCGCAGGTGGCTTTCAAAGGGCCATCACCTTTATCAGGAAGAGCGATATCCATTTCATTAACTGAGGATGTCCTCCATAGATCATTCTCTAATAGCCTCCTAGAAATTTTTGGTTTTATCTGTGTGTTCAAAGGATCTACCCCCAGATCTGATGGGCTTATGTTTTCTGCATCTGGTAACGGATGAGTTTCGTTTTCTCCTGAAGAAGAATGTACGCCGTGTCCTGCAGGATGGTCAGAAATGTTTCCACTGTCGACACCAAGGGGGACTTTCGTTATTTCGCATTTGTGACTAATCCTAGAAATTGCAGTTGCTTGAGTAACTGCCACAGAACCGGCAAACTTGTCTTCAGTCGCAGCGGGTCTCTTCAAAGGAAGAGACACATCCGGGAGCCGAACCTCTGCTTCCTGTAGGCCTCCAATGTCATCTTCTTTGCAGAACTTCTCAGCAGAGTCTAACAGGAGCCCTGTGGCCCAATCCATATCCCGGTTGCATCGTTCGTACAGATCTTTAATGGCATCGAATGAAAGAGACCCAAAGAGTTTACACAAAATATTGAGTTGCTCAGATTCATCAACTCTCACCAGCTCCCCTTCTTCTACGTAGGTGCTTCTCTCGTAGGTTACTTTGTAGGGTATTTTTTCTGGACAACCTGGAATAGCTTCAACACTTTTGGGTACAAATCCATCAAGTCTGCCGTGCAGTACTTTTGTACCTTCTGAAAAGACAATCTCTCTCTCCAGTCTCCACAGAAGGGCAAAATCTCGTGGTTCTGTCTGTGAAGATTTGGTAGCCTGGGACCCCACACCTTTGTTGGGTTTTTCTTCTGTCCAACTGCACAGGGACAGTGGTTCTACTGGTTTGTTGAGGGCCAAACTGTTGGTAAATGTTAATGCTAATTTATGATGCTTACGTGTCCTTTTATTCAGCACTGGCTTTTTCTCACTCAGAGGTTCAGAAGCTGTGATTTCAGACACTTGAAAGGGTTCCCCCTTTGAAGAGGCCCACAGCTCTTCAGCATCTGCAGAGGTCTCATTCAGCTGAGACGTTGCAGTCCCATCACCAACGCTGACACCATCTTGACTGTTTTCTAATCCACCTGCCTCATTTATGTCTCGCTTGGTTATCCTTTTCATTTTGTGTTGTCTTTGCTGTAAAATTTGGACTGGCCAGTCTCCTATCGTCAGCAATTCTGTTGTATGGACTTCTGTATTATTAACCTCAGGTACCAACGTAGAAGGAAAATTACAGCCACTTTCATCCCATTTATCTTCACACCTGTCGTCAGAAAGTGGCAGTTCCTGATGACAGTCTATCAAATCCAATGTTTTATCTTCACTCATATTTTTTAATGAATCAAGAATAGCTGTTGGCATACTTGAATCTCCTTTGTCCCTCCTGGCACATTTTTCTAATCTTTTAATTCTTTTCACCCTTTGAGCCAAAGTTTGTTCTACTGGCCAGTCTCCCACAAAGTTTAACATTTCAGGTTTTACTGAGCTGCCAGAATTAAAATCTCCATCTTTATTTTGTGTTTCTGTGAATTCTGGCTCTGTTATTTTATGACATACAGTTGCTTCAATCTGAAGTTTCAACTCATGGTTATTGTGCAACAAAGTATTTTCACTGGAATCCCAGACTGGTCTTAACTCTGTTTCAAGAATAGATTCCATTTTGATTCTTGCTGGTAACACAGCAGCGTCCAAGCAATTTTTACTACATTCAGAACTGGATTCTTTAAAATCATGTCCAGCTCTTCGGTTTTCATTTTGAAGGTTCTGATCTTCTGCTATAACTTCTTCTAAAGTAACTTTTTCATCTGGATTTAATTCTATTCCTTTCAAAGAGGAGGCAAAATGTTCTTTCTGTTCTTTTTTCCTACAAGGCAAATATATATATACATATTAACACATACAGCGCTGAAATTTACTTCTGCTAAAACATTTTAGGACATTACCTAAAATGGCATAAGCAGACAGAAGCATAAAATGGCATAAGCATACAGTGTGTTAAGGACTGGCTGCTCAAAACTCAAAACTATTTTTCTTGGGCAAAAGAGGATTTTTGTTGAAATGAAGACTGGCTGCTTAAGGAATCGCACATGTATGTATGTGTGTATGTATGTATGTATGTATGTATGTATGTATACTGTTCAGCTTTGTTCGGGTATTTTCCCACATCACTGTAGTTGTACTTTTAAAGTTGTAGCAACGTTTTGGCAGAATCTCATCTGCCATCATCAGGCTTCTGTATTGTGTTCATCTGTGAGACAGACTTTCACAGCCGTTTCTGTTTTAAATTTGGGGCGAGCCTACTGCTGTGCCAGAATGGTTTTTTCTTCATCCTGATTGGTTGGGAGTCTTGGTCTGTGTTTATTGGTCTTGGAGTTTGCTGTGTTCTGCTTGATTGGTGTTTCTAATATCTTCTGTCTGTTTTGTGGCTTTTTTTGTCTTGATTGGCTGGCAACATTGTGTTTCCTGTATTGGAGGCTTTTAGTGCAGCTTGGCTCTGGGTAAATGGACAGCTATTATTTATTAGGAAGCTAGGTTTCATCTGGGTGCCTGGTTGGGGTGTGTTTGAGCTGGAGGTGTCAGGGAGAGTTTGTTTGTGCCCAGGTGTTTGCCTGGCTTGTGGTGTGGAGATTTTTTTGTTTGAGAGTGCAGGCTTTAAAAGCACAACTATAATGATGTGGGAAAATACCTGAACAAAGCTGAATACCATACATATAAATACCCGCAAAAACTTAAGAAAACACACACACGTGCTTAACATTTCATTAAGACTCTAAAACCAAATGGAAGAGTCTGAGTTTGCTTTGAGCTGGTGGACAACCCCCCCCCCCTCAAAGTATCAATATAATGATATGATTATTTCAGCAGAAATAGTAATATCTTTGTATTATCTACTGAAATAAATAGGGAGGTCTACACAGATGAAGAAATTCACATTAGCATTAAGCATGCTATTCTAATTCTTTTTCCTTATTAAAATCTGTCACTGGGTACGCAGATGGTCTACAACAAGGGTGTCAAAGTCAAGGCCGGATCCAGCCCCCGGGTGCTGTGAGACTGCCCTGGAAACAGAGAAGAACTGGCCCATAGTGCCTCTTTTAACAAAAACAGAGCTTGGAAGTCCTCTCAAGCTGTTTTCGCTGGCAGAGGGTTGCAGGAGGCCACTCCAACTGAAAATGGAGCTAGCCGTGCCCACAGTGGCTGCACCCTTCCCCAGCCCTCCCAAGGTTAAACACAACTCTGATGCAGCCCTCAATGAAGACAACCCTAGTCTACAACTTTTACAATTATCTTCACAGAATACTACACATTTCTTACTATGCTAATGTAGCAAACCCGTTTGAGCTCAAGTTTTGCTGTTGGAAAAGCACAATAGCAAATCTCCAGGACACACGAAATGTCAAGGCAAATTATATCATTTCTACTTTAAGGGTTTTATTGAAACTGTGAATGCCCCACCTAGGGAACTCTCCCAGATGTCCTCCCATAGCCTGATGTTCTGGCATGAAGGCTAGATGCTGCACTAGACAACTTGTGATGACCCGGGGCGTGGCACAAAGGTAACACTAGCCAGAAAACCAGTATGAGTCCCTTTATTGGCATCAACTTTGGCCCCAATGTCCCGTTTACTCTCCAGCCTGGAGAAAAGCTCTCCCACAAACCTGTAGCAGATACTCCTCTGGCTGCAGATACTCCAGTCCAAACATTGTAAGCAGAATGACTGCAGTCAATCACTCTAGCAGGGCAAGATAATGAGTCCAAGAAGCACGGCAATAATTCCAGCAAGACAAGATAAGCACACAAAAGCACAGCAATAATTCAGTCAGGAAGAAGGCCAGAAATACAGTCCACAATTCTCAACACTTGATGAATTCAATGTTTGTTCCTGACAAACGCCCCTCCCAACTGCCTCTCCTTTAAACTCCCTCCCTAGGTGTGCCTTGTTAAGGGAATCAGGATCCTTTCCTTCCCCATAAGTCATGCAACCCATGTTGCTCTCTTCTCTGTTCTTCCCTGCGCGCCCTCGTATGAGGAGGTGGGTAGGCCTTGGTCTTCCTCTGAATCCCCTCTCCCTTGTTCTACCTCTCCCCTGCTCTGCTCAGCCTGACTTTGCCCCTCCCCATTTTCCTCCCTAGCCAACGGAGACACTCCCCTGCTCTCAGTCAGCTGTTCGTCTTCCATCTCAGATTCAAACTCTTACAGGGGCATGACACAACTGTACCAAATACTATTCTCTTATGTCATCTTGATGTGACCCAGTTGGATCATGAAATGTCTTCAAGAAAACTATCAAGGTCCACGAGGACCCCACAATAAACTTCGTACTTTAAACAGCAAGGTTAAAACATTGGTAGAAAGTTTACCCCTGCCTTTTTTCGCGATGAAGAATTTCACCACAGGTTTCACGCTTCCTCATATCATCTGAGATTGAAGAATTGAAAACTGAATTAGCAGTCAGGCAATGTTCATATCGTTCCAACATTCTTTTGATCTTTTCTTTGGATACACCATGAACATTTCGCCTAAATATCGAAAAGAACAAAATATTTGATATGTTACCACCACAACATAGGCATGCTGCATACAAGTTAAAAACATATTTGAGAGAATATTTTTAAAAAGTAACTACAAATTAAAACTTTTAAAAATTTATTGTTTCACGCCGATCTGCAGCTCATGAACATTACCTAATTCTTCTCCAACTCTGCTCTAAACAAGGGACTTTTCCTTAAAGACTTAGATAGATGATTTCTAAAGCCCTTCCAAAATTGCAGGGAATTGTGATTCTTTTTTTTTTAAATATACCATAAGTAGCCTTTTTACTGACTTATTTCAAAGGTTTTTTTAAAAAAAGAACTGAACTTTAAATCATCACGTTTTATATCAGTGAGGAAACAATTAATCCACAGAAAGACGACTTGTCCTTAAATTTTGTTACTGTCAACATACATATCTATAACTATGTATGCATGCATGCATGCATACATACATACATATATATATGCAGTTTAGCTTCCTTCAGGTATTATCCCATGTCATTGTAGCTGTGCTTTTAAAGTTGTAGCAACGTTTCAGCAGAATCTCATCTGCCATCATCAGGCTTCTGTATGGAGTTTGAAGCCTGATGATGGCAGATGAGATTCTGCTGAAACGTTGCTACAACTTTAAAAGCACTACAATGATGTGGGATAATACCCGAAGGAAGCTGAACTGCATTCATGTATGTATGTATGTATGTATGTATGTATGTATGTATGTATGTATGTATACATACTCTCTTGGTGGTGTTTAAATGAATGCCTTCACTCAAAGAAAGGTAGTATCTCTGAGTACTCAAAAGTACTCAGAAAATAAAGTTGCCATTCCCAATTATTCCATGAAATCTTATAAATAAATACCAATAAAATCTAAGTCCAAAAAGAAGGAATAGCACTACAGAAATATAGATAATTTGAAAGCAGGCTGAGTAGAAGCTTTCTGCAAGCAAGTGAACTGATTCCTAACTGAGATAAGTTTATTATTTATTTCTCATTGACCTGACACAATACTGTTGTTACAGAATTGCTACTGTTGCTATTATTACCTTTCCAATTCCTTTGGTTTAAACTTCCACCATGTATCCGGTTCACGAAATATAACTTTGTATTTGTGTTGCTGTGACTGAAGAAAAATGAATAATAATAATAACAGCAACAACAACAACAACAATAATAATAATAACCATTCTCATTAATTCTGTAATAGCTTTGTATTATATAGTATCAGTTTGGTTAACTCTCAAGATGTTTTTCCACTATGTATTCAGTATGGATTGTAATTAATATACATGTTTATATTAATGTATAAGCTTATACTATTTATATGTATATACATATATATGTATGTGTGTGCATATAGCTCATATGTTTATGTATGTGCATGTATATGTATGGGGGTTGTTTTTATACAAACACACTTTTGAAGGCGGGCATCAGAATTTCATTTTTTAATGTGTGCCAGTGTGAATAGACAATATAGCTCATCTCCTCTCATCTTCTTACAAATGAACAGCTAAAGAATTAAGTATCTGGTCAGTTCCTAATTGGAAAGGATTCTACTCATTATTACTGTTTGGTCACAACTTCTTTGTGTTATTTCTTCTTCCTAAAATTAGGTAGGCTCCATTATCATGAGATCCCAGGCAAGTGGAGCACTGGGCTACCTTGTTTGGGTGAGAAAGCTAAACAGGAAGTAGTCCACTTAACCCAGGGGTGTCCAACCTTGGCAACTTGTGGATTTCAACTCTCAGAGTTCCTCATTCAGCATGGCTGACCAGGGAATTCTGAGAGTTGAAGGCCACAGGTGACTTCACCCTAGAAGAAACCTCAAAGAATCCCAGGAGTGTAGGTTAGACCTGGATATTGAAAAACATCCTTGAAGAAGACAAAAGGCAAATTCTGTGGATATGATTCTCCAGAAAACTCCATTGTGTCATCAGAAATCAAACTTAACCTGATTTACCTTTTTCACTGCAGTGTTAAAAACATTCATTTTTTGGGAGGGTTGGTTTTGTTTTAACACTTTACCATATCAGCAGGTGCAATGATACTTGTGGCTATCTTGGTCCCTAATCCTAGATTGGAATATTATAGCATGGACTGAAGATAATATTTGTAGCTCAGGGATGAAATGTGGGTTCCTTGGTGCTCTCCGAGCTTGGTGGTTTTCTTGCAGACTTTTTATTACCAAACTTGTAACATCGTCAGTGCTAGAAGGGAGTGAGGTTTGTGAAATGGAGTAGTAATAGTAGCAGTAGAACTATGATGGTGACTGTAGGATTCTTGGTGCTCTCTGATCTTGGTTATTTTCTTGCAGATGTTTCATGACCCAACTAAGTAACATCATCAGGGCTAGAAGGGAGTGGGATTTGGTACAGATATCTAGTGCAGCATTTAGTACTGATGATGTTATCTAGTTTGGTAATGAAATGTCACCCAGAAAACCACCAAGCTCAGAAAGCACCAAGGACTCCATAATATCACTGTAAATACTATATTTACTATACAGGATATAGTAAAAAAATTCAAAATGGCAATCCTATAATCACAATAAAAGCTCTACTTGACTTTTTTTGTGGAGATTGTGCAAACCATTGATGGCCCCAGTATAACCATCATCTTGATTTTTTAAAAATCCTTTGAAGCATGCTGCTATATACACCCACCCATTTATCTATAAATAAACAATATTCAACATAATATCACTAAAAATATGGAATACTGACCAAAGCAATGTAAGGCTTCATTTCCCAAGCCTGTGTGTTTGTATTGTCTATGATTATAGGAGTGATCCTTTTCTCAAAGGCTTCTTTGGCTGACAAATAAATTGAGAAATAAAACACTAATTTTTAACTAACCAACAATTTTTTATCATTAATTAATAGAAAACAAAAGATGTATGTTCTTCTCTGATAATCTGTTTTGAATTCTCCAGCTCCTCTGTTTTTGAAGTAATTGCAGGAATTACAAATGTAGGCAAAAGGAATAAAAAGAACCCAAATATATAATTCATAATGTGTGCAATAATGTGCATAACTATACAACTACACATTGAACTAAAACTCCAAGACATTTAAAAAGAAACTCCAAATCCCTCAAGCAACACTTCTTTTAATCATTTCATAAATTTATGGGCTGCCTATCTCATATACATATGAAACCAACAAAATTAGCAGCCAAGACGACTCACAGCCAAGACAAGTCATAAACTGGGCTTGATGGCAAAGCCAGGTTTTTTTTGTACCTTGTGAAAGGCCTGCAGGGTTAGGGAAAATCTAATTTCGGGCAGGTTGTGGAATAATGTTCCAGGACGCTGGTGCCATGGGGGGAAGAAAAAGACCCCTGAATTCCAACAGATGACACTCTTCAGGATCTTTTGTACTGAGCTTGGTGATTTTCTTACAGATGTTTCTTTACTAAACTATCGTGTTTCTCCAAAAATAAGATCTGGTCTTATTTTCTTTTGGGATCTGAAATAAGCATTAGGGCTTATTTGGGGGGATTATTTTTGAGCTGCCCCATGTGCCCTGCCTCACCTAGGGGCCCCTGCAGCTAGGCCATCCATACCCCGACACCTACCTACCTCGTGGGCGGCCATGGCATGTTGCTCAGCCTCCTCCGTTGCAGCCGCGAGCAAGCAAAAATGGGCTGGTGGCCATGTGGGCTCCTGCTGCACATGGTTGCTGGTGCCGTTGCTGCGAGGCAGTTGTCGCAGTGTGCATGGCCTAGCTGTGGGGGCCCTGAGGTAAGCCCGTGTGCGCATGGGGCAGCTCCACCAACCCTCTTGCCTTACTTCATGTTAGCAGCACTGTGAGCAACTAGACAGAATAGGTGGCTGGCTGCACAGGCACTCAGTAGGGCTTATTTTCGGGATAGGCCTTATTTTCAGGGAAACACGGTAGGTAGTATTGTCAGTGCTAGATGACACTCACTCGCAGACAGGACTCTGCTGCCAGGTCTGACAGAATGGCTAGACACCACCTTATGGGAGAGATGGCCCCATAAATAGGCTCCAAAGGTACTTACTTTCAAGAGGCAACTGGACTTCCTTTCTTTTTTTTTTGAAGACATTTCGCTTGTCATCCAAGAAGCTTCTTCAGCTCTGACAGGATGGTGGGCAATGGAAGGTTTTGCCATCCAGTCAGAGCTGAAGATTCTTGCATGAGAAGTGAAATGTCTTCAAAAAAAACAAAGAAAGCCCAGTTACCTCCTGAAAAAAGCACTTCTGCAACAACCATTACCTGGATGGCTGAGAATCTCCATAGATGTCCCATAATTAACCCACCTCCCCGGGCCATGGTACCAGTAGCTTGAATTCTACCCAGAAACATCCTGGTAACCAATGGAACTCATGTGTCACGTGTGCTGAATGAGTAGCATTCATAATTGTCTGTACCTCCATATTGTGCACCAACTGAAACTTCCAAATGCTCCTCAAGGGGCAGTTTTTCCTTAATTTAATATATTTGTTAGTGCAGTTCCATATATGATTCATCAGGGATGTTTTTTTTTTCAACTGATTAGGGGCCCTGGGACAGAAAATGTATGTGTACTTTATCTAAAATGGTCTAATTTTTCAGATGTTTAACATGCGCCTAATGCAAAGACAATTAGCATCAATCCCGACAGAAATATTCCTTTAGGACTAGCAGAACGTATTCATTTTAGTGTATTTATTGATCAAATTTATAGTTAGACTTCTAAAGCAAATTCTAAAGCATTTGCATGTTCTGCTGCATCAAATTCTTACCACGTTTCCAATTCCACTCGTGTGCGTCAGCTAAACAATCAGCATCAAACTGGTACTGCCCGTTCTTTTGATAAAAATAGTCATCTGTGCCAAGAATGATCCCACAAGGATTATCCTCAAGCAAAACCCTGCGAACGATGACAAACATAGCTCTCATCCTTTTTTCAACACCTTTTTTTCATCTTCTACAAATCATTGTGAAAATAAACCTGGGTATTGTTCATCCTTGTGACTCTCACTATTTAGATCTTTCAGAAAAATAACTTACAATAATCTCTGGCAGTCTTTTGATGCAGTGAGAGAAGCCATACGTTCAAAGGCTGTCATGAATGGCTGTATAGTCCCTATACTGGGACTATATTGGCTCTAATTTATAATTTATTTATTACATTGCCACACTGCTCATCTTATCTAGTGATTGTGAGCAGTTTCCAATAAAAACATTAAAAGTAGTATCAAGGAATAGAATTGGAAGGGACCTTGGAGGTCTTCTAGTCCAACCCCGGCTCAGGCAAGAAACCCTATACCATTTCAGACAAATGGTTGTTCAATCTCTTCTTAAAAAACTTCCAGTTTTTGGAGCATCGACAACTTCTGGAGGCAAGTTGTTCCACTGATTAATTGGGTTGCCAGGAAATTTCTCCTGAGTTCTAGGTTGCTTCTCTCCTTGATCAGTTTCCATCCATTGTTTCTTGTCCTGTCTTCAGGTGCTTTGGAGAATAGGTTGACCCCTCTCTTCTTTTTGGCAATCTCTGATACATTAGAAGACTGCTACAATGACACCCCTGGTCCTTCTTTCCATTAAACTAGCCATATCCAATTCCAGCAACCGTTCTTCAACCCATGGAACAGAAATTGCCTTCGGAAGTTGTGGGAGCTTCATCACTGGAGGCTTTCAAGAAGAGATTGGACTCCCATCTGTCAGAAATGGTGTAGGGTCTCTTGCTTGGGCAGGGGGGTTGGACTAGATGACCTACTAGGTCCCTTCCAAATCTGTTAAATTTGTAATATTCAACAGACGGTTATTAAGTCGAGGACTACCTGCATAAGGTCGGAAGGGAATTTGGTTAACTGATAGAATTTAATGATATATCTGTGTGTGAGCAAAAAGAAGACAGCAACGTCATATTTCTGAATCTTCTGTACACAGAACCTACCTTGCCAAATAGGATTTGCCCGATCCAGGAAGCCCTCGAAGGAGAACCAATACATGACCTGCAAAGGTTCTCCTGTTCATTATGTGACCACCAGGCAATTGGTGGTCTTGAGAAAAATGATGTCTTGGTCTCCCATTTTTATTTCCATATCTCTTTGGCACACAAGAGAGGCTCTCCCAGGATTTAGAAACTTCCGGAGAGCAAAACGTCTTTCCTTGACTCCCACAATCCGAAGCTGGCCTCCACTTCCCAGGACTGACTGCGATAGGAGTCACAAAGCTATGATTTCCCCATTGCGCTTCAAAAGCTGGATAAAAATGAAACCGCTGAGGATATTTCTGAAACAGAGAAAACTGTGAACTCCACGTTTGCTGTGGAGGATCAGTCTTCCTCGTCAAAGGGGCCCATTTCAAACCAGATCCTGCGCACAGGTCAGGAACGCAGAATTGTTTCAGATTATCACAGAGAGCCACTACATTTTCTTGCCCTTCAGCCTCCTGCAAAGAAGCAGGAGAATTAGGAAAGGCATTGGTCTCTATTTTTGCAAAAACCTGATGACGTTGAGCAGTCAGGGTGCTGACCGCTGTAAAGTCTAATAAAACATTGTGTGTTTGATTTGGCTCAGTGTAAGACTCGGCCTTGTCGGCTAACATCACAATTTCCGAAACGGCACCACTGTCGAGTACAACTTCTGGCAAAGTGTAATTCTCTGGGCTTTGTGTCAGAATATCCTTTGTCTCAATCTCTGATATCGATGTCGACTCAGCGGCTTCTTTATAACTTGGTTTTAAGGCAGTCAACCAGTTTTCTATTGCTGTTCCGTTGGAGTTCATATATAATTCAGTGCAATTGGAATTATTGTGGTCCTGAGACAGATTCAAGCTACCTAGGAGATGATCATTTTCTGATTTCTTTGCTTCACTTTTTTGACTGTGGTCCTCAAGAGAACTATCTATCAAGAGTGCCAGGTCTTCAGAGGATGAGGGTTCTTCACTACTCTTCGCAATTGCAGTAGTATCATGATCCTCAAGTTCATGAGTACTGCAGCTTGAGTTATTTCCACCAACTAGCAATGCGGACAGGGAATCAAAACCTGACACTTTTGATGAACATACTGTATCCTTAGCAGCTGTGGACAATTCCAGTAGATAATCCATAGTCTCTTCCACTAGTAAAAACAAAGAAAGGACATGATTACTTTACTAAACTTATTCCTGATTCTACACACCAACTTCAAATAGCATTGCAGAAATAATCGAGGCAGTGATTTTTCATTTAAAGATTACCTGGATCTCCTTTTGTCTTGCAGCGACCTTTGCCCTCTCTTCAAAAAAAGACTGATTAAAGGACGCTCTTCACAGATTCTGCTACCTAGGGGGCCAAAGAGCAGTGCCTTGAACTAACAGGGAGGACTACAAGCAAGCATTTTTTTCAAAAAAATAATGCTTGATCTAAATATTGTGTTTACATTTAAACATGAATTTTGAGTTATGGGTGCAAAACCATTAGTTAGGTGCAACTTGAAAAGAAAATCACAACAATTATCGTTAAAGACTTGTCAAATATTCATGCACATTTAATGAATAAAGAAAAATTGAGAGCACTAAAATGTCTTTTTAACAAGCAAAGCAAGGTAAATATAGTATTGCGGTATTTTTACATTGCACTGAAAACCTTGTTTTATTGTAAAATGCCCAGAGTCAACTCAAGTGAGATGGGCAATATAAAAATTTGATAAACAGAATTTAAAATGTGGATTCTAAGGTGTCACTGGGAAGAGTTCTTATATATATTTTTTAAAGAAAGTATATCTGGTTGTTTTAATTGTCATTGAAAATAGAGATTGGTAAAAGTTGAGACAAAATTCATGAAACCCTCAGAACTTGTGGCTATCACAACTGGACCTTCATCCAATCCAGAAAAAGACCCTCCTCCAAAACAGACAAAGAAAGAGGAGAACAATAACGAAGCAACGTTGTCATTCCATGCGTTGCAGGAACATCTAGAAATCTCCAGACGATTTTCAACCAACACAACATATATACCCACTTTAAACCCAATTATATACACCAAGGCAAAAGCCTGTCCCCAAGGGATAAAACATCCAGACACAAACTCAGCAATGTGATATTTGCAATACAATGCAATGAGCAGATCAGAAACAAAACAGCCACTTCACAGGCGCATGGCACAACGTGGGAAATCAAAGCCACCAGGAAAAAAATTCAGCGGTCCAGCTGCATTTGGAAGACAAAGGTCACTCTTTCGAAAACAGCGAAGTCCACTTTCTGGATAGAGAGCAGCATTGGTTTGAAAGAGGTAAAAGAGGCCATTTATATTAACACGGAGCAGTCCTCTCTCAAGAGAGGAGGAGGGATAAGACACCACCTATCTCCAGTCTACAAGAAATCTTTGCAGCAGTTCCAAGAAGATTCCACAAGCAACTGGGCGCAAATAAACCCTCAAGCAACCTTAAGAGCTCTCAGGGTTAGGTTAGAGGTTAGGGGGTTAGGGTCAGCAACAAGATAACTGCAAAGAAATATGATCCTTCCAACCCCAGCTCCACCCTGTCAGAGTTAATGGCATAAAGGTGAAGGTTCCCCTCGCACCTACGTACTAGTTGTTTCCGTTTCTAGGGGGCGGTGCTCATCTCTGTTGCAAAGCCAAAGAGCCAGTGCTGTCCAAAGACGTCTCCGTGGTCATGTGGCCAGCATGACTAAACGCCAATAAGGCGCATGGAACGCTGTTCCTTTCCCACCAAAGGGCTCCCTATTTTTCTACTTCCATTTTCACATGCTTTCGAACTGCTAGGTTGGCAGGAGCTGGGACAATTAACGGGAGCTCACTCCGTTACGCAGTGCCTGAGATTTGAACCGCCAACCTTCCGACCTTTCTGATCAACAAGCTCAGCGTCTTAATCATAGAGCCACCGCATCCCTTTTAATGGCATATGTATGCCATATGCTAAATAAATAAATAGAGGTTGTCTTCAGCTTACAACAGTTCATTTTGTGACTGTTCAAAGTTACAATTCACTTGGCAACTCACTCATATGAATGAAGGTTGCAGCCTCCTGGGGTCACGTGATCCCCCTTTATGACCTTCCGACAAGCAATAGCGGAATTTGCTTAACAACCGTAGTGTTCATTGAACAACTTCACTGATTCCTTTGACAAATGCGGCAAAAAAGGTTGTAAGAAAAGGGATGGGGGGGGAAAAACTTACTGAGCAAACGTCTCACTTAGCAACAGAAATTTGGGGGTCAATTGTGGTCGTAAGCCAAGGACTACCTGTAGGTGCATGACTGGAGGCTAAGACCTCCCTTTCCCCATCAGCAAGTTTCTGAGGTCTCCATGGACGATGCGTTGGCTGTGCTGAAAGTTCAACAGCAGAAGGCAAACCAACAGAAAAATGCAAGAGGTCCCAATGACTCAGTGGAATGCAGGAAGTCCTTGACTTACAACAGTTCATTTAATGACCGTTCAAAGTTACAGAAGCACTGAAAAAAGTGACCTGCGACTTTTGCAACATCCCCATGATCATGCGATCAAAATTCAAGTGCTTGCCAACAGGTTCATACTTATGATGGTTGCAGTGTCCCCAGGGGTTATGTGGTCCCCTTTTGCGACCTCTGGATAAGCAAAATCAATGGAGAAGCCCGATTCGCTTAACAACCAGGGTCCTAACTTATCAACTGCAGCGATTCGCTTAAGAACGGCAGCGGGAAATGCCGTAAAAATAGGGCAAAACTCACTTCAGAAATTCTCACTCAACACCACAAATTTCAGGCTCAAGTGTGGTCATAAGTCCCTGTACTTCCTGGGGCTGGAATTGATCCCTAGATTTACAGGGCTCTCCAACCTTGGCCACTTTTAAGACTTGTAGACTTCAACTCCCAGAGCTTTGCTGGCTGAGGAACTCTGGGAGTTGAAGTCCATGTCTTAAAGTGGCCAAGGTTGGAGACCTTCCCTTAGAATAGGCATAAATATCAGCATCCTTTTTTTTAAAAGCCCCTTTATAAAGTGAGTAGGAGGGAGGGAAATAACCACAAAATTGACAGTTTACCTCTGAAGTCACATTCAGACAGCACCATGTAGATGACTGTCGGATCCAAATCTGAGAACATTTCAGAAAGCCCGCTGATGAGTTTTTCATTATTGATTCCATGTAACGAGGCTGGTGAGGACGAGGCATCAGTCGCAGAAACTGTCTCTGGGTTTGTGTTTTTTCTTGAAGGGCTCGCGCCAAAGTTTTTCTTTTTCTTTGGCATTTTCTTTTTCCCAAAATGCAATTGCCTCAGAGTTATTCTGCTCCCCATGTGACGGGGCTTACGTCGGGAATGGGACAGGTTATCCTTCCAGGCCACATGTTTGGGTTGAGGGCAGCCAACCTAGAATGGAGAGAAGGAGCAAGTGTTTTAGAAGCTGCCGCTGAATCCTGACGTTGGATGGAACATTTTTCCCCCCTCCGTGCTTTTTAGCCGGCTCAAAAAAGTGGAATTCTTTACGCTTTAACCGAAAAAAGTTTGATTACAAATGGAAAGGAAATATAAATGCAGTACTATAGCAAAAAAAAAAAAAAGGATTATGGTTGAATATTCAAGTAGCAATTTTGTTTGAACCTAGAGTATTGTAGCATCTTTTTAAAAAAATCATATTTATAAATATTTACACATGAAATGTTTTAAGGTTGAAAGCAGGGTAAAATGCTGTGCATAAGCAATCAAACAGATTTGACTATTCATTCTTCAATGGCATAATTAAGTCTTGATATTATCTTTTTTATTAAATTTATCATTTTTATTTTATTATATAAAAACAAAAGGAAAAGAATTGGAAATTAAGGGGAGGAAAGGGAGCGGGGAGAAGGGGGTGTGAGATACAAAGGAAAAAAGAAAAAGAAAGAAAAGGGGGCACTTACTTCCAATTCTCCTTAGCACAGTACAAGATAAACACTCCAACTTTTTCCTTTTACACATTAATGTACAACTAGCCATTCCTATCACACTAAATCTTTCTAATCAACAAAACTAAGATCGTTTCATTTTTTCTTCTTCACAAGCATGAATTCCAGAAGTGATATCCAAACAAGAACACATTTCCTCTTTAAATAAAGTATTCAATTTTACCATTCCTGCTTTATCTTCCTTGCTATGGAAATGTGTATTTTCTATTTGCACCTAGTAATCTTTGTGAATTGTCATCATTTTTATTTATAAAATGTATTCTTTCAAATTCTTTCAAATGTATTCTTTCAAATTCTTTTACCTAACTGAAAAAAAGGGGAAAAAACCCTTTTCCCCACCCTTTTTTCCTTCAAAGTACTAAACTTTTTTTAAAAAAAAATACTTTAAAAATCAAAACTATCTAATACATCTTTTTCTTTGTACTTATGTAAAAAAACACATTTTCAGATTTTGGGTTAAACTTTTCTTTCAGTTGTACATATCAAGCAGAGAAAAATGCATCCTGATTCCACTTAACTCATTAAGTTTAACGCATTCCTTCCAGCTTATCTTCATGGAGTAAAATATTTTTGTTCTCTGGAAGTTTTATCAAAGACTTATAGGCCTTCGTTTTAATTACAAGATCCTCAACCTTGTTAATGTCTTGATATTATCAATATTGAATTTTTATTTATTTATTATTATATCCTGCCCATCTCCCTGTTCAGTACAACTCTAGGCAGCTTACAATGTAATATTTTTGATATTATATATTTCATAAACAAAAAATGCCTAAGTCTAAAAAATCTAAATATAACAAATATAGGAAAAGAACACTAATTTCAGGAATATGTTATTACCAGCAGAACAAAAATTGTTTTAAAAATCTATTACATGTTGCAAAACAAATACTGTAAACAATTAATTGCCAAGATGGTCTCTTAAGAAAGGCAAATTTATGTCAGATGAAATATTTCACATGATTGATTTCTAGGAAGAAAAAAAGGAAGGACAATTTGATGTACCTTAGTATAAGAATACCCCAAAAGGATTTAAAAAATTAGAAAATGAAGAAATGTCAGTGATAGCCACCATCCACCCAAATTGTAAAAGGACTCAAATCAACATAGCTGATAGTTATCAGATATCACATGTAATAACATACAAATCTTTGAAGCACAAGTGATGAAAATTTAAATAGCAGTGATTAATCCTTGGGAAAATTTAGAAAGACCCCCCCATTATACAAGCTAAGACAACAATATAGCAAAACAAAATAACAGCTCTTATGTTGTGCCCCCTATACTACCCTATATAGGTAGCTCTCGAATTATGACCATCATTGGAACTAGAATTCCCACTAAGCAAAGAGGCTGTTGATTTGTGCCTGATTTTAGAACCGTTTTTGCCACGGTTGTTAAACGAACCACTACAGTTGGTTAAAGTGAATTATGAGGTAATTAAGCAAATCCGGCTTCCCCCACTGACTTTGCTTGATGGAAGTTGGCTGGTCACAAATAATGATCACATGACCTAGGACACTGCAACAGTTGTAAACACAGGCTGTTGTAACTTTGAACATGTTGCTAAACCAATAGTTTTAAGTCAAGGACTCCCCCACCTGTCCACTTATTCCACAGGTTCTGTTCCTTCTGTAGTATAATGGAGGGGGGGAGGGGGAGGAAAGACTGCAGCATCAGTTTAATTCAAAGATAAAAGAGAGATCAAGCAGCATCAGATAATTATGTTAAGATTCGTTTAGTTCTTGGCAAACACATGCATCTCGTTTGGTGTAATGATTTTAAGCCCCTGTCACACTGCTCCTACGGATGGAAAGAGGATGTAAAACGGAAATACTTGCCATCCGTTGGTTAATGCGATGCATCCATTCTGTACTCACTGCGTCCATTTTTCATCCTCTCTATCCGTCCAGCATCCGTCGACTGACATTTCATCCGCTCAAAAAGTTTTGAGCTGCACAAAACTTTTTGAGCGGAAAATGTATCCAACGCGTCCGTTCTGCATCTGCAACGCATATGGGGAACATCCGTCATCATCCGTTACGCGTCCGCTATATCCGCTAGGCATCCGCTGCGCATCCGCACAACTCGCATCCACTCCAGCGGAAAACGGACACAGGGAGGAAGCGAAACGGACGCAGAACGGACACGCAGCGTTAGCAGCACGGACGTAGAAAGGATGAAAGCGGATGCAGCTCGCATACAAAGCATTAAAACGGAAAAAACGTTCGTATAGGGGACGTATCTCGGATATTTAGGATGTCTGCAGGATGCCTAGAGGATGCAAAAGGACACCTAGCGGAAAACCTATATTTCCTATAAAAAGGGGGAGAAATCACCTGGATCTCACTTTCAGTCCAGCAGCCCTACTGTGCAGACCTCTTCAGCCTTCATCTTGCTCTTGCTCTTCCACAGCATCCAGTCATCTCCACCATGGATCATCACACACTCCTTTTGGTAGCCACCATCGTTCTACAACAGTGCAAAGCCATCTGCAGGCTCTTTCACCTGTTCTACGCGAAGAAAAGGAGGCGGCCAAGAAGTGTCTGGGTCCGAAGATGGATCGCGAGAAGAGCCGAGTACAGACTGTATGACAAGCTGATGGTGGAGCTGAGGAACGAAGACCCTCGTGCATTCCAGAACTTCATGAGGATGCCGCCAGCCATTATTTGACGAAGTTGTGGAGCGGCTGAGACCCAGGTTGACCAAGCAGAGCACCAACTTCCGGCCCAGCCTGGACCCTGGACTAAAGGTGGCACTGACTCTGCGCCACCTGGACTCCGGGACCACGTACAGGAGCATGCAGTACAGCTGGAGGGTGCCACACAACACCATCAGCATTGTGGTCAGAGAAGTGGTGCAGGCCATCATCGAAGAATACCTGGAGGAGCTCCTCCAGTGCCCCTCCACTGAAGAAGGATGGAAGAAAGTTGCAGAGCAGTGATATCAGAAGTGGAACTTCCCTCACACCGTTGGAGCCATAGATGTCAAGCACGTGGCCTGCAAAGCTCCAGCCAAGTCAGAGTCCACTTATCACAACTACAAGCTTCTTCAGCATCATCCTCTTCGCCATGGCCGATGCTGACTACAAGTTCATGTACATCGATGCTTCAGGAAACGGCTCATCTTCAGATGCCCCTCAAGGAGGGGCTGGAACGCAACCTCATCATGGGCTTCCCAGATCCAGACCCCCTGCCCAACGCAAGATGTGCCCTACTTCATCGTGGGGGATGACGCCTTCTCCCTTAGAACCTACCTCATGAAGCCCTACACTTCCAGATGCCTCACCCGTGAAGAGAGGATCTTCAACTACAGGCTGTCCAGGGCAAGGTGGGTGGTGGAGAACGCCTTTGGCATCCTGGCCAACAGGTTCCAGGTACTTCTCACCACCATGCAGCATCGCCCACAGACCGTGAGGAACATCGTGGAAGCTTGCTGCGTCTGCTTCGCTGTGCTCCCCCGGAAGCCCTGTGGATGTGCCATCTGTTTCCATCCGCTTGGCTTCCGTGGAGCATCCACTTAACATCCTGGCTACATCCTCCCCCTGTCCGTTCCTTTCCGTTTTTGTCCGCTCTGCTTATACAAATTCGGGGCACTTTTGAGAGCGGATAACAATGGATGGAAAATTTTCTCCTCCGCTGTGTCCTTTTTACATATGTTTTGCATCCGTCGGCCTATGTGACAGGCCCTTTACAACAGGAAAATCTGCAAGTTTTGGGGGGTTAAGAATTTCAGACTTCTCCGTGAATTGTCAGAGGGATGGGATGGGAAAAGCTGGTCTTTTAAAATCATAATCATAGCTAGAACTAGTTCTGGAAGAGATGCAACCAACAGGATTATTTTTGCTGTTCTTCAAAAATATCAAAACACAGTATAAGCATTCACAAAGTAACTTCTTATTTACTTCCCTCCCCATTTTTACTGAAATCACATCAGCATTCGTTCATAATCAGCACTCATGAATTTCCTTCCTCCTCAACAAGAAGGGTATATTCATACCTGCAATGATGTACTTTGCTCATTTTATGCTCTGTGTTCACGAGTTTTGGTTCTGTGTGTTTCTTTTCATTCTTATGCTCTAATGATTTATTTGATGTATTTACAGTTTGAAATGCATAGATCAGAACTGCTTCTCCCGAACAAATGATTTTGTTTATCTTTGTTTTCAACTGTATTTGTTCGTTTTTATGCTGGATTGGTATACAGTAAGAAAAATCAATGTAGTTAAAAAGTCAGAGCACTCCTGGAATTATATAAATAGCAAATCCATTAGGGTTTGATGGGAAGCACAGACCAATTTTTGATAACATTAAAAAAATAATACAGGTAGTCCTCGGCTTACAACAGTTCATCCAGTGACTGTTCAAAGTTACAAAGGCACTGAAAAAAGTGATTTATGACTATTTTTCACACTTATGACCATTGCAGCATCCCCAGGGTCATATGATTTACATTTGGATGCTTGGCCACTGGCTCATATTTATTGCAGTGTCTCGAGATTATATGATCCCCTTCTGTGACCTACTTAGAAGCAAAATCAATGGGGAAGCCATATTCACTTAACAAATGTTACTAATTTAACAAGTGCATTGATTGACTTAACAACGGTGGGCAAGAAATGTCGTAAAATGAGCCAAAACTCACTTAACAAATTTCTCAGCACCATAAATTCTGGGGTCAATTGTGATTGTAAGTTGAGGACTACCTGTAAAGGGATTTCAAGTGCTACTACAAAGGTATTTTTAATAATGTTCAATATATTTCAGAAAAATTGCTCCTCTAGTTTCTTTTCTTCTTTCAAAAAAGGACTGTCTTTCTATCTCTCTTGAATTCAGTATGATTGTTTAAAGGCTTTCAAAAAGAGGTGGTATTATAGCTCCAAAATATATGCTATTTGCCTGATAGGAAGGCAAACTTTTTCTTCAAATAATGTTAATGCTAGAGGCACCTACAATTCCCAGATAAACATTAATGGATAATTAAAGATTTGTATATAATTTTCATTTTGGGTACTTGCTAAGAAACTTCTGGAAACTTCAAGAAAATTTGCTGGGCTTAAAAAATTTCTTTTGAAAAAAGTATTTTATCTCTAAATATGTTTTATGTATCCCTTTGAACAACTCTTACACACTCTAATATATTAAACAGGCAGGGGCAGTGTGAATTAATGAGAAACACCCATATTGGTTGTTACATCAATGTAACCTTTAATTAACTTGTATACACTGTTAATTTCCTCAATAGCCTTTGAGGCATTTGGGGACAGTGAGAACAGAATTACTAAGAAGAAATTAGTCATAGTCTAATTTTTAAAAGAGTTGAGAAAAGCTCTTGTATTTTTACACAATGCTCAATTCTTTCTCATCGTTTTCCAGGTTGACTGTAAGAAACAGGGCAAAGTTTCTGATATTGAAAGTTTAAGCATGCAGCGTACATTGTAACAATTTTGGACATCTCCCTGAAGCTGTTTTATTTGATATTATCTTAAAACATATATTTTGAGTGGGATGGATGATAGAAAAATATTAAGCAATATGGACCAAACAGAGTTATGTCTTTTTAAAAGGGTCAAAGGTTACATCATAATCTATGATCACAGAAGAGTTAATTACATATGCTTTTAAAAGGAACAGAACTAAAGATAACACGTTAATACTTCATTTATTTAATAAGATTTATGTACTTGCTTTAATCTTCAGAGCTCTAATCTAGTGTACACCATAGCAACACCACCAATTTATAAAATAAATGTATATAAAAATAAATACACCACAATCATCATCAAGTTAATTTAAAAATAGTGCATTTCATATATGCAATATAAATAAGTGGCCCCTAAAAGCTTCATTAATGCAAATAGAGATTTTCATCTCCTATTTTAAAGATTTTTCAAACCCTAGGATTCCACAAGAATTTTTGTACACGATTTTATGAAAGGCTCAGAGAAAATAAGCTTGTTTCAAAAGGCGCAGAACTTACAGCTGAGCTTAAAATACCTTGTTATTATAGTTTATTCAACAACCATTACTCACACTTTTTGCAGCCTCTGAAATTTCATATTCATTAATTTTATTGGAGAAATTAAGCAAGGCTCTTAAGCATTTACATTCAAAAGCGGAAAGGAAAAAATTAAATTGTTATCATTTTGGGAGTTTTTTAAGCAGATGTCAGAGCGAAGTAGGGATTGACTTAAAGAACAAGACAATGGCAAATCATTTCTGTAACCATTTAGAAAACTGAACAGATATGTTTGTGCAGTCTCCAAGTATTCAAAAGGACTAGAGAGCTTTTATTGGACATTTATTTTAATCTGCATGACTACCACAGTGTCATTATGATTATTAAACAAATGCCTACTGGAGATGTACAGAAAATAAGCAAACTTATTCTCAATCTAAGCTCCAGAAAAAGAAAAAAAAGCAACATTTCCATAGCTGAAAGAAAAAAAAACATCAGAGTCAAGAACACTAGCATAAAACTTATATTGGAGATGATGGAATGCTGTGTTCAGAAATCTCAAGAATAATAAGGATACTGAAAATGTTTCTAAATTACAGTAAATAGCTGGTCCAATTATGGTACAAGGGGGAATAACTTTTCCATGCCATTTCACTCTAAAAGCAAAGAGTAAGTACAGGTTAAAAAAATAAATATGCTGTACTATTATTACAAATAGAGTAGAATACAGATAGTCTTCAGTTTATGACCACAAATAAGCCCTGATTTTGTCTGTCAGAAAGTTGCAAAAGGGGACCTGTGACCCAGGGTCATAAATACAAATCGGAAGCCAAGCCTGTGGATTTTGATCAGGGTCGTTAAGTGAGAAAAACAGTGCTAAGTCACTTTTTTTCAGTGCCATTGTAACTTGGAACGGTCACTAAACAAGAGATTGTAAATTGAGGACTACCTGTATGATTTTTTTTAATGTTATTCAAAGTTGGCATGTGCCTCCCATCAAACCATAACGGATTGTTATTTTTAATAATTCTAGGAACTCTTAACTACAGGTAGTCCTCGACCACAACTGAGCCTGACAGTTCTGTTAAGCCAGACACTTGTTAATTTTGCTCCATTTTACAACCTTTCTCACCACCATTGTTAAGCAAATCACTGCAGTTGGTACGTTAGTAACCCGGTTGTTAAGTTAATCTGGCTTCCCCTTTACTGTCAAAAAGTTGCAAAACATGATGCTGCAAATGTCACCCCTGGGAAAAAAAAAATTCATAACCCCCCCTTCTCCCCCCAATGCTGCTTTAACTTTGAACGGTCACTAAACGAACTGCTAAGTCGAGGGCTACCTGTACATTGGGTTTTTTTTCTGACTGTGAACACACCAATCCACCCCAACAATGAACGGTTGACAACGAACCGTTGTAAAAAGAGGATTGCCATTAATCAGAGGGGGAGCCGATCGCCCTTTCCCCAAAGGGGGCGGGAGAGAGGACCCAATTTTTGGAGGATAGGAAAGGAGATGAGTCAAAACCAGGGATCCATCCATAAAAAGAAAGAAATAAAAACAAAAGCGGGCAGGGCGGCCTGGGGGGGGGGGGCGCGTGAAGTTGGTTAATCCTGAGAGGAGACGGGCCCTTCCCCACCTTTTGGGGGGGATTGAGGAAATGTGGGGTTCCAGCCCCCGGCCCTTCCTTTTATGAGGAACGTCCGTGTTTCGGTGCCGCCGTGGGGATTGGGAGCCCGGCCGGGACAAGCCAGGCAAAGCGGCCTCTTTTTTTGGCGGGAAAAAGGCGCCGCCATTGAGGGCGCCTCCTTTCTTTCCCTCTCTCAGCCCCTCCGGCCTTCTCTGAGGGCCGCAGCCTCCCCTTACCTCGCCAGTAGATCCGCCTCCTTCTGCAGGGGGGGCCCGGCCTCGGCGGCAGCAGCACCAGCGGCCTTGACGGCGCTTCCCGATCGAGGAGGAGGAGCAGCCAAGGAGGCCCGAGCGCGCCAGTGAAGGAGGAGCTGCCGCCGCCTCTCCCTCCCCCGGAGTCCGGCCGGGCCCTACCGCTCGCTCCTAGCGGGAAGGCCTTGCAGCGTCCATGCGCAGGCAGGCCCTGGAGGGAGGGAAGACTTCTCCGGGGTTTCGCCGTTCGGGCTTTCCCCGAAGGGCCCAAGGCCCGTTGGAGGGCGGGCAGGGAGAGATGCCTTTGCGGCCGTTTGGGAGTTTTGGCAGCCTGGGATCCCATAAGGGAGAAATATGGACAGGCCGGGGCTGGAGGAGGGGGTTCTTCTGTTGCTCGGTGGTTTCCTTGCGGGAGTCCTTGGCATTACCGAAATAGGCAACACCATGGAGGATAGGAAGGAGTGGGGTTTGGGGAGAGGAGGAGGAGGAGGACAGAAGAAGGAGGGAGAACTGTAGGTTCCTTGGTGATCTCTGGGTGGTTTGCTTGTGGACGTTATGCAAAAACTAAGGGATCATTTCAACAAGGACAGGAGGAGGAAGAGGAGAAAAAGAAGGAAGAGGAGGGAAGGAGGAAAGAGGTGAAGGAGGAGAGGGACAGAAGGAGGAGGAAGAGGACAAGGATGGACAGAAGGAGGAGGAAGAGGACAAGGAGAAAGAGGGGAGGACAGGAGAAGGAGGAAGAGGAGGAGGGGGACAGAAGGAGGAAAAGGAGGGGAGGAAGAAGAGAAGGAGGGGAGGGACAGAAGGAGGAGGAAGAGAAAGAGGAGGGGAGGAGGAAGAGATGAAGGAGGAGAGGGACAGGAGGAGGAAGAGAAGGGTGGACAGAAGGAGGAGGACAAGGAGGACAGAAGGAAGAGGAGGAGGAGGGGCAGAAGGAGGAAGAGGAAGAGAAGGGGACAGGAGGAGGAAGAAGACCAGGAGGAAGAGAAGGGGGACAGGAGGAGGAGAAAGAGGAGGGGGACAGAAGGAGAAAGAGGAGGAGGAGGAGGAGGGAGGATAACAGGAGGGACAAGAAGGGACAGGACAGGAGGAGGAGGACAGAACTGAGTGGGACCTTTCTTCCTCTACTTTCTTTTTCTTTCTTTCTTTTTTTTTTTTGCAAAACAGCAATTTGGTGGGGTGCTTGGGGTGAGAGAGGATTACCCCAAAGTCAAAAGTCCCTCAGTGAACTTACAAGACCAAGGGTGGACTTCACTTTGGATCTGTCCTTGCCAGTGCAAACCCCAGAGTCACTGCGCCATACCCACAAGTTGCATCCTATTCCGCAACAAAGGAATAATTCAGATTGTTGCCAGAGTTTGATTGCAAAGTGACAGAATTAAAAGCCAGATGTTTTCAGACTTGCCTCTGGGTGCTGATTCAAGGATGCCCCCAGAGACGTAAAAATAATTTAAAACGTTCCCTCAGGTCAAGAAAAGACTGTTAAAAGAGCTCAGAATGTTTTTTTGAAATGCATTTATTGGTTATAGACATAATAGATATGCGTTCACATTTCTATTGCATTTACTAGAATGAAATCCAAAGCACCGCAGTCTTAGGAATGGAAAAAGATTGTTATGAGAAGGACTTGCTTATATCTCCAGCTAAACCTGTTTTTTCAGATCCAAAATGCCAAACCGGCTTTCCCTCTTTGAAGTGTGTTCAAAGTTACATTTATTTGTATCCCACACAATTAAACTGAAGCCACTGAAATCTAAACCAAGTTTTCTTACATACCCTTTTTGGGATCTATATTTAAGATTTCATACACTTCAGATATACTCTGAGAATTGTAAAACTCATGGCCACTTACAAGCTACTAATATAGTAGTGGTAGACACATTAAATGAAATATAGTAATATGAAATGGCTAGATGTCATCTAGCTATCAAAGCCCCAGGCGGTGACTAAAATTTTGCTTTTAAAAACTTTCTTTAATATATATAGCCACCCTTTATCAGGCAACTCTTGAGAGGCTCTCAATCAAAAATTAAAACAAAACATTCAAATTTGCAAATATCTGCACAGTGTTTGCATTTTTTTCTTCTTCACCTGTGGTCACTATATGTAAAAAAATATGTAATTAAACTGCAAGCCATCCAGAAAAACTTGATAGCAAGGCATATAAATTTAATTAATTAAAGTTATTTGATAACAGTATGAGCATGACAGCAGCATAGGAAAACGGAATAAATTACAGGACAATAGCAGGTTCAGTATCAAGTAGGTTAAAAAAGTTTTCCTTTTTGGCGATGAGTATAAAATTGTCATCATCACTGACCAGTTATGAACAATCTTGCTTTTGAATAATAAGCTATATTTGCCCACCTGCGCAACCCCAATTGTGTCCAAGTATCATTGGTAACCCAAATCATTTTACTGGGTATTTTAACTTCTTAAAGCAACAAGTTCCATTAGATAGAAATCATCAACCAGATATGTTATACACAATGCTGGTAGGCTTAATCGTGTTTATTGAAATTGGTAACTTTCACATTTTAAATCCAGTCTTCCTTATTTTAATAAGTAACTCAAGGCAGCAAACATACCTAATAACTCCTCCCTTTTTTTCTCAAAGATTTTTACTGCAATTTTTAATGCTAAAATACATTAAGCTACAATTGAAAACACAACATCCAAAGAACATCCTGTACCTAAATCAGGGGTGTCCAACTTTGGCAACTTTTAAGACCTGTGGACTTTAACTCTCAGAATTCCCCAGCCAGCATAACTGGCAAGAGACTTCTGGGAATTGAAGTCCACAAATCTTAAAAGTTGCCAATGTTGGGTATCCCTGCCCTAAATGAAGCCAGCTCACCAGGGATCAGTTGCATTTTCATCAGGCATTAAGCCACACACTAAGCTAAAACTAACCACAAACTAGCTAAAACCAAGAGATTAGAACTAATCACCCAGACACCAAGCCGGCATTCTCAGTCTCTCTTGTGCACTTTATTTCCCATTACTCATCTTGAGAGCAAGATAAATAGTAGATAACCGAATAACAGAAAAATGAATACATTTGATCAATTAAATAAATTCATAATTTTATTTAATAAATTAAGATAAATTAATACATTAAGATAAATAATAAAGTAGATAAATAAAATACTTTATTTGGTCAAGTGTAATTTGACACACAAGGAATTTGTCTCCTGTACATGCAAAGGAACAGAACAATAATCATTGCATGATATCAATGAGTGGGTGGTAAAGAATAAGGATAATACAGCCATACCACATGGGCAAATATATAAATAATATTACAGCCATACTACATGGGTAAAAATATACACACAGCCGTTAGACAGCATTGAGAATTAGTTCAATTAAGATGAAAAATTTAAATAATTCTATCTGAAATACTGGGAACAGCTCATCAAAAGTCCCCAAATAACACTCTCCCCACCATCCCAGCTTTCCTGCAAATATTTTCTTTATTAGTCTTTTTATTCCTTCTTTATTACATGGGGAAACCCACCCAGGGCCCCCTTAAAAGAGGTTTACTCCGAAGTCAGGTCCTTGAAGGGGACCTTTTGAAGAGAAAGCACACACAATCCCGCAGGAAGGTCCCACGCCGGTTCCCGGGCGGCCAACGAACCGATCCAGTCAGGCCCGGGGCCTCAGAGACGCCGCTCGGAGAATGCGACCTGCTGCCCTCGCCGACGCCTCCCCGCGATCCCGAGCGCGGAAAGGCCCCATCCGACTGGGCCCGCGGCCAGGAGGGCGGGCCTGCCCGCTCCCCGCCTGCGTGGAAGGACGGCCGCCGGAGAGGAACGCCGAACGGCGGCCTCGCCTCCTCTCCTCCTGGGTTGTTCTTCCCCGGCCGGCCGAGGAGCGGCACTGTCTCCCCGCGGCCAGGCGCACGCTCGGCCCAGGCGTCCCCGACAGCCGGCGGGCCTGACTGAGGCGGCAAGAAGCGCGGGGCGGCGGCGGCGGCGGCGGCGTGGGGGGTGGGAAAACAGGCCGGTCCGCATCGTGGCAGCACCAGCGAGCGGCAGAAACGCCGGAGACCCCGACCACCACCACCGCCGCCTTCCGCCACCGCCTGCTCGATGCTGCACCTCCCGGAGCTGCATGAGGTAAAAAGGCGGGCCGGGCGCGGGGATCTGTCTGGCGGCGGCGGCAGTTGCTTCTTCCAGTCGCCGATGAGGGCAGGGGCGACATCTTGGCCGGAGCCGGGCGTCGCCTGAGGGAAGTCCTGAGGTAAAAGTTGCCGAGGGAGCGGGCCAATGGCCGCAGAGTGGCCGGGGGGCTCCTCCGGCCGTGTGAGGGACACCCCCTGCCCCCACCGAGTATTGCGGGTCGTTTTGCGGCCTAACTTCTAGGCCTCGTCTGCCCGCTTGCGGGAGGCGCCTTATCCCGGCGGCGGGACTCTCCTTCCCCGCTCGGATCTTTCTGCGGGCCCTGGGGGCTCCTTCTTCCCCCAACGCTCCCGCCCGAGCCCGGCCCTCATCGTGGTAGCGATGCCCGGAGGGGCTGATCGCGGAAAGCCGCGTGAGGGTGGGGGAAGAAAGGCGCTGCCGGGCGGGCCCCCGTGGGACTCGGCCCGGCCCGGACGCGGAGGGGGTGCAAGCGAGCGGCGAGCCCGGTCGTCGTCGGGGGAAAGGGGCCTTTATTTCCACTCGAGGCTTCGAAATGGGGGAGGAAATCAACGGCTGGGGAAAGTCTGAACTTTTGTTTTGCGACCGGCAGAGGCCGGTAGAAGCCTGCGGAGAAGGAAACTTTCTCGACGGCGGCGGTGGCAGCGGCGGCATCAGCGCCAGGATGGAGTTCCCGTCCACCCAACCCAAACCTCCCCCCGATGGCAAGATCATCTTCTACCCACCTGGAGTGAAGGAGATCACGGATAAGATCACCAACGACGAAGTGGTCAAACGCTTGAAGGTAAGCCCCCCCCCCTCCCCCTCCCGCCTGGATTATTCTCCCCTGATAGGCTGGCCTGGCTTCCCAGTCATTCAAGAGGGGCACTGGAATACTTTTGGCACCAGGCTGGGAGTTATCCTGAGGCATCAAAGGGGAATCGGGTGGCTTTGGGCCAATCACCAGGAGACGGGGAATTCCAGCCCCACCTTAAGAATCACCAGGTGACTTGAGTTCTAGTGCCCATGTAGGCATGGAAGCCAGCCTGGGTGACTGAATTCTAGTGTCAGTTTAGGCATGAAAGCTGGCTGGGTGACTGGGTCAATCACCAGGTGAATGAGTTCTAGTGACCATTTATGCATGGAAGCTAACTGGGTGACTTGAGTTCTAGTGCTGGTTTAGGCATGGAAGCCAGCTGGGTGACTGAATTCTAGTGACCATTTAGGCATGGAAGCCAGCTGGGTGACTTGAGTTC
>BLBF01000039.1:21944239-21955535 GCA_015471245.1 Laticauda colubrina
CTGGGTCAATCACCAGGTGACTGAGTTCTAGTGCCCATTTAGGCATGAATGCCGGTTGGTTGTTTGGTCAATCACCAGGTGATTGTGTTTGAGTGCCGTCTTAGGCATAAACATCAGCTGGCTTATTTGAGGGCCAATAATACCCTCTTTGAACTAGCCTTAGGGTGATTGCAACCACTGTTGTTTGTAAGCCATCTATTAATACATAAACTCTTCTTTAGTTCAGTATAGCAGTTAAGGTGCTCTGCTAGAAACCAGGAGACTGAATTTTAGTTCTGCCCTAGGCATGAAATTCAGGATGGGCCAATTACCAGGAGACTGGGAGTTCTAGTTTCACCTTAGGCAAGAAATCTGGCTGGGTGACTTTGGGCCAGTCACTAGGAGATGGTGAGTTCTAGTCCTGACTTAGAGGTAAAAGTCAGCCGGGTGACTGGGCTAATCACTAGTTGACCGTGAGTTCTAGTCCTCTCTCTCTCTTTCTCCCCCCCCCCCAATTTTTGTGTGTATTTTATGGGGCTCCTTAGCACCTTAACAGATTACAGATAATCAGAGTTGGAAGGGACCTTGTAGGTCATCTAGTCCAACCTCCCCACCCAAGCGGGAGACCCTACACCATTTCTGACAAATGGCTCTTTAGCACCATAAATTTCAAGGTGTGCTCTGTACACCTTAAACGTGCCCTTTTATTAAGTTGCACAACAGTGCAGAAGCAAGAGTGCAACATTAAAATAAATAACACGCTTAGGTCTAATAATACTTATTAGAAAATAATAGCTGATGATACAAAACATTCTACAGCCATATTTAAGGCTGATAAATACCTGTCCTCAAATTTTCAGGAATTTTCAGGAATGGTGGAATGGTTAAGTATATGCTTATTGTTGCTTGCAGGGTTTGTTGTTTTTGCCAGAAAGAAAAATCTGTTTTCTATAGAAATTAGCTTGATCTGAACAAAGTGAAGGATAGGAAGTGAATGTGAGAGACAGAGATAGAAAAGCGGAAGTGGAGATTGCTCCAAGGTGGCAGGGAAGAACATGGATAATTTACCCAGAGTAGCATATAACATAGCAGCTTCTTGCTAAATTGAAAATCAAGTTGCTCTGCAATCAATGAGTGGTTGTGTTCACACTGCATATTGGGACCACAAATTAGACTTTTAGCCTAGTCTGATAATGCAAAACCATGATTCATTTTGGGTTCAATGTGATATACCATCAAGGTAGTTTTGTCATTTCATCCTTTTTATGGACGGGTTGAAAAAAAATGTGTAGGTTAGGGCTGAGATGAAACAACTATTCCATCTGCTCTACCCATATGGAGGTGACAATTTTGAAAATTGAAAAACATGGTGTTTTTTTTATTTTCAGAAAAGAAGCTGTTGCCATACAGGGCATCTTTTTTTAAATAGTAAAGAAAAAAAATCGGACAGTGGGATTGGAAGCTTGCATTTTCATTTCTTTTTCAAATAATGCCCTCTATTTCTGAAGAAACAGCTGAAAGAACTAGCAGTTTTGTGGACATTATTAGTTACCAGAATGAAAGTTTAGCAAACTTTGTGATGGAGTGTGCATTTATAGGAATAATGTTCCTGGATGATTAGACTTTATTCAGTGTAAGAGAGGCCGAAGTACGCTATTTCAAGATATTTGGCTGCCAGGTAGGTAGATCTTGTTGAAATTCACACATTATATCAGGGATTTTTTGGTTTTGGTTTTGTATGTTGTGTAAACCAGTCATGTTATAAAATGTATGTTATTGATTATTAAATAATAACCATTTGTAACTAACCTGAGTAAATTGAACTAGTCCAAAGTGTAAACCTTGTTTCCATGAGCAGAATGTAATTTATTCAGGAAATCAACCTTTAGATATTAGCTAGCTAGATATTTTTCCTGTGATATAGTGAGCATAGTGTGCTAAATCATGATTTCTTTTTCTGAGCTTTGCTTAGCATGTTGTTTGAATGCAGGTATCTGTGTTTTGAATGATGACCAAGCAGGCTATGACTGAACCCAGTCAACTCATTGTTATAGTGTCGGAATTCTTCCTGAAGCTTTGAGTGGTATGACAACAAGCCAACATGTTAGCCTGAAAAACTATATCACTTCCTGAACATGTGGCGTGGCAATCCCAAATTTCATTTGTGGAAACTGCTACTTTAATGTTTACTTAGGAATGGTATTCCGATTTAGTGAAAGAGAGGAGATCATTTGATTAGGAGGAATTTAGTCGTCTCTGTTTTGCATACAACTTGTTTTATATAATGTGATATCTTGCTTGGGTTTTTTTTTTTTTTTGGGGGGGGGGGGGAGGCAGAGAGCTGTTTTCCTCCAACCCTCTATTCTTGGCTTCTTTTGTGCTCTTGCCTCCTGCTGTAGAGAAAGTGAGGGGGTTCATTTCTTGTGCTAAACCATAATGTGGCTTGCTTAGTTTTGCCTACTGTTTTTTATGTATCTTGCAAAATTGTGCCATGTCTCAATCTAATCAATCTAATCACGAATAGCAATAACTTAGAAGATTTCAGCAGATATTTGAGGTTAACTAGTCCTTTGTAGAAAGCAGGGAATAACTGGGACCATGATGTTTCTTATCTCCTCCTCCTGCTTTCTGCCATCCTCAAGTGTGATGGAAAGTGCAACTGGAGAAGCAGAGGAGGAAGTCTTTTGGCTTTCCCAGGGAAAAGGCCAGATGAAGAGGCTGCATATCCCAAGCTGGATGGGGGAGGCAGGAAGAGGTTTTGGGTAGCCATACCCCAGAATCTCTCAGGATGTGTCTAGTGCAAGGGTCACCAACCCCCTTGTCTGTGGACCGGCACTGGTCCGTGGCATGCCAGAAACTGGTCCACACAAACAAGTGAAATCCCATCCATGGGATGCAGGCAGTGTGTGAAACCACACCTCTTCTGGCCTGTGGAAAACCTCTCCCCACAGAACCGGTCCCTGGCACCCAAAAGGTTGGGGGCCACTGATCTAGTAGGTTGACTTCGGCAAGATTCTGTCCATTGGTGTAAACCAAGGGTCTTCAAGCTTGGCAAGTTTAAGTCTTGTGGACTTCAACTCCCAGAATCCTGGAGCTAACATGACTAGAGGAGGAATTCTGGGAGTTGAAGTCCACCAGTCTTCAAGTTTGCCAAGTTTGAAGATTCCTGGTGTAAAATAAAGGATTGAACTCGATTGGACTTTGCTGTGTCATCTCTGGCCTCAAGAAGACTTATGAAGAAGTCATAGATCCTTCCTGTCTTCTCTTTACAGCCAGTCCCCAGCTTCACAACCATTCCTTTTGCAATCGTTCAGAGTTACGACATTGCTGGAAAAAAAAATCCGGTCCTTGCCGTTAAGACCATTGCACCATCCCCTATGATCACGCGATTGCAGTTTGGGAACTGGGCAGCGTAAGTGCTTGCTCTTATGAGCAGTCGCGGTATCCCACAGTGATGGTGATTTGCATTCTTTTCTTGCCAGCTTCTGGGGAAATGATGCCTATTCGGGAGAATAAGTTTGCAGCATTTGCTTATTGACTGCAGTTTTGCTTAATCACCACCATGATTTACTTGACCATCATTAAAAATGGTGGTTAAATCAGGTCTGGCTTGATTTAAGGATTGTAAAGACTTATGGCAGAAATAATTGCAGTTGTATATCAAGGACTACCTGCACTTTTTACTACAAAATTGTTTTTTGTTTTTTGTTTTGTCTTATTAAGATGGCCTTTGTGAGAAAGATTTTACTGAAGGTTTGCTAAGTGAACAAGGAAGATTGCATCTGTTTTGCTGGCATTATATGTCCTAGTTAGTGGGCCAGGGCTTGGCTAGAAAGTCAGGGCATCGAACAATGGATTGCAACTGAAGCCATTTCCTATATTTCTTTTCTTTGGCAACTGCAATGTTTGTTTTTTTTAATTTCATGTAATATTATAAATTTCTAAGCCACTCAGCCTCTTCTGGAGTCAAGCGGCATTGAAATCTAAGGAGTAGAATGCACTATATCAGGGGATGAAGTATTTCAATGGAATTAGAGAAACTGCTTTATGTGAATGCATTCGTTTGGTACAATACAATTTTGTACAATTGTACAAATACAATTTTCCTCCTTTTTTGTTGTTTCTGTCTTTTCCTTCTTCATCAATCTCTTGTGTCATCTCCATGTTTGAAAGATCACTGAAATTCTGGCACATGAAAACAAATGTTTAACAGAATTGATGACTTTAATGCACTGGAATTGCCTGTTGTGTGGAGGACTCAATGGCAAATCTTATATATGTCGTCCACATTTTGTGCCTGGCCTCCTATAAAGTATGCTCAGCCTTTTCAGTATGGGTTAGAATATGATTCTTATTAATTAGCTGTTAGAAATATACTTGATGTGTAATAAAATTAAAACAAATGCCATTTTTTTCTAGAATTATAAAACTAGTGTTGTTATTGGATATGTTCAAAGTATCCATCAGATATCAAATTAATGAAAAACCTATTGGCCCGGAATACAGCTAGTCCTCATTGTAGTTGTCACAATATCCACTCGAAGCTTCCAGCCAAGAAAATTAATAGTTCTGAAGAAATAAGAAATGTTTTTGAGATTGTAAGGATATTTGGCTCAAGGTCTGAAGGTTTTTGAAAGGCCGGGGAAAATAAACAGAAGTTGTGCTTAAATTTGTCATAATGCAAGCTATTGTCTTTGTTCATCAGAAACAGTTGCACCAAGGAAAATAAACTGAAGAATGAAATGAATGACAAATTTTAAAAATATAATAAAGGGAGGATCTGTGTGGTACAGAACAAAGTTTTAAGTAGGGCTTTTAGCCTGGATGTTGTACTAATGTTTGAACTTGAGCTCCCAGAATCCCTCAGCTGACATGTCCATGGCTGAGAATTATGGGAGTTGAAGTCCACAAGTGTAGAACTTGCCCACATTAGGAAAACACTGCTTTAAAGAGATGAGTCTATAAACTGGCAAGTATTTAAAGATAATGATCCCATCATTTTAAAGAGAATGATCCCATAACAAGGGGAAAAGGTTCATTATGAAAAAGATAATATGACTCAGATGTCTGAAAATTTGGGAATATAATTTATTCTCTTTTGTAATTGAGAGAGGCTCTTTCTGCTTTTAAGAAAATTTTTTGTGTGTTTTATTTATACATATATTATTATGTATTATACTGTATATGTATACTATATGTATTATATATATACTATATGGACTACATGTATAATATATGTATTCTATTGTATATGTATTATACATATATTTATAATATATTATAAATAATATATTATTTTATCATAAAAAGTAAAAGAAAAACAAAACAAAAAATACATTCAACTCTAGCATCAACAAAAAAGAAACAAGTAGTGTTGATAAGAATTCATCTAGGAATGATGATACTCTGGTATGATTAACCAGCTGGTGATAACTTTGAGATACCTTTAAATATTTTAGGAGTGAAATTTCAATATTTGCTTTCAGTCATTTTAAAAAAAAATTAGTGTCATTTTGTGTTAGGTACTCAATTTATATTTAGTTTAATTGCTTTTCAGATTGCAATGGTGGTGCATTGGACGATACATGCTAACTTTATGAATCCTAGGAATATAATCATGAAATATTAGACTGGCGCCCCTTAGTGCGTGCCATTAATCTGCATAATAACACATTACAACTACTGAAGCATTAGTGCAAGAGGCTAACTTTTTTTAGTACCTTGGAAAAATGTTTCCTAGAAATCGGAGAAAATTTAACAGATGTAAATCTTGACAGTGTCTCTTGTGAAAGAAGTAAAAATAGCTGAATGTAAGAGCAGGCTTCTGCTTACATCATTATATGGAAGCGAGCATTGGATATGCTGGAAGAAATATAACTACATTTGCATTCTGTTTGCAATATCTGGTCTAAGTACTTGTTTAATTACCTTTGATCTGAAAGAGATAACAAAACTAGAGAAAATCAAGCTGGATGGAGACCAAGGTGTGGTTACAATAATCAAATTTATTTACAATCTGACAACTATTGGAATTGGGGATTGAGTTTCCTCTAGAGGTACATAGAGCTAGTCCTTTTACAGCCATGATCAAGCCCAAAATTTATGTTGCTCAGCGAGAGTTGTTCAATGAATTTTGCTCCATTTGATGACCTTTCTTGCCCCCGTTAAGTGAATCTCTGCAGTTGTTAAGTTAGAAGGACAAATTGTTAAGCGAATCTGGCTTCCCCCTTGACTTTGCTTGCCAGAAGGTTAAAAAAGGTGATACTGCAACTGTGGTAAATATGAATCAGTTGCTAAATATCTGAATTTTGTTCACATGACCATGGGGATGCAGTAGCGGTTGTAAGTGTGAAAAACAATCATAAGTCAGTTGTTTGCAGTGCCGTTGTATGGTCACTAAACAGACTGTTGTATGTCGAGGACTACCTGTATAGCATTTATTGATTTCAGAGTAGAATTTGATTTATTGATTTCAGAGTAGAATTTGAATAGAATTTGATTACCATTTAGGTAATGTTCCTGGGAGATGGGAAACCAGTTAATTATCAAACACGTCCAATTATCAAAGGTCCTTTACCAGGCAATAAATATCAGATTTGAGCATATGAAGGATATAATCAATTTCTCCATTTTAGCTGGAGTTTGTCAGGATGGTATCTTCTCACAACTTCTATCAATGCATGACTGGCTCACATTTTGAGAAAATCATTCGATGGCAAGGCAAATTTTGGTAGCTAAAAACTCTAGCTGTGTATTTTATTTTTTCCAAATCCACAAATGCTAACCTGAATTTTGCTCTTTGTTAGCATTGAGGTAAATTTGCAAATTGGAAAAGTTTTGTATTTCCTTGCTGATCTGGACAAATGTAACTTAATTCATTCGTATTTGACTCGCAATTTGTGAAGAAGTCATTCCAGCGTGTGTCAGCATATTTTTATTTGAAAACTTAGGGTTATCCAACAGATTTTGCAATGGAGATCAAAGATTAATAGGACATTAAAATTGGGACCAGTATATTCTATTTATGGATTGAAAATGCAATAAATTCTCTACTTCTTCATTTCAGATAACAGTTTTTCTTGCAGTAATTTTGTGGGCTTCCACAGACCTGTGAACATTGTCAGAGTTGTGACTTTTCTGCACATCTTGATAGCTTAGATACTCAGTACATATTAGCAAAGGCTCAGGAACACAGTGTATAATCATTGAGAGATACCTTCCATCATGTTCACAACAAATGCAGATATTCTCAATCCTTGTAGAAAAGCTTTAGCTGTTTTAAAACTTTTAGGTGCAACTCATACAGCAAGAAACTATTCCCCAGAGTTTAAAATTAAAGTTTAAAATTTCCAGGGGAGAGAAAAAGGAAATCCAACTGAAAAAAGCAGAGGGTCTGTGGTTAAAAATACTGTTTCTACAGAAATAGATCATTTATTGTTGCAGGTAGGATTCATACTATTTTTCTCTTTTTTTATATTTGTATTAAAATCTGAAATGTTAATACTTTTTCTTTGTATAAATTAGGGTACTTTGTAACTTCAGCTTTACTTTTTATTATTCAGGCTGGCCAGAAAAATATTCATGTTATTTAAAGTCTCCATCTGTAACATCAGAATACCTGTATCTCCTTTCTCAGGCAAGGAAAAAGGTTCATTCCTGGCAATCCAGCACTATCTTGTAATTTGCTTGGAGAATTATTCTTTCTATCTATCTATCTATCTATCTATCTATCTATCTATCTATCTATCTATCTATCTTTTTTGAGTTTTTGTGTTTTATCTTTTAAAGATAAAAGATTTTTTTTAGTCTCTTGACAAAATTGGGGGTGAAGATGAAAAATTAAGTCACATGCAAAATAAATATTCTTTCTATTCTTTACTTTTGACCTCTTAATCATCCTAAAAGGCAGGACAGATTGTTAGAGCCTTTTCTTATCACCATCAGATGATGAACACCCGGAGAAGACAGATGGTAGCAGCAAGAACTATCAATTTGCTGTTGCTTCACACAGGAGACAGAATGAGGATTTTAGGTTTTTTAAAAGGGGGTTTGGTGTGTGGCAGGTGCTTGAATTGGGTAAGATAGGTAAAAAATAAAATAAAAAAATCCCACCCATTAATTCATTTTTATCAGAAAAGGAAAGGGGGATTAGCACACCCAGAATTTATTTTTACTTTTGACTCCTGGGCTTGCTAGGATAACTTGGTTAGTGTTGGCAGCAGAGTTGTCCAGCACATACCATTGAGAAGAAAGACGTCATCTGGTAGAAAACAGATTGAGGAAAAAAGTGTTGGATTGCAAGAATGGGTGTGCTAGTTAAACTAAACTCAGGAAATTAGAAACACACACCGAGATAGTATGACAACAGAATGGAACGAAAAAAGAAAAAAAATACTTTTAAACAAATGGAGTTGGTGAAGGAGGAGAAAGCTCTGTGAAAGATAAACATTTCCAGAACACAGAGGGCACAGATCCAGAACCCTCTGTAAATAATTTTGAAAATATTGTACTTAATGTAGATACTGGGGCCCTCTTTAGAACTTACCATGAAGTCCTGGATAGGACTAACATCAGAAAATTATAGAAAGAACTCTAATTCTTTATTTGTGCCATGTGTTAGCACATGCTTATCAAATTGGTTTATTAATAAATATCTATTAAAATCTATTTTTTTAGTTTTAAAGGATTTAACAAGTTATTCAGGAGCTCAAAATGCTGCTGGTTCATACAGTGTTGTTAAGAAATGATGTAGATGTAAAGGTTGCAATTGGATAACATCTGATACATGATATTTATCTCTTAACCCTGAGTATATTAAAACTTCATCTTCATCATCAATCAGTTGGTCCAAAATCAGTATCCAGGCTTCCATTCTGTTTTTTCACATCACTATCTTTTTTCCAATTTCTAAAGTTAAGTTAAGCTAGGTAAGTCAACTTACCTAGCATGAGAAGAAGGGCCACTTTTTAATTTAGACATTATATTTCATAGCTTTCTAACTGGTTCAATTGTTTCCAGAGGTACTAGAGTTTAATGTATTTAGAACCAAATAATCTCTGTCCATCAGACTCTGGTTTCTCTGAATGTATAAATCTCATATTGTAAATCTATTTATATATAAAAGCGAAATAACATGCATCATCACAAAATCTCCAGAACCGTAAAGCCTACAAACCTGAAATTTGGCACGTATGTTCCTCTTGGCTTCTAGGTGCTCGCTAAAAAAGGATTCCTTCTTGCTCAAACAGCAAATACTGTCTAAGTTTCCAAACAGCCCTCAATTCTCACTCCCCACCTAAAAAGAAATATGTTCCAACTGCAGTTGAGCTAAGCCATGGCTAGGCTCCTTGCTGTCTCCTTGCTTACACAGCAAATACTCTTTCAGTTTCCAAACAGTCCTCAACCTTCTCACACTGACAGGTGAATATTGGTGGATGCTGGTAGTCAGAGGCAGCATTCCCCCCCCCTTATTTTCTTCCTCAAAAACTTGGCCAATCTCATATTTTTGTAGCGAAGCACAGGTACCCTGCTAGTTATTAATGTTTATGGTACCATGTTTTACTTTAAACCAGAGGTTCTTAATCTTTTCTTCACCCTGGAACCTCTGTATACACCTTTTGTGACCACGGAACACCAGGACTTAACTCAAGATTTAAATCCTAACATTTCAAGCCTTTATGGAACCCCCTGTGACGACACCATGCCCCCCAATTGGTCTGTGGGCACCAGGTTGAGAATCCCACTGCTTTAAACCACATTCTACAGGCTATCATATATGGGGCGTATTTTGAGGATTGCCAAAAACTAATTGCAATTTTTGAGTTTGGAGCAGTCTTATTTGGAAGTGAACCTGAGTAATTGCTTTTCAGATTGCAGTTATTCTTGCAGTCTCTGTATAGGTCCATAGGTGTGTTGTGTTTACAATCTTTTGATACCGACTTTAGCCTTAATAATACCTTGGTGCCCCAGACCCCAGTGGATCCTGTAAATCGATATCATGACCTTCTGTTGACTAATAATTCATTAAGGGTTGTTGAGGTGGACTGGAGATGCAAGTATTTCATCAGCCAGGTTCTTGTCAGGAGCATCACACTAATTAATAGCAACCTCGCACACGCAGTATTATTGTGAAGGTCTCCTGGTAATCGGGAAACGTGTGCCAGGAGGCCCTTACAGATTTATATACACATACATATACATACATACATACATACATACATACATGTATGTGTGTATGTGTATGTATATATATATATATATGTATATGTGTATATATATATATATATATATATATATATATATATATATATATATATATATATATATATATATATGTTTTCTTAGGTTTTCGCGGGTACTTACATGTGTGCTGTTTAGCTTCCTTCGGGTATTATCCCACGTCATTGTAGTTCTGTTAAAGTTGTAGCAACGTTTCAGCAGAATCTCATCTGCCATCATCAGGTTGCCCCTACCAGGCACCCAGATGAAACCTGGCTTCCTAATAGATAAGAGCCGTCCTTTCACACAAAGCCAAGCTGCACTGAAAGCCTCCAGTGCAGGAGCAGAGTGTTGGCAGCCAATCAAAGCCACAAAACAGACAGAAGAAACCAGAAACACCAATCAAACAAACTCCAAGTCCAATAAACACAGACCAAGACTCCCAACCAATCAGGATGTAGAAAAAAACATTCTGCCACAATAATAGGCTAGCCTCAAATTTAAAACCAACGGCTGTGAGACCCTGACCCACATACAAACTCTATACAGAAGCCTGATGATGGCAGATGAGATTCTGCTGAAATGTTGCTATAACTTTCAAAGCACTACAATGACGTGGGACAATACCCGAAGGAAGCTGAACAGCATATATGTGTGTGTGTGTGTGTTTTTAAGCTTTCGTGGGTACTTACATGTGTGCTGTTCAGCTTCCCTCGGGTATTATCCCAAACACCCCCCCCACCAGGCACCCAGGTGAAACCTGGCTTCCTAATAGATAACAGCCGTCCTTTCACACGAAGCCAAGCTGCACTGAAAGCCTCCAACACAGGAACAGAATGTTGCCAGCCAATCAAAGCCACAAAACAGACAGAAGAAACCAGAAACAACAATCAATCAAACTCCAAGTCCAGTGAACATAGATCTAGACTCCCAGTCAATCAAAATAGACCAGCCTCGAATTTGAAACCAGAAGCTGTGAGACCCATATCCATACAGAAGCCTGATGATGGCAGATGAGATTCTGCTGAAACGTTGCTACAACTTTAACAGCACTACAATGACGTGGGATAATACCCGAGGGAAGCTGAACAGCACACAT
>BLBF01000039.1:21955935-21969346 GCA_015471245.1 Laticauda colubrina
GATAGATAGATAGATAGATAGATAGATAGATAGATAGATAGATAGATAGATAGATAGATAGATAGATAGATAGATACAGATACAGATACAGATACAGATACAGATATATATGAAATCTGAACTTGTTTTCTGGTTTGGTCAGAGGTTGTCTCAACTATCTTTTCCTCTTTTTTTGAAAATACAATATGTTGAAAATATCGTGTTTAAATAACAGTGGGATAATAAGATGATCTATTAGATTGTATCCATCTGCTGTTCTTCTATGCCTCTAACGTGGCCCAAGGATTGAGGCTGAACAGTAGTGAGTAATTCTGCAGCAGTCCTGTCTTTCACTTCACAGCTTCATCTCTGTTTCTGCATTAGGATAACTGTAAAACAGCTGATCCACAAACAATTAGCTGAGCCCTCCTTTATCACTGACAGGATTATTGTCAAGGTGGCACTGTTAAAATTTGTCTTGTGAAGTTACCTTTAGAGGAGACACATTGAAACAAAGTTGAATTGGACATATGGTAATTAAAAAACCTGTTGATTTAAATTGTGTTACTCTAAATAGGGAAGGGAATTTGCAGCTTTCCAGATGTTGAGCTGTGATCTGCATAAGCCCCAGATAGAACATCCAATAATTTGGGATGCTCGACATTGCAGTTCTAAGTTTGAGGAAACATAGATCCAAGGCTTTGATCTTCTGGTATGTCAATGCCTCTTACAGGTTAAGCATAGGGTAAAACTAGCAGATAAAACAATGTACATGTATTATTGATCATAGATAGAAGAACCTGTTAAGAAATTTGAATCTCACCCCGCCTCTATGTGTTTGTGTATGTGAGAGAGAGAGACAGAGACACAGAGAGAGGTTAGATCTCTCTCTCTCTCCCTCCCTCCCTCTCTCTCTCTCTCTTGTGTGTCTCTGTCTCTCCCCCCTCCCTTTCTCTCTCTCTCTTGTGGTTTAAAACCCGTATTCTATTTTGAAAACGCTTAATAAATACAACTTAGAAAACAAAAATAAAATAGATTTTTCTTTATTCCTTGCCCACTTTTTTTTTACTTTGTTTTGAAACAAAAATGGATTAATGAAGGAACCAAAAAAAGCACATATCCAGGGCAGAGTTGTCTCACAGCAGCATCCTTACTAGTCAGGTATGAAAGCAATGGAGCAAAGTGGATGCTTGAAATCCCAGCCTCGTTCACAAATAAACAACGATGCCGTTTAAAAAGTTTGCCCAAATTAAGTGTTCCATATTTCAGTGATTAAGGTTGACATCTATCTTCTTCACCTAAATAGTGCACAGATAATCCTCAATTTATAACCGTTTGTTTAGCGACTACTCAGAGTTACGGCAGTGCTGAAAACACTCTTGCATTCTACCCGCTTGCATTTACGACAGTTGCTGCCTCCCAGGGTCACGTGATCACTGCTTGCAACCTTCCCCACCAACTTCCTGCAAGCGAGGTTAATGGGAAATCCAACAGGGAAAGTTGCAAATTGCCACCATGTGATGTCTTGCACAACCGCACCACTTGACAATGAATTTTCCAGTCTCAATTGCAGTCATAAGTTGAGGGTTTCCCTCCCTCCCTCTTTTCCTCCATCTCTCTCTCTCTCTCTCTCTCTCTCTCTCTCACACACACACACACACACACACACACACACACAAGCTCATTTAAAGAAAATCTCAATTTTTTCCCAAGAACTACTCTGGCCGCGCATCCTTTGGGGGGGAAGGGGGAAGACGATCGGTTTTATCGCTGAATTGATAAGGCCTCTCTCTGCCTTTCATATTCTTTTAAGCCACCTCCATTGTTTTTAGTAAGGCTATTTTAAAGCTCTTAAGATTATCTGAGTAGCACTTATGAGATCACTCAATTGAAAGGGCAGCCCCCAAGTGTTGTAATCAGGTGTTAAAATAACTTCCCTTGTTGTTAGCAGAAGTTATTTTAAAGCCTAATTACAACGAATAAGCTTGGAAGCCCATTGGGGAGTATATTTTCGTGTGGTGAATTGAGCTCTTCAGAACAAAGCCATGTGACCCTCCCAATATATTGGATGGTAGTTTCTTCAGTCCCAGTAGGAAATAGGGGTTTTATCCTAAAGTGAACAAATAACTTCCTGAGTTGTACATTATGAAATAGCTGGGTAGTATGCTAATAACATAATTTCACATGTATTCGTTTAACCACATGCCAGTTATTAAAGAATATTTGGGAGGTTTTCCCCCCTTGGTTTGTTTTTAATATAATAATCTTTCTCTAGTATTAAAGCTGCACCAAAAAGAAAGGGAGAGGAAAGAATATCTTCAGAAAAATGTAATGTGGATTGGCAAATCATATTTTCAGTTGGTGAAAGTTCGTTACATTTATTAGGAAGGGGAAGGCGGATATGCATGGTAATCTTTATCCTTTAAATGTTTGTTTATTTAATTTTATTTATTTACCAGCCCTAATATTATTCTTAGAACTCTCATCCAAATACCAATCAGATTATAGTTAACTTTTTGAGATCGTTGCCAGCTGAGTGCTTATCCTTGGGGGAGAAACTTAACATTCAAAACATTTTTGCCCTGATAGCCTTTCCTATACCAAACCATGCATGTCTTCTGGAAAGTCTTTATCCCCACAGGCTGCATTCATTAATGCAGTGGTCCCTAACCTTTGTAGCTCCAGCTGGAGGGGGAGAGGGGAACTGGGCTGTGTGAGCAGCAGGCCAGTGTGCATGCATGCATGCATGCAGCCATTGCACAACTGGGTGGCCAGTGCACATGCTCACAGAATAGAATAGAATACTTTACTGGCCAAGTGTGATTGGACACACAAGGAATTTGTCTTGGTGCAAACACTCTTGGTATACATAAAAGAAAAGATACACTCGTCAAGAGTCAAGAATCATAAGGCACGACACTTAATGATTATTTGTTTAGCAGAGTGATAGCTTTGGGGAAAAAAAACTGTTCTTGTGTCTAGTTGCTCTGCTGTGCAGTGTTCTATAGCGTTGTTTTGAGGGAAGGAGTAGCGCAAGCAGTGATTCACCACTCGGGCAGGCTGAGCTGCAAGAGCATGCGTGCTCCAGCCAGCCACTCGCAAGGCCCAATTGCGAAAAGGCCATGGCCCAGTGGCTGGGCATCTCTGTGTTACTATATTAGGAGAAGGGTAATCGTGCCATTTAAAAAACATAGCTGAAAGATGAATTCATGGGGTTGACTTCCTGGCATGCCCTCATGATATGTATGATTTTTACAATCATTTGTTTGGCGACCTTTCAAAACTACAACTGTGCTGAACAAAGGGACCTACGACTTGTTCCCAGAGTTATGCCATTTGCATGTGCCCCCGGCAACTGCAAGATTGCGATAAGGGTACATGGCAACCCGCTGGCATTGATGACCGTGACCATGTGATCACTGTTTGCTATCTTCCCTGCTGGCTTCCCCAGAAAATCCATCTTCGACTTACAACAGTTCATTTAGTGACCAAAGTTATACCAGCACTGAAAAAAAGTGACTTGGGGTTGTTTTTCCGCACCTAGGCTCCTTGCAGCCTCCCCAGGGTCATATGATCAAAATTCAGACACTTGGCTGGTGATTCATATTTATGACGCTTGCCGTGTCCCAGGCTCATGTGATCCCCTTTTGCGACCTTCTGACAAGCAAAGGCAGTGGGGAAGCCAGATTCATAATTAACAACCCTGTTAGTAATTTTAGCAACTGTAGGGATTCACTTAACAACAGTGGCAAGAAAAGTTCTAAAATGAGGCACGGTTCACTTCACTGCTTTCCCTTGGGAATGGTCAAATAAGGGTTCAGGGCAGGGGTGAGCTACTGTGGGTTTGCACAGGTATAAGTGATCATCTAGGATTCTGCAGAGTTCAGCGAACCCGCAAACCCCACCCCTGGCTGGCCTCGCCTACCCCTCCCAGGAGTCTCCATGCGGCCCTTTTCGGATCCAAGGTAAGTGCAGGGGCCGTATGGAGGCTCAGGAAAGGCAAAAAATCTCGCCTCCTGGAGATTCTGGAAGCCTGGGCCTCCGGGGCCCAGGGGAGGCCATTTTCGCCCTCCCAGAGGCTCAAGGAAAGCCTCCAGAGCCTGGGGAGGGCGAAAAACAGGTCTCCTGGAAGTTCGGGAAGGCTGGAAATGGGCCTGTTTCTGGTCTCCAGAGGGCCTCTGGAGCCTGGGGACGGCGAAAAAAGCCCCCCCCCCTCCCATGTTGCAGGAGGCCAAGTAGGCCACGTCTACCATGGCCACACCTACCCAGCAACCAGGCAGAGAACCGGTTGCTAAAAATTTTTGAAGCCCACCCCTAGTTCAGGAATTCTCGGGGGAAGGTCAGGCCTGTAACATTTTTTGCCATGCAAGAACTCTAAACTCGGCCCCTTCTTTACACCTCCTTCCAGCCTAGATGGAGAGATGTATTGGATGCACTTCCAGTAAGTTTTATTTTGGAAGGTCTGGGGAAGTGTGCATCCACCTGTACCAGCGAGAGGGACAGTATCTGAAACATGCACCAGACAACTGGGCCTGGTCTGGAGACGAGCCATGAAGAGGTCCGTGAGAGTAACCTCAGTTAGACAAGGATTGCCTGCTGAACTGCAGAATAGCTATGATGGCTAAAGGTTGTCCTCGCCTTGCACCCACTCATTTAGTAGCTGTTCAAAGTTACAATGGTACTGACAAATGTGACTTCTACCGTTTTCCCTCGTTACAGTCTTTGCAGCATTCCCACGATCATGCGATCAAAATTCAGACGCTTGGCAACCGGTTCCTATTTATGATCTTTGCCGTGTCCCGGGTTCACGCAATCCCCTTTTGCGACCTTCAGACAAGCCAAGCCAACGGGGGGGGGGGGAATCTGATTCACTTCACAACCGTGTCACTCACTGATCAGCTGCCATGATTCCCTTTCACCCCTGGGGGCAAGAGAAGTCGTAAAAGGGGACAATGCCCACCTTACACATGTCTCACTGGAAACAAGCAGAAATGTTGGGCTCAGTTCTGAGTTGTAAGCCGACGCCTACCTGTCTGTCCTGGTGAAACTGAGAGGGAGACAAGGCCAGAAAAGACTACGTGCTGTTGCCGCCTCAGAAACCAACATGAAGCGAAACCAGAAAAACTAGTAAACGGGAAAGCAGATTTTATCAAAGTGATTTAGACCATAATGTTGCGTTCTCTGGGCGACAGCCAATTTGGCAAAAGGTGGTTCTCCTCTGTACAGTGAGAGAGGGAGGAGGAGAGAGGCAGGTAGGAAGGTAAGTGAAAAGAGTGTGCATAAACTCTTGCATCTTAAAAAGAATTGGAAAGTGCCAATTAGCTGGTATGAGTCAGGATGGATTAGTTACCCTGTTTCCCTGAAAATACGGCTGACTCTGAAAGTAAGTCCTCGCTTGATTTCTACACGTGCGCCCAATATAAGCCCTACCCCCCCCCCCAAAAATAAGCCCTAATTAAGATCCCGCCCACTCCAGGATGGATGGATAAAAATTAAGTTAGGGTGGGGATGGGGGGTGGAGCAGCCCTACTTACCTTTGGACAGTTGTAACCAGGCCTCGCACACCCCGACACCTGCCTGTCTGGCCCATTTCTTCTGCAGCCGGCAAGGCTGGCAAGGCTTTCCTGAAGGCCTCTGGAGCTGATAACAAATAACCTCTGGATCGATCTGGAGATCCTTTATCGGCTGCAGAGGCCTTCAGGAAAGCCTTGCCGGCCGCAGAAGTTCCTGAAGGCCTCTGGCAGCAAAAAGGAAGCCAGGGACGACATGCGCGAATGAGGTTACCAGTGGATGACTTCCCCGAAAATAAGACCTGGTGCCCTTTTTTTTTTTTTTTTTTTGGGTGGCAAAAAATATATAAGGGTCTTTTTTTTTGTTTTTTTTTTTTGTTTTTTTGAGAAAAGGAATTGTGTGTATGAGTGATGACCCAATCAGACTTGCAGAAGGTCCTTGCACAAGGGGACGAAGGCTTAAGTGGCATTTGTTGGGGCATGTAAGGTTGGAGATGGCAGCAAATCTTCTGACCTTTGAAGAGAAGTGAAATGGTGTAAGTTCGGATTGATGGTTCGCGGGCCAGGGCAGGTATAGCAAGGCGCTGTGTGTGTGTAAAACCAAGACCTATTCTTGTGAATGAGTTTTTTCTGTCCTGTGCCCAGATGGCAAAATTATTCTTGCTCTGCAGCTGCCTGTTTGTGAATGGTAACAAAAGATAACGTACATGTCCATGATCAAACGCTGCAGGAAAGGAAGATCCGGTATGCCGTACAAGTCGGCCTTGACTCACGGCAGTTCATTTAGTTCAAAGTTACAACGGTGCTGAAAAAAGTGACTTACGACCGGTTTTCACAGTTATGACCTTTGCAGCATTCCCCCATGGTCATGTGATTAAAATTCAGAGGCTTGGTGACAGGTTCACATTTATGACTCTTGCAATCTCCCAAAGTCACACAATCCTCTTTTGCGACCTTCTGACAAGCAAATTCAGGGGTGAAGTCAGATTCACTGAACAGCTGAGTTACTAACTTATCAACTGCAGTGATTCACTTAACAGCTGAGGCAAGAAAAGTCGTAAAGTAGGGCGGAGTCCACTGAACAAATGTCTCCCGTTAACAACAGAAATTTTGTGCTGAATTGTGGTCATAAGTTGGGGACTACCAGTAAAAAGATCTGGCTGGGCAGCAAAGGAACTTTGCCATGTCCAAAAATATAACCACCCAGGATTCACATCTCTTTTTTTGGTGCCCTTCTCTTCCATAGCAGCTTTTAGCGATGGTCTTATTCTATTAAGAGTATTTTTTTTCAGCTTATATACATTTCCATTTTCAAATCAAGAAAAGAATCCTTTTATTTTCCTGCCAAGGTTTTCTTTCTTGCTGATAAACAGTACTATTACATTAGTGTGCTTCCTTGATATTTATTGCTTGCTGCTTTTAATTTGATTTGTTATTTGTTCCATTATTTTGTTTTTGTATTTATTTTATTTGGTCTTGTCTGGAAAATATATTGAAGATGCAATACCTATATTACTGAGCCAATTGGCAATAGCAATAGCAGACTTATATATCTGTGATATATATCTTATATATCACAGTGCTTTACAGCCCTCTCTAAGTAGTTTACAGAGTCAGCATATTGTCCCCAACAAGCTGGGTCCTCATTTTACCCACCTCGGAAAGACGGAAGGCTGAGTTAACCTTGAGCCTGGTGGGATTTGAACTGCCAAATGGCAGGCAGCCGGCAGACAGCAGAAGTGGCCTGCAGTACTGCATTCTAACCATTGCGCCACCACAGCTCTTATTAAATATATAAAGACTAACAAAGAATCTTGAAAGAGATACATTTGCCAAACCATTGTTTTAGGTCATTATAAATGATATTACAATTTGGAAATGAAAATAGAAAATGTTTGTTTCCTAGATGGTAGTGAAAACGTTTATGGATATGGACCAGGATTCAGAAGATGAGAAGCAACAATATCTCCCTTTAGCCTTGCACCTTGCATCCGAATTCTTCCTCAGGAATCCCAACAAAGATGTCCGTCTCCTTGTAGCTTGTTGTTTGGCTGATATATTTCGAATTTATGCCCCTGAAGCACCATATACTTCACATGACAAGCTCAAGGTAAATTAACAAATTGTTTCTGCCTTCTTTGGCTCTTGAGATTTTCAAAGAAATGATGGTTGTCTCATTAAGTCAGAAACAGATAACGGCATAATGCACCTATAATAATAAACCAGGATTAATGGTTATCTGAACAAACTGAGGCAACTATTAATCTTGCAGGTTTCTTTTCCAAAGGAAGAGGAAATAGAAACATTTGCATTGCGTTTTGTTGAGAAAAAAAGACCAAGCTTGCATGTTTGACTCTAGGCAGATTGAATTCTGTAATTTAATTTTAGCCTCAATTTGTTGGATAATCTTGCTAACTACATGAATCATAAATGGATGCAGAATTTAAGGTAGTGCCAACTAAGGGGGAAGAGTATATGAATTCAAAACATATGTCACTTTGATCATGTAAGCTTGAGCTGAATAGTGGTACTTAAATACCTTCCCTAAAAATTATTTCAATATACAGAGCAGCTAACATTAATAGATGTTTGCAGATTGCAAACTCATTGGCTTAATTGGGTTCTCTTTATCTAGTTTTATGGTCTCCTCATGAACAACTGCGTTGAGCATTTGTGGGCGATCCCATGTCCTCTCCTTTCCCAGAGAGGAATTAGTTACAGGCAGTCCAGTTGCTAACTCTTCATTCCACCACAGTCACTGGCTCTGGGGAAGAAATGGCTAATCAAAGCTTTAACAAAACTGGAAACGTCATTATAGTTAATCATTACATCTGAATAAAAGCTTTTGTGAATTTTCTTAATGCTGGGAGTATCACTTAAGTTGCAAAACAAACAAACAAACCCAAGATAGAAATCTATAGATAATATAATTAATTAAAAATGTTCTTATTTTGCAGGATATATTTTTGTTTATTACAAGACAGTTAAAAGGATTAGAGGACACTAAAAGCCCTCAGTTTAACAGATACTTTTACTTATTAGAGGTAAGAATTTATATCAAATTAAATCAAATCTGTATCAGGGCTCAACAAAACTTGAGTTATGTTTATAAATGTTGCAGGTTTATGAATGCTTGTTCGGTTTCTGTTGAAAAGTAATAAGGGAAAATATTTTCCTCTTTGCTCCTTTTCAGTTTAATATATCAAAGCATACAAAAATGTTATGATGCTTTTTTTCAACAAACCAGTGTTTCATTACTGGCAAGTTAATTTTGAGGTTGTGCTGACCTTTTGCCATTGACATGTAGTTCGGATTGAAATGATAATATTAATGCTTTGTTTTTGTTGCAGAACTTAGCATGGGTTAAATCTTACAACATCTGCTTTGAGTTGGAAGATTGCAATGAAATTTTTATTCAGCTTTTTAGGACTCTCTTTTCAGTTATCAAGTAAGTTGAAGTAGTCATGCCTATTGTGCATTTTCAGAAAGGCGCAACAGCAAATATGCTAACTTTTGTTACATTAATAAAGATAGGTTGTATTTCTACAACATAACTGTTTTTATTACAACTTTATAAAACAGTACTATGGTAGCAGTGTTACACATGAACTTTAGGGTTGCAAAAATAAATTCTATAATGGCAGAATTACCAGGCTGAGAAATACACCATGGCAACTATAGGCATGCCTAAACATCAGAATCAAGTTCTTTGTATCTTATGAATCTGATACATCCAAGCAATGAGCATGAATAGAGAGAGGTGTGTGAAAATTTTGCTTCTCTCTAGCTTCAGTTTAATTCTGTGAGTCAAGATAAATAATTGGCAAGACAGTGGATAGAGGACAAAAATATAATCTAAAAGAATCTGAGACAATTTTTAATGGCCTGTTGACTGACTAATTGCCTGATGATTGCTTGATGATGTCACCTAGTTTGGTAGTGAAATGTCTGCAAAAAAACTAGCAAGCTTAGAGAGCACCAAAGTCCCAGAATTGTCCACAGTGAAAACACATTACTTTCCCATATAAAAATATATATTATTTTGCCTTTGGGGTACAGTGACATTGGCAAGAAACTAAACATTCACCCTGACTTTCTGGAGTCATTTTGTCCTGAGAGTGAATTTTAGAGCAAAGATGTTAGAAATCTGCACCATAAAATATGTAACCTGTCTCTTCGTCCTAAGCAAATGATTTTGCTAATGAATATTAATGCTTTGGCGAATTAGTGGGAAAGGTATGGGAAAAACAGAAGAACTCAGATAACATGATGTTTCCCAGTAAAATCAAGAGAGAAATAAAATTTAAAATGTCTTTCATATGACCTGGTCATTTTTATTAAAAACAAGAGCAAACTTGTTGATTATTGACTGAAATTTAGTAACAAGTTGTTTTAATTGAGTACTAACATGGTTGTCATTTAATAATCTAATTTTAATGTTATATTTAGCAATAGCCACAATCAGAAGGTCCAAATGCATATGCTAGATTTGATGAGTTCTATCATCATGGAAGGCGATGGGGTGACTCAAGAACTGTTGGACTCCATTCTTATCAACCTCATTCCTGCACACAAGGTTTGCAAAGACCAAAAAGAAAAAACCTCTTGTATGCTTGGGATAGAAATTAAAAGACTTCTCTTACAGTGGGATGGGGGGAACTATGGTCCTTTTATGACTTCTGGATTTCAACTCCCAGAATCCTTGAGCCAACATGGCTGGCTCAGGAACTCTGGGAATTGAAGTCCACAAGTCATAAAGGGGCAATAGTTCTCCACCTCCATCTTACAGGATGTGTTGCCAAAATAGAGAATACAGAGTAACAGGGACCTTAAATAGGAAAATTGCTGGCCTTCTGCTGATCTTTCCTTTCTCTTATTTCTACTGGTACCTCATAGGGGCAGTCTTATTTTTAAATACAAAAATGTTCAGAAAAATTATAAGGGGCATGTTGTTAAAGCAACAACTAGGCACCTGAGTGTATTTTAACTTATATTTTGTTGTCAGTATATAATTTGTGACGTCATAATTTGTAGACCTACTTGGGTAGTTTTTAAAAAGTTATTTTACAATGGAGGTTAGTTCAGTCACGAGGTGCACCATGCAGTGATGCAGTCAATCTTGAAAGATTGTAGGGCTTGATAGACACATGAGATTTAGGTCATTGTTTAAATTTTGTTAACTTTTGGTGAACTCTTGGTACTACATCATATTCTCCTATCTATAAAAGAACAGATTTATAGTAACATTCACGAATGTAAGGTTCATTCACATCTTCCCTGGTAAAAAGGCAAGATTAATATATATATATATATGTCTGTCTGTCTGTCTCTATATCTGTCTATTATCTATCTACCACATACATGTATACATATCACACTTTAGAGTTTGCCTCATATCTTGTGTTCGGAAATATCTAGCATGAATTGTTTAATAACTATAATTTTCTTAAACATTTTTTTATTTTTATTCTAGAACCTTAATAAACAGGCCTTTGATCTTGCAAAAATCCTGTTGAAAAGAACAGTCCAAACCATTGAGCCATGCATTGCCAATGTATGTATTACACATTTTAACATACTAGTGATTGCTGCATTTTAAAACCTTACTTGTTTTGAATATTTCTTTGGATTCATTATAGCAAATTTATAAAATTTGAAAATGAGCATTGATACTTTACATGCACTATGAGGCCAGTTACTCAGCAAGCATAATCCTACATCTATTACACATCTCTCTTCCTTCCCACTATTTCAGTCAGAGATAAGCTAAATTCAGGCAGTCATGCTGTGTTGGCCAGGTTAGCAAACTGACATTGTGTGCTGATAAACAGAAGAAATTACTGGGTGTAGCACATCGAATTTTTAGACCGCCCAGCATCTAGAGGTAGAAATAATTAGCAGTGATGTGGGTTATAACTGCCTTGTCACTTGCTACAAATGCTTACAAAGTGCATAACTTTAAAATCTGTAAGCTAATTATAAGGGGGGAAAAGTCAAGTTTTCAAATAAAAGCTGGCTTTAAGGCTTAGTACCTATACAGGGATAATTAATTTCAATAGGATTATCTTTGAACTTGTTAATGTGTTTGTGATGCAGGATAGAAGTGAAGGAGTTTGTGTGTGTAAAATACAGTTAGGGAAAATTATTAAGTTGCATCATGTTACTAAATAATCTGATCCAAGGCCATCAATATGATCAAAGTTTCAGCTGCTTCAGTCCACAATTTGCACTGAAGTAGAATTCTAATCTTTTAACTTGTAGTGTCCTTGCGAAATAACTTGTTGTCCAAAATATATCCCAACAGGATAATCTTGCTTTATGATTTCAAAGATTACCATTCCATTTTTATTGAAAAAAGACCCTTAGTGTCTATACTCTTAATGCTTGAGACAGGAATTTTTTAATGGTTTTTGCTATCTTGAGAATCTTGGTGCCCTGTAATTTGCTCCCACATATGTGTGAGGGTGATAGAACTTCATCTTTGATGCTGTGTATTAGATAGAAATTGAAACCACAATTCTATTCATTTACTAATCAAATTTATACACTGCCCCATCTCACTGCTGAAGCGACTTTGGTTTGGTTTACAAGTAGCAAGCAATAAAATCCATATAAAAATCCATTCAAAAATAAACAAAGTTAATTCTCCATATCTTATCGCCAGGCTTCCCTTTTCCTAGACTGTCAAATAGGAAACAGCCATGAGTCAGTGGAAAATATTCTAGATTTTTAACTATCAGTCCAAGGACTATTTTATACCAGCTTACAGGAATTGACAGTAAGAAAAACATAATTTCCTTCCTGGATTATGTCAAATCAATAGGCTATAAGTAAATGTGAATTCCTCCGCCCTGTATTACTCCTATAATACCAACTTAAGATTGCTCTCTCGAAATATTTATACGATACAAGTGAAAACTTTATTTTGTTCTGAAAAATCTTTAACATTTAAATAATAAATGGAAATAATTTACAATTTTTAAAAAAAGGTTTACAATCCACATAAAATTCATTTCAGAATAGACCAAGTTAAAAAATGATGGAGCGTCCTCAAGCCACCAGCCATCCTCAGGGTTGTGTCCTACACTTGGATCCCCATACTACCCGACATAGCCATAGGGCAGGAGGAATGCTTTAATATTGAACAAAATTTTGCAAACGTGTGATAGTTATGGCAACGATCAGTTAAGATGTGTAGATGTTTTGAAAATATTTACTTTTTAAAGCAAACATTTTCTCTTTTATTAGTTTTTTAATCAGGTTTTGGTACTAGGAAAGTCTTCTGTGAGTGACTTGTCTGAGCATATATTTGATCTAATACAAGAACTTTTCGCTGTCGATCCTAATCTACTGTTGTCTGTCATGCCACAGCTGGAGTTCAAGCTGAAGGTAAGAAGAATTGATCTTACCTCAGATTCTGTATGTATGAAAGCCTGTAGCATTGGCATACAGAAAAGGCATGAATCTGAGAGTTTTTCAGAACACATTTGTTTCTATACTTGCCATGGAAGTAACTATATCTTGGACAACTTCCAAAGAATCATTGGCATGCTCATGAAACAGAATAAGTAACACAATCCTAGGCTGTATCGCAGAAGGATAGCATCGGGAGCTGTGATGGCGCAGTGGTTAGAATGCAGTATATTGCAGGCTAATTCTGCCGACTGCCAGCAGTTTGATCCTGACCAACGCAAAGGTTGACTCAACCTTCCATCCTTCCAAGGTGGGTAAAATGAGGACCCAAGATTGCTGGTGGCAACAGGCTGACTCTGTAAACTGCTTAGAGAGGGCAGTAAAATCATGAAGTGGAATATAAGTCTAAGTGCTATTATTTGTGAAGGGAAGAGAAGGGAAGGGAAGGGAAGGGAAGGGAAGGGAAGGAAGGAAGGAAGGAAGGAAGGAAGGAAGGAAGGAAGGAAGGA
>BLBF01000039.1:21969356-21993084 GCA_015471245.1 Laticauda colubrina
GGAAGGAAGGAAGGAAGGAAGGAAGGAAGGAAGGAAGGAAGGAAGGAAGGAAGGAAGGAAGGAAACTGTGGTGGCGCAGTGGTTAGAGTTCCGTATTGCAGTCTAACTGCCCTCTGCCAGAGGTTCAATCCAAACCGGCTCAAAGGTTGACTCAGCCTTCCATCCTTCCGAGGTGGGTAAAATGAGGATCCAGATTGCTAGGGGAAACAGGCTGATTCTAAACCGCTTAGAGAGGGCTGTAAGGCACTATAAAGCGGTATATAAGTCTTGAATACCATTGCTGTCAAGATCACAGGAAGTGATAGTATTACTATATTGCACTAGTGAGGTCACGTTTAGAATACAGTCCTCCAGTTACGACCACATTTGAACCCAAAATTGCCATAGCTAAGTGAAACAATTGTTCTGTCCTGTTTATGACTTTTCTTGCCACTGTTGTTTGATAAGTTAATAACCCAGTTGTTAAGTGAATCTGGCTTCCCCCCTTGACTTTGCTTATCAGAGGGCCACAAAATGGGGATTATATGACCCACTGCAACAGTCATAAATATGAGCCGGTTGCCAAGCATCTGAATTTTGATCATGTGACCATGGGGATGCTACAACTGCCATAAGAGTGAAGAGTTTTATTTTTTCTCAGTTTCATTGTAACTTTGAACTGTCATTAAAGGATCAGTTGTAAGTCGGGTATGTTACTCTCCATCAAGGGTCTCCAAACTTGGCAGCTTTTAAGACTTGTGGACTTCAACTCCCAGAATTCCTCCTCCAGTCATGTTAGCTCAGGAATTCTGGGAGTTGAAGTCCATAAGCCTTAAACTGGGTTCGATCCTTGCTCTACATATTGCTTTAAAAAAAATCAGAGAAAAAGAGACATCCCTATGAAGAGATATCTCAGTTCTGGCTGGACAAAAATTGGCATACAACATAATGTCTGCTACAATATCTCTGTAGTCGTGTGATCATAAATCAGACTCTTGGCAATTGACTCATAGTTACGACCGTTGCAGTGTCCTGGGGTCATGTGATCCCCCTTTGCAATCTTTTGACAAGCAAAGTCCATGGGGAAGCCAGATTCACTTGACAACAATGGCAGGTAAGAGCGCAAAATGATGCAAAGCTTACTTAACAACTATGTCACCACCTAGCAACAGAAGTTTTGGGCTCAATTGTGATCATAGGTCAAGGACTACCTACATTAAACCTGGGAAAGGATTTCAAGTGAGGCGCATAACTTTAAACTTTCCATTACTTTGATTTAACTTACTTTGTGGAATGAGAGCAAATACTCTAACTTGCTTAAATGTTATATCCATATCTTTTACTTGTGTCTTTTTAATTGACAGAGCAATGATGGAGAAGAACGCTTAGCTGTCGTAAGGCTTTTAGCAAAGTTATTTGGTTCCAAAGATTCGGATCTTGCAACACAAAATCGTCCACTTTGGCAGTGTTTTCTTGGCCGGTGAGAAATGCAACTATATATATATTGAATTGAATTGAATTCTTTATTGTCATTGTACGTATATACACAGTATACATACAAAGAAATTCACAGAACACCCAGAGACCAGACTCAACATGGACACACATGACAATCCACAAACACCTCCCTATCTGCCAAAATTCCCCACCTCCTAAAAACATACAAGCACCCACACAACAGACCAAGTAATACTGTCCCAACAGCTCACTGATAGTGGTCCTTAAGTTCATTGTTAAGTGCAAATATAGCTCTGGGATAAAAACTGTTCAGAAAATGTGTGGTCCGAGTTTTAATGGTTCTGTATCTTTTGCCAGAAGTCAGCAGTTCACAAAGATTGTGTGCAGGATGGGAAGAGTCTCTGAGAATGTTGTGCGACTTCCTCAAACAGCAAGATGCAAAGATGTTGTCCATGGCTGGTAGCTAGAGCCTGATGATATTCTGGGAAGTTTTAATGATTCTCTGTGGAGCCTTTTTGTCTGCTACAGAGCTGCTCCCATACTTTGCAAGAATGCCATATGTCAGGACACTCAATGGTGCTGTGATAGTAGAGATAGATTTATCTTCCTGAGCATTCTCAGGAAGTACAGCCTCTTCTTGTGTGCCTTCTTCACAAGCATGTTCGCATTCATCCATGAGAGGTCCTCTGAGATATAAGTGCCCAGAGATTTAAAGCTACCACCCTCTCCACCTCCTTGCCATTTATGTACAATGGTAAATGTACATCTCCTTTCTGAAGTCAATTATAAGTTCTTATAATTATATATATATTGGGGTTGATTTTAGTCATTCTTTTTCTGTAACACCTTTTTAAAAAACTTTGCTTGTTTTTAAAAGCCCTATATAAAATTTGTAATGCAGTGAATACTATGTGTATTTACTATATTATAGTAAGTGACATTCATATAACATATTTTGAACTTGAAATGCTATCTATATGTTTTAGCCAAATAGATTTTTTTCTTGGTTTTATACATTATGCTGTTATCGTTCCTTGAAATAATACGCATGTACTGTACAGGAAATACATGTTTGTATTTGCATTTACCTTGAATAGCTGAATATAGTAATTAGTTTTTGCTTTATTTTAAGAAGTCAGGTTTGGTTTTGAGAAATTATCCATTTTAATTTTCCTGTCTTTTCTGTGTTGTGAAACTGAAAATACTTACTTTTTGTTTTATTTATTGAATTTGGTTTATTGTGTGAGATGTTCAGTATGTTGGATTATATATTTGTAGTATGTAGTATTGTGAAAGCATATTTTCATGAAAGCATATTTATTGTATTCGTCACTGAAGTCGAATATAATTTTGGATATATATATTCCTCTCTTTTAGATTCAATGATATTCATGTTCCTGTGAGATTAGAAAGTGTGAAATTTGCAAGTCATTGTTTAATGAACCACCCAGATTTAGCAAAAGACCTCACTGGTAAGATATCTTAATTCAGAAGAATTGAGGATAATAGGTTCAAATAAATAACATGAAGGTACAACACTGGTTTGATAATAATCAAAGAATTATTAATTACAAGGCTCAGAAGACATTCTGGAGGTATGTTTCTTAATAGAAAGAATAGGAAATGTTAATGCTGCTTATATCTTCAACCACTCAACATATAAAATGAGAGGAAGTGTTTATCAATCCATTTGTGAAATACCATCCAATTATCAGCTCAGTGCAGCAGACTATCTACAGATCAGATCTTCCCTTGTCATTCTTTGTTGGTTACTTGCCTACTTGACTTTGATATGTATTTCTTGAACTTATATTTATTTTACAAAAAGGTTTTGTTGACATTCCTAATTAATGTTGTTTATCAATATGTTCTGCATCACACCTCTTAATTTTAATATTCCTGAAGGCTTTGCTCTTTATTTATAGGCGTATGAACACCTAGTATTTTTCAGGGGAAGTCACATACTTTTCTTTTTTTTTAAATAGAATACTTAAAAGTCAGATCCCACGATCCAGAAGAAGCTATCCGCCATGATGTCATTGTCACAATCATAACTGCGGGCAAAAGAGATCTTTCTTTAGTCAATGACCAGCTCCTTGGCTTTGTCAGAGAAAGGACACTGGATAAGCGGGTAAAGTCACTTGCATCTTGTAATTTCCACATTAGAGAGGTTCTGAGGGCACGGATGGAAAGACATGTCATGCTGTTGTGTTAAAAATGAATGGCAGTTATTGAAAGGAGAGTTCAATTGCCTTTCATCTGAATATAAAAGTTGATGAGCTGTTTTATGTTGACAAATACAAAACTGACATTTCTTGTTTGGGAGTGTGTTCTGTGTGCATGAAATCATTTCCTACCATTGCTGCAGCGTGGTTGTTGTTGTTTTTTTCAAAATAAAAGTAGTTTCCCAAACGTTTTACAAACTGTATTGATTTTATCATTTAGAAATTATAATTGTCATTGTAGATTAGGTAAATGTTGACTTATCATTTAGAAATTACAATTGTCTATGGAGATTCTCAAAAAAGAACAAAACAGGAACTTTTTGGAGGCCCTGTGATTGGAATGAGTCCACTTTAAATCCTTTAACAATCTCAATTGTCCATGGAGATTCTCAGTTATCTCGTTCATGGTTGTCCCAAAAGTGCTTTTTCAAAGGCAACTAGACTTTCTTCGATTTTGTCCTTGAAGACATTTCGCTTCTCATTCAAGAAGCTTCTTGTAGAATTGAGGAAGCTTCTTGGATAAGAAGCAAAACCTCTTCGAGGAAAAAAAAACAACAAGAAAATCCAGTTGCTTTTTGAAAAGGCACCTTTGGTACAATCTCATTTATCAATATAGGTTTTGTAATGCCGTTAACATAAAGAGTGCTCACTTTTCTGTGGTAAGTCAAGCTGCAACTTTTCTGATGTGTTCTGGTCATTAATTTTTAAGCCTGAGCTGATTGTAACATCATCTCCCTGGGCATGTGTTTCTTTTTTTCTTTTCTTTTTTTAAGTGGCGTGTAAGAAAAGAAGCGATGATGGGACTTGCTCAGCTGTACAAGAAATACTGCCTCCATGCTGAAGCTGGAAAAGATGCAGCCGAGAAAGTCAGCTGGATAAAGGACAAACTTTTGCACATCTATTATCAGAATAGCATTGATGATAAGTAAGTGGATGGATCTGTTCTTTCCCTGGAATAAAATCCCAAAGCAGTCTGACCTTTCCATCCTTCCTTTCTTTATTAGAGACCAGGTACAATGGTTGGCCACTTATATCTGGCAGGTGCATGTTCAAATACTCTGCCTTCTCATATGTATCATGGAGCATGGATTACCTCTTCTTGGCCTCATTACCTTGCAGACCTTGCTCCACCCTATGTATCTGTATAGGACAGTTCCCCTTTAAACATTTTTTTTAACATATTAAACTATGAGCAGTTTAAATGATGCCTGCGTTTATGTTCCTTTGCAGATTGCTGGTGGAGAAAATTTTTGCTCAGTATCTTGTCCCTCATAATTTGGAAACCGAAGAGAGGATGAAGTGCTTATATTATTTATACGCTAGCTTAGATCCAAATGCTGTTAAGTGAGTATGGCTTTGACTGGGACAACAGCTACATTTTAAAATCTATTTCCCCAGTATTTTAAATATTCCATGCGCAGATGTTTTAAGTTAATATGTCTTGTAGCTCAGCAGAGTTTCTTCTGTGGTGTGATGGCCAGATCGTTGAAGTCACTAGCTACATTGGATATTCAATAGAATTCAGATCAAAGCAACCTGCTATTCTTCAGAACTACTTAAAAAAAGTATTTTGCGACATGAATTCTTGAGTAAATTGGGGAAACTGCATGTGGGAGTGTCTGAGTTAAATAGCAATAGCACTAGCACTTAGACTTTTATACTGCTTCACAGTGCTTTACAGCCCTCTCTAAGCGGTTTACAGAGTCAGCATATTGTCCCCAACAAATCCCTGGTGAGATTTGAACTGCCAAATTGTAGGCAGCTGGCTGCAGAAGTAGCTTGCAGTACTACACTCTAACCACTGTGCCACAGAGGCTCATATCATAAAATTAAGCAAGAAGTGGTAGGAATCTGGGACTTAAATATGTGCAGAAACTTTGACATTACTGAGGGTAGAAGAGCTATCACATTTTTTAAAAAAGCTGCTGGGTGGAAAATGCCATGGAGCTCCATATGCTATGTACACAGTCATGTTTTTTTTCCCATGTTTTAACATATTTTTCATGTCTTTATGCCCAGGGCACTGAATGAAATGTGGAAGTGCCAGAACATGCTTAGGAGTCATATGCGGGAATTGCTAGATTTGCATAAAATACCCACCGTAGGTTTCAAAATCGATAATTGTTCTACTTTGCATGTTTTGCTTTTTAATATTGCTGTATTTTAGAATATGAATATTCCCTGTCTCAAAATTGCTGTGTTAAACAACTCTGAATCTGTTCTTTGAACTCTACCATTTTTCCAAATAATTGCCTGTTGAGAGCTTTATAATGAGACATAAATATGGTAAAATCTATGGCACAAAGAATGATATGGTGTCATTTTGATGATGTCTCTTCTCACAAGGGCAAACTACTACTAACACTCTGTATAACACAAATAGCCCTTGACCTACGACCACAATTGAGCCCGAAATTTCTGTTGCTAAGCAAAATGTTTGTTCAGTGAATTTTGCCCCATTTTACGACATTCCTTGGCTGCAGTTGTTAAGTGAATCACGGCAGTAGTTAAGTTAGTAACACGGTTGTTGAGAATCTGGCTTCCTCGTGAACTTTGCTTATAACAAAAGATAATCACGTGACCATGGGGCACTGCAATGGTCATAAATAAGAGTCAGTTACTATGCGGTTGAATTTTGATCACATGACTATGGAACTGTAGCAACGGTCAGAAGTGTGAAAAACGATCATGTCCTTTTTTTCCCAGTTCTGTTGTAACTTCAAACGGTCACTAAATGAACTGTTGTAAGTAGAGGGCTACCTGTATATGTGCAAAATATGGATGAGCTAAGGGAAGAAAAAGTGATATTTTAAAACATTACAATCTGGCTTTTATAAACCATCTGATAACAGCAATATTCATTTATTGTTAAATCTCAAAAGTGGGCTGGGCTGAAAATTGTCCCGAAATTTATGAACAAGTCAGAGAAGAGTTATGTTCGTGGCCCCCTACCTTTGGGGCACCAGGGACCAGTTTCATGGAGAGAAAAAGACAGAGACAGAGAGGGACAGAGAAAAAGAGACACAGAGAGATGGAGCCTGGGCCATATGTCAACCCAGGAACATCTGGGTCCAGTGCCATGACCTGCGGATGCACAGAAAGCAAGAGGAGAGCAATGGGAATCTGTGGGCCAGTCCTTGGGACGGAAGAACCATTGCTGGTAGCCAAGCCCCACCCTAGCTCTGGGTATAAAAGGCAGGGGGCAGAGATGAATAGGTGTGGCAGACAACTATTTATCTCCCGGCCAGCTGGACTTGTTAGCCTGCCATGAGAGAGAGACAAACTTTTTGCTGGGGCTGAGGGTGCACCTAATAAAGGAATCATTGATTTAACTACGGAGGGTTTGCCATGTTTGGGGAGCTGAGTCAGAACAGAAGAAAAGTTTTTCAGACCAGAGGGGGTGTAGTTTGGCTGCCTGCACCCTATGGATGGGGCTTTGCTTGTTTGCATGGTCCGATTTCTGGTACCGGTCCACAGACTGGGGGTTTTGGGGACCCCTGGATTACATGACAAATCTGTGTGAATTCTCATCTAAACTTCTCCTTTCAGTCGGAGGCAAACAGTGCTGCTATGTTCGGAAAGCTGATGACCATAGCAAGTAAGACCTGTGGATTAGAATTAAAAAACTTTTTAGCATAGGTTCAAAGCCACAACTAGAATTGACACTTTTCCATTATAATTCCATAGAAAATCTTCCAGATCCTGGAAAAGCCCAGGATTTTGTGAAAAAGTTCAATCAAGTCCTCGGTGATGATGAGAAACTTCGTTCTCAGCTTGAAGTGCTAATCAGCCCTACATGTTCCTGTAAACAGGCAGATATTTGTGTGGTAAGGTGTTTCTTTGTTTCTTTCTTTTAAATGCTGATACCATGTTCAGTTTAGAACGTTCCTCAAAGGTTTGTAACAACTTTAGATTTCTGTCGTGATAATAAGTCACAGTAGATGAAACACCTAGTTCAGTGGTGGCAAACCTTTTGTGGCTCCCATGCTGATAATTGCGCATGTGCTCGCGTTTGCGTGCCAGCACCCAGAAGGCAATGTGTGCTGGGCCTCCACCAATCCCTTGTGCATGCACGTGCAATGCCCCACCACATGCTATGCATCTGCACATGTGCGCACAATCCCTGCGCCTATGCGCACTGTTAGGAATTGATAGTTACCTAACAGTTGGGTTGGAAATATATAAACCAGGATAGACATTTAATACTAACTCTCTAAGGAAATGCTAAAATTGTAATTGGGTGTGCTTCCTCAAACGGCCATAAGATGGAGCCAGAAACCTGGGTTGTTCTGTTGTTGCTGTGAGTTGCTTGTTGCTAGATGTTCTGATGTTCGCTGTTTTTGGTTTCTGCGTTTTTCCTATTGACTGTTGCTGATCGTCATACTTCTTGGATTGCTGTGTGTCTATTTACCGAACTGTTTATGATACTGGACTTCGTTATTTGGATTATCCCTGGACTGAAAACTGACTTTTTTAACCATGTATGACTTGGACTGTTTGTTGGACTTTGCTTAACCGTTTACTGGAAGTAAAAACCTACATTTTACTATTCAGTGTATCTGCTGGTCGTGTGTTATTCAACATTATTCTCACTACGTCTCCCTGTATGCACTCATTCTCCTAACGGGGAATTACCTCAACACGTGCGATTTCCCCACGAGCACCATCCATCAGCGCATGCGTGTACAACCCCCGTGCACGCCACACATCTGCACATGCATATGTGTCTCCCGCGCACCCTCGAACCCCTCCTCCCATGCATGCATGCCAGATACCCAACAATCAGCTGTCGGGCGGCAGTGGCGCATGCATGCACAGTAGAGCTCTTCCGGACAAGGCCTTGCATACAGGCAGAAGTGGCTTGGTGTGCCACCTCTGGCACACTTGCCATAGGTTCGTGAACACAGACCTAGTTGATTCTTGCTGAGATTAAAAAAAAAATCTAAGTTGGAAATATCATTGCAGTTTTTGGGAGACCACTATAAGTCATTTTTTTTCAATGCTGTTGTAACTTTGAACGGTCACTTAATGAACTGTTGAAAGTTGAGGATTCCCTGTATATTATTTGCTAAATTACATTCCATTTTTCTTCAAGCTGCAGATGTGTTCTGGCTCAAACCCTTTTCCAATAAAACAAACAATAACTAAAGGGAACAGAAACTTTTTAAATGAATCTTACGAATCCCCCGGTGAAAAGGCTGCTGCAAACTAATTAACTTTGATAAGCACAAGCCTTGCCAAAACTGTGCAAGGCTGCCAAGAATCACAGATAAGAAATATGTCACAACATAAGGGTCTTCAAATACCAACTAAGATACTGCAATGTCCACAAGGCTGAGTTTCAGAACGTCTTTGCTTCCTGCAAAGAACATCCGATTCACAACTGGCTTTTATCTTCTTGAAGGAGGGGCCATTACCTTGCAGCCTTACTCCCAAGTTGTCTGTGCTGCTACAGCTGCTCTTTCCTGCAAGCAGCCCTCCTCATTGCTGCTGCCAGCCTCCACAATCTCTGAAGGCAGCAGTCCACTCCCTTATGGTCCTGGCCCCTTATTTGAGTCTCACTCTCCTCAGCCATCCGCACCTGCTGCCTAAGATGGCTTTAATAGGAATCTCCTTTTAAGCCCATGTCACACTGCACCAACGGATGCAAAGAGGATGTAATACGGACAAAAAAGCTTGCCATCCGTTGGTTAACGCGATGTACTCACTGCCTCCGTTTTGCTTCCTCTCTATCCGTCCAGCATCTGTTTATTGACGTTTCATCCGCTCAGAAAGTTTTGAGCTGCCCAAAACTTTTGAGCGGAAAATGTATCCAATGCATCCATTCTGCATCCTCTAGGCATACGGGGGACATCCGTTCTGCATCCATTACGCATCTGCTATATCCGCTAGGCATCCGCTGTGCATCTGCACAACTCAAATCTGTTCCAGCGGTAAACGGATGCAGGGAGGAAGCAGAACGGACGCGCAGCGTTAGTAGCATGGATGGAGAAAGGATGAAAGCGGATGCAGCTCATCCGCTCTGTATCCGCTCTGCATCCTCTTCGCATCCTCTACGCATCCGCTCTGCATCCTCTATACATCCGCTCTGCATCCTCTATACATCCACTCTGCGTCCTCCCCACGTCCGTTCCTTTCCGTGTTATCCGCTCTGCTTATGCAAATTTTTGCCCCTTTTGAGAGCGGATAACAACGGATGGAACATTTTGCTCGTCCATTGTGTCCTTTTTGCATCCGTTGGGCAGTGTGACATGGCCTTTAGTTTCTTGTTATTCATATTTATTTTCTGTGTACACTATGAAAGTGGTAGGATTTGAAAAAAACTGCTTCTGTTCAGCATATTGTGTGAGTGTATTCCTCTTATTTATCAAATGACTTAAACCTTATTGTTTGCAGAGGGAAATAGCCCGGAAGCTTGCAAATCCTAAGCAACCAACCAATCCTTTCTTAGAGATGGTGAAATTTCTTTTAGAAAGAATTGCTCCTGTGCATATTGACTCAGAAGCTATCAGGTAAGCACAGTATATGTTGCAACGTTCACAGCACAACTTTAAAAAAAAAATAACCCAAGTCTTTGGCTGCTTTGAATATAGGTAGTTCTCAAGTTATGAATGGTCATTTAGTGACTGCTCACAGTTACGGCCATCTCCCTTGTGGTCACATGACTGCATTTCGGGTACTTGGCTCCACCGTTTGTAGTGTGGGTAGCCCGAATTACGACCATCATGACTTAAGAGCCATAAGGGCCAGACTCCGTGATGGTCATAAGTTGAATACTATCCAGTGATGGGGTTCAACTGGTGTAACAACTGGTTCAGTAAGTGCAACCACCCATTTTCAGCTCTTAATACTTCTACTTCAGCCCCGGTAAGTAAAACAGCTGAGGTGCAGCAAACCCCTGTGCTGTGAGAATCAGTTGAGCCAGGGGTGGGATTCTACCAATTTTGACCAGTTCTATAGAACCAGTTGTTATAATTCTGTGCAGTTTGGAGAACCAGCAAATCGTGCCCCTGGCTGGTCCCGCCCCTTCCCACCAGCCCCTCCCCTCCACCCAGTCATTCTTTATCGCGCATGCGTGACATTTCGCGCATGTGCGACATTGCGTGCATGCCCGTCTGACTGTTCTCCCCTGCCCAGTCACTCCTTAAGATATTTCTTCTTTTTTTTCCCCCCTCTCGATGGTCAGCTGTTCTGATGATCAGCTGTGCCGGGATTTTTTATTTATTTATTTATTTTATTTATTTTTTATTTGTCAATTGCTTACAAGATAATAGATATAAGTAAAAAAATAGTTATGAATACATGAGAGACATATAAGAAAAATAAAACAAAAAATAAAAGAAACAATAGGACAGGGACGGTAGACACATTGGTGCACTTATGCACGCCCCCTACAGACCTCTGAGGAAAGGGGTGAAGTCAATAGTAGAAAGTCTAAGGGTAAAGTTTTTGCGATTTGGGATCCCCTCGCTGTCTTACTGCTTTGCCCAGGAGGCTTCCCTCAGACCCAGGAGCTAAAAAGGGCTGTGCCCCCCCCTCCGTGCTCCATTTTTTGCCTTCCTGGGCCCCAGGGAAGCCTTCTGGGAGCAAAAATGCTCCTCTCCAAGAGGCTCCCTGAGGCCCAGGAGGCAAAAAGGGGCACATAAGAGGAGGCTGTGCCCCCCCACACCACCCTGACGTGCTCTGCTTTTTGCCTTCCTGGGCCCCAAGGAAGCCTTCTGGGAGCAAAAACACCCCCCCCCCCCACAAAGAGGATTCCCTGGGGCCCAGGAGGGGGGCCTGCAAGAAAAAAAGCCACACCCACCCAGTCACATTGTCACGCCCACCTAGCCACACTCACAGAACCGGTTGTTAAAAAATTTGAATCCTACCCCTGAGCTGAGCTGCAAAACACAGAAGTAAAGGACAGACTAGAGCAGGGGCGAGTGGGTGGGGCCAAATGATTGGCGGAACTACCGATTTGCCTGAATCCCACCTCTGATTCCTATCCCTGTTTTGGAGAATTGTGAAAATAAGCTGGTTGGTCATAAATGAGAATGTCGGGGTTGCTAAATATATGGATTAGTTGGGGAGGGAATGGAATAGACTGAATGTATAAAACCTGCAAGCAGTAATTCTTCATGTAACTGAGCACACGTGTGTTTTGGAATGTCTTCTTTTAGTGCATTAGTAAAGCTGATGAATAAATCAATAGAAGGGACAGCCGACGATGAAGAGGAGGGTGTAAGTCCTGACACAGCAATCCGCTCAGGGCTTGAACTTCTCAAGGTACTCTACGTTAAATTTAAATCTCTCCTCTAGTATCCCATATGAAATGACCGGGATCCAACCCGTTCCAGAACATTTTTGGCACAAAAATGGTGTTTTCTAGCCAGTATTTTAAAACTTTTTTTTTTTTCCCCCAGCAAGACTTTGGCTGCACTAGAAGTCAAATGCATTTCAGCAAGTAATGGAACTGTTTAGTGAGACTAACATTGGTTTAGATCAAGATAAAATCACATTTAGAATGATTTTTTAAAAAGACGATTTCATTGACTTACCTTGTTTTTTTCCCCTTACACTTAAAATGAGCTTCTCTGGGAAGAAATTATAGCTTGTCTAGATCAGACCTGGACATTTTACAGCCTCTGGGCCACCTGTGGTCCTTTGTCTGTCCCTGTCTGTCCCCAGGTGGATTGATTTATTCCCCCCCCCAATTTACATACAGGTAGCCCTCTACTTATAACAGTTCATTTAGTGACCGTTCAAAGTTACAGCAGCACTGAAAAAAAGGGGCTTATGATTTTTCACACCTAGGGCTGTTGCAACATCTCCATGATTTACAGTCAAATACTTGACAACTGACTCATATTTATGTCGGTTGCAATGTTTTCTTTTGTGACCTAACAAAAGTCCATGGGGAAGCCAGATTCACTTAATAATCATGTTACTAATTTAAGAAGTGCAGTGATTCACTTTACAGATGTGGCAATAAAAGTCATAACATAGAATAGAAAAGAAAAGAAAATCGAATTCTTTATTGGCCAAGTGTGACTGCACACACAAGGAATTTGTCTTTGGTGCATAAGCTCTCATCATACATAAAGGAAAAGATACATTCATCAATCATAAGATGCAACACTTAATGATAGTCGTAGGTTACTAATAAGCAATCAAATCATACTAGAAACAAAATAATATAAATTGTAAATATATGTACAACACGGTTAGAGTCATAAGTGGGAAGAGTACTTGGAAGTGTTATTATAATCTAGTAGTAGAGGAATAATAGTAATATAGGTCTTAGTAAACAAGTTGACAATGTTGTGGGAATTAGTTGTTTAGCAGAGTGATGGTATTCAGAAAAAACTGGGGCAAACTCACTTTAAAAACTTACTTAACGTAAGTTTTGGGACTCAATTGTCGCAACCAGTGTTTGCGTGGGTGCATGCCTACACACCCTTCACAGCCCTATTGGTGTGGCCCTCCACTACAGTCTCAGTTTCTCCAAAGAGCCCCATTGGGAAAAGGAGTCACCCACCCCTGGTCTAGACGCATATAATCGTGTGCCACGCTTTCCAGTAACCAGCTTGCCTTTTTATTAAAATGTTTCTTGGTTTGGTATGTATCCATAGGTTTTGTCTTTCACACATCCTACCTCGTTCCACTCCGCAGAGACATACGAATCTCTCCTACAGTGCCTCAGAATGGAAGATGACAAGGTGGCAGAGGCAGCCATTCAAATATTCAGGAATACGGGCCACAAAATAGAGACCGATCTGCCTCAGATAAGATCGTGAGTGCATTTCTGACTTGCTTTCTTAAGTGTCGTATAGCATTGGTGGTCCACACAAAAATGATTTGCATTTTTTATATTGCACTAAATCAAGGGTTCTCAAACTACAGTCCCTGGGCCAGATATGTGTGATGAATGTTTGTGTTGCTGCAGAGTGTCTCCCCCCTTCGAGGTCTTTTTGTGCAGGTTGAAGGGGGACAGAAATTCCGACTTGGACTCTGCTTCATCCTCCTCGTACAAGGCTTTGGGCGAAGGCTGGATGGAAAGGCCACTGGTGGTGAAGAGCCGGAGGGCCTCGTTCCGGTGGGACTGCGTCATGGTCTGGAACAGGTTGACTCTCAGCCTGCTAAGCCTCTAGACGCTGGAACCTGGCCTTGCACTCCCACAGGTCTTCCGTCTGCTTGGAAAGTCTATGCTCATAGTCCTCAGTGAAGTGCTTCTCCTGAGCTTCCTTCCCGGTCAGATCCAATTGGCTGTTTGGCCAATTCTTTCTTGTGGGGGCTGCTTAACTCCAACCACTGCTTCCTGTTGGGGTCCTAAGGAGCCCGGGCAGGCAGGCAAGGAGAGGCTGAGAGGGGAAGGGTGTGGCCAGCGAGGTGCCCCTCAATGTGAGTGACAGAGTTGGCCACGCCTACCCAGTCACATGACCCAGCCACACCCGCCCAGCCGGTCATTAGGCAGATCATATTAGTGGTCCACGGGATTTAAAATTATGAATTTAGTGGTCCCTGAGGTCTAAAAGTTTGCTGACCCAAGCCATAAACTGTATGTACAATCAAATGATTACAGGTCATCTCGACTTGCAACAGTTTGTGTAGTTCAAAGTTTCAACGGCATTGAAAAAAGTGACTTATGACCGTTTTTCACACTTATGACAGTTGCAGCATCCCCATGGTTATGAGATCAAAATTTGGATGCTTGGCGACTGAGACCTTCTGATAAAGTCAAGGGGGAAGCCAAATTAATTGTTATATTATGTTAAGTTATATTATATTGGAGATAGATAAAGAGATAGATAAAGAGAAAGATAGATAGACAGACAGACAGACAGACAATTGTGATGACCCAGGGTGGAATACAAAACAAACACAGTCACAGAAAACAGGTGAAGCCCCTTTTATTCCTTCAGTTTGCTTCCAAGCTTCAAATATCTTTGATGGAAGACAAAAAAACTCCCACACAGTTACAGGAAGAAGAAAAAAAGTAACACAAACCAGGCAAGATAAGGGCTGGAGGACATCCACAGATAACACACACTGGGAAGGATATCAAACTCAGATATATTTACATGATTTGTTTCCAGTGTTTGACAGTATGCAGGTTCAAACTCTTATTCAGTTGTCACACCTGCAGTCCATGAAGAGGATCAAGGCCCTCTCCTCCCAAGGAGGAACATCTTTATCCTCTCCTCCCTGCCTGTCCTAGGATGAATAGGGGATGGGCCTGGGTCCTCCTCTGACTGCCTATATATTGCATATTTTGTAGAAGAGGAACACAGTCTTCTCTTTCAAAATAATATTCCTGACTATACCCACACATTTACTGAGAGTGTTCATAAAGTTCAAGCACTTCATTTTAGTTTTTAATTTGCATTTTGTCCCAAGTACGAGATAACAATTGAAAAAATTATGCTAAAATAAGAAAATTTCCATTTTTGTTCCATATTAACTTTGCCATTTACAGGCCGTTTAATCACCCAAAAAATATTTATTTTATTTCATGTAAGTATGAGTATTTATACTTTTCATGATTTTAAACTGTTTATAGTTCTTTTAATTGTAGTATTTTTTTCAGAATTGTAAGCCAATTCAGAGTCATTGACTGAGATGAGCGGCTATAGAAATTCAGTGAATGAATGATTGAAACTTATTGTGCCTTTACAGAACCCTTATTCCAATCTTGCACCAGAAAGCAAAGAGAGGAACACCTCACCAAGCCAAGCAAGCTGTCCATTGCATACACGCCATATTTTCGAATAAGGAAGTTCAGCTTGCTCAAATCTTCGAGGTAATTTTCTGCTACTGCTTTCAAAAATGCTGTCAAAAATTGGAGCCCGCTTATTAATGCTTGTAACAGCATGGAATTTCATCAGAAATCAAATTAATTTAATTTGGAAAAAAAACGAACTATTTCACATAAAAATTGCACCTAGATTTATGTACAGCTTCATAGTGCTTTATAGCCCTCTCTAGTTGGCTTTCGGAGTCAGCCTCTTGCCCCCAATAATCTGGGTCCTCATTTTAACCCACTTTGGAAGGATGGAAGGCTGAGTCAACCTTGAGCCTGTTGAGAATCGAACTGCCAAATTTGAGGCAGTTGGCAGTCAGCAGAAGTAGCCTGCAGTACTGCATTCTAACCACTGTGCCACCATACACTCTAAAAGCAGCAAGATAAATAAAATTGTATTTGACTTTAGTAGCTGAAAAATTAAAGGCAAAATGTTAGATTTTTGGTAGCTATGCTAATGTACTCTTACCACAGTATATTAAGAAACAGGCTGCATTGCATTTCTGGAGGTTTATGTATATTTAATAAACTTAAGACATCACAATAATTTATTTTTAAAGACTGTCCTAATATGCAGCCGTTAATCCGTTGTTTTCTCTCCCTTCAGCCTTTAAGTCGAAGTTTGAATGCTGACGTTCCGGAACAGCTCATAACTCCTCTGGTTTCCTTGGGTCACATTTCCATGCTGGCCCCAGACCAATTTGCATCCCCCATGAAATCCGTCGTTGCAAATTTCATTGTGAAAGATCTTCTTATGAACGATAGGGTACGTTGAGTTAAAATTTTGCCAAATGTGATTATGAGAAGGGGGGGGAGAAGAAGAGATTGTTAGTATCGATACTGAAATTACGGCCTTTGATATATTTTTTTTAATTGTTTAAAATCTTGCAGTCTACAGGTGAAAAAAATGGGAAATTGTGGTCTCCAGATGAAGAGGTGTCCCCAGAAGTCCTCGCAAAGGTATGAGTGTCGATATACATTCTGTTAGTTACATAAAAGTGACATCTTGGCTTTTGAAGCAATTCTGTTTGGTGTGTCTGATAAAAAAAAAAAAGCTAGTTTGCTTCCTGTTCTCCTGAGAAGTTTGCATTCAGTGCTTTTTGAAGAGGCTTCAATCCTTCAATCCTTGAAAGGGCTGCCACAAGAGAGGGGTCAGCTTACAAAGCACCTGGGGTCAAGAAACAACAGATGGAAGCTTGTCAGAAGGGAGATCCAACCTTGGAACTAAGGAGGAATTTCCTGACAGAACTATTAATCAATGCCTCCCGAAATTTTGGATGCTTCACTGCTGGAGGTTTTCAAGAGAAGATTGGATAACCATTTGTCCAAGATGGTATCAGAACTCTTGATTTGGAGAGGGTTAGACTTCTTGTGTGGCCTTCTGGCAGGTGGCAGAGCTGGCAGCAGAGTTGGACAGTAGTGAGGAGATTGGGGAGGAACCTGGGCCAGTCCGGGAGGCTGAGGAAGGCTCGGAAGAGGGCTCTGCATCAGAGGCAGAGATGGGACCAGGGCAGGCTGGCAGTTATCAGCTGCCTTTGGGCTTGGACAGCAATGAGACAGGGGAGCTTCTGGAATCAGTTTCCAGCCTGCACATGCGCAGAGCTGCCAAAAAGAAGGCACAATTAAGAAGTCAGGGTCAACGTGGGAGTAAGACACAGGTGGATGATGAATGGTCCCACCGATCAGGATTTAAAAGAGGAGCAAAACGGGAGGGGGCTTTTGCAGAAAGAACTCACTCGTTCAGTCATCTCTTCATGGAGATTTGTCTGTATAACCCAGCCCTTCCCTGTCAGCATTGAGTGTGGAATTATTTACTGGGCAGCCTTCCAGGATTGATAAAGGTCTGAGTTCATTAGTATACCTTTTCAAGATTGTTTGCCAAGCCGTTGGCTGACTGTGAATGAAATAAATTCACATTAATGTAATAAAAGAGGGTTTTGCCAGGACTCAGAATTGGCTTAGTGCTTTTTGGGGATTTACCTCCAAGGTACCTTCCAGCCCTAGGATTCTAAGTCAGAAAGTGTTGTAGCTTTGCACAGTCTCCCCATAGAGAACAGGGAGGGTGCCTCTCTTAGTTTGGAAAGATGCCAGAGGGGCTTTGAGCCATATCGGGGCCCTCTGCTTTTGTGTTGCTTATTTTAGTTTTCTGGCAGTGGCAACCATAAGACCTGTCCTTTTTCTTTAGAACTGATTCTCGAGGACTGGAAGTGAAGCAGACTTCCTCACCACAGTATTTGTGTTTTTACAACAGGTCCAAGCCATTAAACTCCTGGTGCGTTGGCTCTTGGGGATGAAGAACAACCAGTCCAAGTCTGCAAATTCAACGCTTCGGTTGCTATCAGCCATGTTGGTCAGCGAAGGAGACTTGACAGAACAGAAGAGAATTAGGCAAGGCTTTTTGATATATGTCACCTCTCTGGACCTCTTCACGTGCATGCCAGAGGTGGTATTCAGCCAGTTCTGACCAGATTTGGAGAACCGGTAGCAGAAATGTTGAGTAGTTTGGAGAACTGGCAAATCCCACCTCTGACTACCCTGCCCCCATCTATTCTCTGCCTCCTGAGTCCTAGCTGATCGGCTGGGTCTTCTTTTGTTGCCCTGCACAGGAGAATGGAGCTGGAAAGCAGGTTAGTGGGGTGGGGAGGGAATGGGGATTTTGCAGTATCATTCCCCTGCCATGTCGTGCCCACCAAGCCACACCCACAGAACTGGTAGTAAAAATGTTTGAATCCCACCATTGTATGCATTGAAGTGCCTCAAGGCAGCAAGGGACATCTGTTCACTCAAAGGAACAAAGGGTCTCTCCTTGCATTCCCTTGCTGAATTTGGAGTACTGAAAACACACAGACGTTCAGCGTGGGTTGAGCTGTTCAAATTTCTCTTCAGTACGAATGAGAAATGAAACATTTTTTGAATATTCTATGCTACATTTATACAGATTAAGCAGACTTCTTTAAAGATAAGAAAAATCAGATACTCAGTAGAATCCATATTGGGGAAAAATGGAAGGCTATTACTGAAGCATTACTTTCTAGCTTGTATGCAACTTGATTTGGAAATATCAGTCCATTTGCAGTTGAGTTTGTACCCTAAAGGTGCTAATTCAGATCCAGCAGAAATACAAGACGTGCCCATGGGTAAAAATTGTCACTGGTGGACTATAAGTCATAGAATTTTAGCACAAACATGCAGTCTATAAAGATGTACAGCTTAAAAAAAATAGCCAAAGTTGGTAATGAAAATCTGTGTTTGTTAATTAATGTGAGACTTTAAGAGAGGGTGAAAACAGTAATGTCAACCAGAACTCATTGTATCTGTGTGAGATATTTTGTTAGAGTTATCAGCTTATCAGTCTTTGGATTTAAAAAAAATGTTATTTTTGAAAGTATACTTTCTTTTTTATTTACAGCAAATCAGATATGTCGCGACTGCGGTTGGCTGCTGGCAGTGCCATAATGAAGCTTGCCCAAGAGCCCTGTTACCACGAAATTATAACACCAGAACAATTCCAGCTCTGTGCACTGGTCATTAATGTAAGGAGCTCTGTTTCAAGTAGTGTCTAAAGCCGGTAGCAATTTGAGTTAAAATGGGATAAAACTGGTGTTGACTTGCCTTTCTCTTTTTTGGTACATGTTGTCTTCAGTGCAGAGTGTTTCATGTGAGGAAGCATGAAATGGAAACCAAAATAAAATTAAGTAAATTGTATCAATGATTTACCTACAATGCCATAGATCAGCAGCCCCCAATCTTTTGGGCAGCAGGGATGGGTTTCACGGAGAAGGGCTTTTCTGTGGACCAGAGGCGGCTGTTGTGGCCTGCCAGCAGAGATTGGGGAAGAATTTGGGCCAGTTCTGGAGCCTGGGGAAAGCTCTGATAGATGCTGAGCGTTGGACACAAAAGATAGAGCCAGGGCTGTCTGCCATTTCTCAGCCAGAGAGGCAGCGGCCTTTGGAGTCAGAGATGAGTGAGGAGGAGGAGGAATAGCTGGAGCCTGTTCCAGATGCATGTATGCACAGAGCAGATTGGAGAGGTGAACAATGGAGGTCTCTGAGCTGGGTCAGAAAGCAAAACAAACGTGGACACTGACCGGTCCCTCCCTGTCTGGGGAATAAATAGGAGGAAAGGGGAGTGGTTTGGTTGTCACAGGCAACCGTGGGTGCTTCTGGAAAGTTGGCTTTTGTCTGTTTCGTGGGACAAAGATTGCCTTTCCAGAACTGAGGTTTGTCTATTTCTCTTGTTTGAGCTGCCACCTCTCAGCTGGAAACTCACAACCTTGCATGTATCATAACGAGCTGATAAGGACTATTGTTTCATTTAACTGCTTGCAGGACTCTTGCCTGGACTTTCTGTTGGTGCAGGCAGTTAATTCCCAAGTTGTAAATAGGGATTTTTCCTTCATGGGGAGTCTGTTTTCTTACTTCTGCGAAGGCCAGGGCAGAACAGGGGCGTGCATGCTACCTGCATCCCACAGATGGGACTTTGCTTGTTTATGTGGCCCAGTTTCTGGCATGCCACGAACTGGGGGGGGGGTGTTGTTGGGGACCCATGCCATAGATAAGCAGGCTTTTAACATCCCATATCACTGTTCTGAAAGTCTGTTTGCCCTCTTTCTCTTCATTGTCCTTCTCCTCATATAGGATGAATGTTACCAGGTAAGGCAGATATTTGCTCAGAAGCTACATAAGGCACTAGTAAAATTACTGCTCCCATTGGAGTACATGGCGATATTTGCACTGTGTGCCAAAGACCCTGTAAAAGAAAGAAGAGCTCATGCTCGGCAATGTTTGCTTAAAAATATAAGCATACGGCGAGAGTACATCAAGCAGAACCCTATGGCAAACGGTGAGCCATTTTTTTATCTCAATATTTCTGTTTACGGCTCTGCAAAATATATCATGTGCATATTCCCTGCTTGCTTTGCAGCAGAAAAAAACTAAATTCTCTGATACTTAGAAAGTGAAATTTGGTATGCCAGTTACTCATGTATAACCTTTAGCATTATGTCTTCTTTCTTCTCCCAGAAAAACTTGTATCTCTGTTGCCCGAGTATGTGGTGCCATATATGATTCATTTGCTGGCTCATGATCCAGATTTTACAAAACAGCAAGATATTGATCAGCTTCGCGATATCAAGGAGTATGTGTCACCCTTTATTTAAGCATCTTTAAAATGTTGGGATTTAAATTGCTACATTTCTGAACTTTTTAAATACAAACTTAATGCCCTGATTTGTTAAGAGAAGGGAAGAATAATTGTCACTTCCATCGTATTTGCAATTCTTCTAAGTATTCAGCTTCTTTTCATTTTTTCCTCTTTTGTACATCTTTGCCATCTGAATATTTGTCATTTGAATTTCATGTGAACTAGTGATTCATAAAGGGAATGTCATGCCCCTATCAGAGTCTGATTCAGAGGGAGAGGCTGAGCAGCTGACAGGGAGTGGGAGTGTCGCTCCGTTGGCTGTGGAAGAAATCGGGGAAGGGCAAAGGCTGGCCGGGCAGAGCAGGGAAGAGGTAGAGCAAGGGAGAGGGAGTTCAGAGGAAAACCCAGGCCCACCCCCTCTTCATCCTAGGGCATGCAGGGAGGAACGGAAAAGGGAGCAACATGAGTTGCGTGGCTTACAGGGGAGGAAAGGGCCCTGATTCCCTTCATTAGCTGCAGTTGGGAACACAGTGTTTAAAAAGGGAAGCTGTGCACAACAAAGTTGTTGGGAGCAAATTGTGAATTATCTAGTATCGTCGAGGTTTATTTGGGTTCCTGGCGTCTTCCCAACTGTGTGTGTTTTGCTGAGCTTTCAAGTCTGCAATTCTTTCTCCTGCCCTGTCCAGTTAATTACTGCAGAGTAGTTTGTGCGGATTTTTAGTTACAGTTTGTTGTGCTTTGTTTTAAGACTGAATTTCCTCCACTTTTATTACAGGTTGTCTTTGACTTACAACAGTTCATTTAGTCACCGTTCAAAGTTACAATGGCACTGAAAAAAGTGACTTATGACTATTTTTTACAGATGCTACCATTGCAGCATCCCCATGATCATGTGATCAAAATCCAGATGCTTGACAACTAGTTCATAGTTAGGACCATTGCTGTGTCCCAAGGTCACACAATCTCCTTTTGCGACCTCCTAACTTACAAAATCAATGTGGAAGCCAGTTTCACACTTAACAACCGTGTTACTAATTTAGCAACTGCAAGGATTTACTTAATAACTTCCAAGGAAAATTATAAAATGGGGCAAAACTCTTTTAACAAATGTCTCACTTAGCAACACAATATTTTGGACTCAGTTGTGGCTGTAACTTGACGACTACCTATACTAACTACATTTACAGATATATATTTTTCTGGTATGAGCACTCCTCTGTACTTCATTAATCTTACTTCGTAGTTCCTACATCAAATTCTTTATTACCATCTTTTTATTTTATTGTCATTGCACCTCGTACAACAAAATTAAAGACCATCTTCAGTGCACATTATGACTGAAAATAAATACAAACACACATCCTTCCCATTCTATACATTGAATTGAAAACCCCTGATATTGCATTCATATTGCACTATACAGCAGAATTCAAAAGAAATACTGCCCTGGGATAGAAGCTATTTTTCAGCCTGCTTGTCCTTGTTTTTATTATTATCCTGTACCATCTGCCAGATGGTAATAGTTCAAAACAAAAATGGTGCCCAGGATGAGATGAATCTTTGAGAATGTTTTGAACTTTCTTAAGGCAGCAGGAGCTATGAAGCTCTTCTAAAGAGGAGAGAGGGCAACCTACGATCCTGTGGGTTCATTAACCCTCTGGAGCGCTTTCCTATCTGCCACTGTGCAATTGGCAAACCAGACACAGGTGCAGTAAGTTAAGATACTCTCTCTGGTGCAGCGGTAGAAGGTCACCAGAAGTTTTCCATTCAGTTGTTGTTTCCTGAGAAGTCTCAGGTAGTATAATCTCTGCTGGGCCCTTTTGACCTGCAATGTGAGGTCAGGTCCCATTTTATGGGAATACCCAGCAACTTAAAACTGGCTCCACTTGGTCTCCATCGATAATCAAGGGCTGGATGTCTGATCTGTTCCTTCTATGGTTCACTATAAGCTCCTTGGTCTTATTGGTGTTGAGGACCAAGTTATTGTCTCCACACCACAAAAGCAACCGATCCACCTCATCTTGGTAGGCAAACTCCCCCCCCCCCCCCCCCCCCGAGATGAATCCCACCACTGTTGTATCATTTGCAAATTTAGCAATAGTATTACTAGTGTGAGTGGGAATGCAGTCATGCACATAAAGAGTATATAGAGTAAGGGACTCAACATGCAACCCTGTGGTGCACCAGTGTTAAGAATAAGGGCTGAAGAGGTATGATTACCTAATTTGACCTGAGAGTAGCCAGACAAGAAATCCATAATACAGATTGAATAAGAAAGTCTAAGGTCCAGAAGTTTAGATACTAGTCTGTTTTGCACGGGGGGGAGAGGCACAGAGTTCTAATATATATCAATCTCCAGGGTCAGGTCTGCTGGAGTTCCTATCAGGTTAAACTGTGCCTTTTATTTAGAGAGAAGTATTTTTATATCTTTCTGGCATTTGGTTGTTTAGGTGTCTGTGGTTCATGCTGGAAGTTTTAATGACCAAAAATGAAAACAACAGCCACGCCTTCATGAAAAAGATGACAGAAAGTATCAAGCTTACACAGGATGCCCAGTCTCCAGACGAGCCAAAGGCCAATGAAGTAAGAAATGTGGGGAAGGAGAAACAATGAATTAAGGTTTTGTGAGCCAGGATCCTCTGGATCAGTCACCATTCGAAATATGTTTGCTATCTTGGAACAAAAGGGTGCCTTTAGTTTGTTCCCAAGTATAATCCAGTTAAATCAAAAAGCATGACAGTCTTACGATAGATGACTTATTGATGGGGATTAGCAAATGTTTGAATTAAAATTGCAAAATAATGTCCAAATTTCTCTTGTGTTGGTTTCTTTTGTGCTTCAGAAACTCTACACTGTATGTGACGTAGCCCTCTGTGTAATCAACAGCAAAAGTGCTTTATGTAATGCAGAATGTCCAAAGGATCCGGTGTTGCCAACTAAATTTTTTGCGCAACCTGAAAAGGTACATTGGCTAGCAATCAAGCCAAATATTTGAGTTTGTTCTTTGATTTAACTGTTTCTTCAAATATGCCAAGAAAACACTGTACAGGTTTATGCCATGTTTCTCTCTCTCTCTCTCTCTCTCTCTCCACTCTTCTCTCTCTCTCTCTCTCTCTCTCTCTCTCTCTCTCTCTCTCTCTCT
>BLBF01000039.1:21993094-22014341 GCA_015471245.1 Laticauda colubrina
TCTCTCTCTCTCTCTCTCTCTCTCTCTCTCTCTCTCTCTCTCTCTCTTGATTATCTGAATAAAAAAACTATTCCAAAATTATTTTCTCTCCCATGAAAATATACTGCTGAAAATACTTTATGTTTAAGTGCTTGTTCAGATAAACGTAGTGCCAGGGTTCCAAGTAATAGATGCAGATGCTGCAGTGATTGGATGATGTGACTCAGTTTCTTAGCATAGTTTTCTAACGCTAAGAAAAAATAAATCCTGGGTGTATATAATATGTGGATGCAGAATTTTCTTTATATCCGACGTATTATATCAGCCAATTATATAAAGGTCAGGCCATAAAAGGAAGAAGGTAGGCAATAAGGTCCATTTTAGCCTAAGCACACATAAAATGACCCTGGTTCTTGATGTCTTTATAAACATAGACTGTTCTGAACTGCAGGATCCAGTTTTTAATTTATCCAGGGGCAATTCGAAAATATTCCAGAGCAGGGGTCAACAACCTACATCTCCAGAGCTGCATGTGGCTCTTTGATCCCTTTGCTGCAGCTCCCTGTCACTCAAAATATATGTCACAACCGCCAATGTGCGACACCTGCACACGATTTATTGAATTTTTCAACCCCCAGTAGGTTTTGTGGCTCCCAGTGCTTTTTTTTTCTGTGGGAAACGGATCCAAATGGCTCTTTGAGCGTTTCAGGTTGCCGACCCCTGTTCTAGAGCAAACTCAATGTAAATTGTCCCAAACTTGACTATAAAAAAATATGATTCCTATAATAGAGTTGTCGAAGTCTGGAATGCCCTGCCTGATCCAGTTGTCTTAACTACAAATTTTCACAGTTTCAGTCACAAAATTGACTTCCGTGGACCTTACTTCATACTTAAGTGGTCAGTAGAAGGGGCGTGCATAAGTGCACTAACGTGCTTATCATCCCTATCATTGTATTTTATTTATTATTATTATTGTTGTTGTTGTTCCTGTTTTTGTTCGACAAATTCTAATAAATAAATAAACGAATGGTTCCTGAATTGTTCTTTTTAAAAGTCATTTGCAGCACAATATAATAAATAGCTTGCAAATACGCTGCAGAAACAGAAAGTAAGTCCGTTATTGGATTTATGGCATTTATTTCACCATTTGTGGGATTGTGATTGTGATTCCCCATGCTGGCTGGGGAATTTTGGGAGTTGAAGTCCAGAAGTCTTAAAATTGCCAAGATTGGTCACCCCAGCCTTACATGAACCTTTATTGATTTAGGGAGACTATCTAGAAGCAACAGGGTGGGATTACTGTCAAACTGAATAGCCAGAATCTGAAAATATTAAAAGACTTGATTTTTCAACTTAACAATGAAATGCTTTTTCCCCCTTCCATTTCTTTGAAGGATTTTTGTAACGATAGGAATTATATCTCCGAAGAGTTGAGAGTTCTTCTTTTAACAGGAAAGGTATTGTTTTTATGGATCTAATTTTTGATTTCTAACAATGTAACACATTATATCACCTGTTTTCCAGTTTCGTAGAAAGTTAAAAAATAGACTGTAATCTGGATTGTTGACTGAGAGGACATCATTTTAAGGATTGAATTTTAAGATTGTATTCTTCAAAGCACTTGGGATTCTACTTAAATAAGCTCTTGATTTTGAAGGACTCAGCCAGCAAAGCTGTGCATTGCATCACAACTTTGTGCTGGCAGGATAATACTTTTCAATTGTGCATGGCGCATGTATAATAACTTAAACTTCAGAAGGTGGCAGGCTCAATTACAGTTATAAATCGAGGACTATATATCCCTCTATTTAAAAGCCTATTTTCACATTTACCTTGGGTGCTTTTTTTTTTTAATTGCTGGATGATTACCAAAAACAAACAAAAAAAGAGTTGCAAATTTTAGTGGTAGAAAGAAAGAAAATAAAATGAGAGATGCCCCCTGTCCGTCCGTCTGTCTGTCTATCTCTCTTTCTCTCTCTCTCTCTCAGACACACACACGCACACACACAGACACCCCCAAATCTCCCTGCCTTCCCTGTTGTGACTTTTATATCTGCAATACTTAGTAGCTTCCAGCACGGAAAAATAATCCTGAATTATGTTCACGTCCTTGCTCAGCAAAACAATTGTGTTTACATAGAAAGTGCAAAAGAAACTGAAGAACTGCAGCAGACAGGACAAACAAACAAGTTCAAATGTGCCCTTGCAGCAGAATAATTACTTTTCTTTCTTTTTTTTTTTTTGTAAACCTCTCTTCTATTTTGTAGCCGAAACCAACCGGCGTATTAGGGGCAGTAAATAAACCTCTATCTGCAACGGGAAGAAGGCCATATATTCGAAACACAGGATCAGAAACTGGAAATAATAATAGTGTAAATTCAGAGTTGAATTCTCCAATAGAAAACAGAACAAGGTTTGTGGCATTTTGAGTAATAAGGGTGAGGTATTAAAATAGGCTCTTGTGTTAACATAGTTTTTCTTCTCAGCATGAAACTCTACTGAACTCTACTGAATTAAACTTTCCTATTTACCCTCTAAACATTGGATTTGGGGATTGAATTTACTATACGATAGAGCACGTAAATACTTCTGTATCTACTGAATAAGTAATATTTCTTTAATCAGTGAAATCTTCATCTTCATTCTCCATAATCTCCATTCTCCAAACCTTGTATCTGCTGGGGAGCAATGAGGCTTGCTATTTAGTTCTTTTTTATTATATAACTGCCTTTCAGAATTGTTTGAACTGGAATTCCTATTCTTGTTGTACTTCTACATTCCTTCAGGGAAACTTCCTTTAAATTGGGGGCCTCCAAACTTGGCAACTTTAAGATTTTAACTCCCAGAACTACTCAGCCAGCCAGTAATTCTGAGAGTTGAAGTCCACAAGCCTCAAAGCTGCCGAGTTTGGAGAGCTGTGCTTCAAATCATATTTCATACAATAGCAATATTTTATAGGGCCATTCGGCTGTTCCGATTTGGAGGCAAAATCGTATTTTTGGAGGTCTGTGAGCAGATGCATCTTTTCCTGGAATCATGCTGGTGTTGCAGTTGAGTGGTGCGGTGGCTCTCACCTCACAATCAGGCTGTGAGTTCGGTCCTAGATAGAGGCAGATATTTCTCTTTCTGGGCACAGTGAGAATATATCTGCTAAACCAAACTCCGTATTGGCAATAGGAAGGGCCTTTAAACACTCAGCTCCAGTTGCCCAGACTCCGCCCTGCAGGGAATTATGGGTCATTAAAAGATGATGATGATGATGGAGTTGCAGCCCCAGGAAAGACACAGCTGTTTTAAAGAAAGGCTGATTGAGTTATTTGTACAACTCTTAACAAAACTCACGTTCTCAGTGTAAAGCACGACGGTTACCTAAGAGAAAATGTTTACTTTCACCCACCCTCAAAGATGGGTAGGATTAAACACACAGTTTTATTTTGAGTATTTTCTAAATGCACTGAATTTGATAATGAACTCCCAATGCAGCTGGCCACCGTTTCCTTGTTGATCATTTGGTTTTGTAGCTCCAAATGGGGAAAAAAAAACAAGCTTATATTAAATCTTTTAAAAATTTGTCCAGCAGAGAGCCAAGCTCAGACCTATCAGAGACAGGGGTGAGTGAAAATGATGAAAATCCAGTGAGAATTATTTCAGTTACTCCAACAAAAATGGAACCTGTGAAGAACAAGGTATGGTCAAGTTTCTTATAAAAATTTGTTATGTACGGAAAATTAATAAAGAAGCCATTAGAATTACTGTTGTAATAATCAAGCAGTATACGTTGAGTATCCATAATATTTCCAGTTTGGTGAATTACAAGTAGTTCCCACAATAGAGCCCCAAATTTCTGTTAAGAGGAGACGTTTGTTAAGTGAGTTTTCCGCCGTGTTTACAGCCTTTCTTGCCACTGTTGTTAAATGAATCACTGCAGTTGATAAGTTAATAACCCAGTTGTTAATTGTGAATCTGCTGTCATAAAAATGAACCGGTTGTCCAACATTTGAATTTTGATCACATGATGCTGGGGATGCTGCAAAAGTTGTAGGTATGGAAAAGGGTCATAAGTCTCATTTTTCAATGCCGTTGCAATTTTTGAAAATCACTAAATGAACTTTTTGTAAGTCAAGGACTACCTGTAATTTCTTTTAAGCATAAACTGTGAGCCGGCAAATCACATGACGCAGATCAGAGTGTTTCTGGTCATTTCCTTGTTCAGTCATAAGTCTTGTCTTTTTCTCAGCCTGTCTTCCCATTTATTGTGATGACAACAGTAAACTCGATACCACCTTGTCGCCTTGCAACGACATGGCCAGCAAACAGATTTAAATAATAATAATATGTGCTGCCTTTTTGAACACCAAGTAGGAGAGAAAAGATTAAAAAAAATACAGTTTTAAATGTAATAATTGTGTTAGAACTCTTTAAACTGGATCCAGTATAAATCTGAGATCAGAGAGACTAATTAAAAATAACTTGAGCTTTTTATTTATTTATAACCTTTTATTATTTTTATAAATAACTCAAGATGGCAAGAATACCTCATATTCCTTCTTCCTGTTTTCCCTGTGAAAATAACCCTTTGAGGTAGATTGGGCTGAGAGAGAATGATGGACCCTAAGCCCCCCATCCGGCTTTCCTGCCTAACGTAGACTAGAACTCATTGTCACCTGTTGATTGGCCCAAAGTCATCCAGCCAGCTTTCATGCCTAAAGAGAAACTAAAACTCACTGTCTCCTGGGGATGGACCCAAGTCAAACAACTGGATACCTTGCCTCCCTCCCGCAACTAGAACTCACTCTTTCCCAAGTTTTAGCCTGATGTCTTAATCACTAGAGCAAAGTGGCTTTCTTGTTTTCAAACCAAATTGGGTTCTGATTTGATCATACAGACTAGAAGGAGTTTGCCTCATTCACATTAAAGCTATATGTCATCTTGTAAAACATTCCTATGCCTGTTTTCTTTCTTTTTTTTTAAATCCAAGTTTTTTTGTTTTTATTTTTTATACATCTCTTCATGTGAGCAATATGATTCCAGATTACAATATTTATACATAGTCATAGTTGGGTTTTCAACTTTCTTAATTAATATAACCTCAAATAATTATCCATTCAACAAATCTTTAGATAAATTTCCCTTTCATATTTCAATTCATTAATTCAATATCCAAATCATTTCACCTTCACATATATTTTCAATTATTTATCACCTATTATTTCCATTTTCAAGTTACCACCTATTTTCTGTTACATTATGTGTTATTATCATCTATAACTTTTCTCAAGACCAAATATATAATTAGGCAGTCAATGAGGAAAAAAAATTGAATAAAAGTAAAGTAAGATTAATGCAGGATCCACATGGTATGTCCCCCCCCCAATCTTCAATATTTCTTATACAGTATATATTCCAGAGATATTCATAAATCATTTCAATTTTTTTCTTTGTTTTTATTTAGCCAAAATTTACCTATATAGTTTTAATAAATTTTCCTTCCCCTGCTTTTCATTATAATACATTCATTATAAATATTTTACATTCCCCTATAATCCCTTCTAGTTCATTATATTTTCTACTTTCTTATATCTTTTGTATAATCAATTGCATTTTCTATTTCATGTATACCACAAAAAAAAAAGTAAAAACAGAGTTAATTTCCCCTTTTATTTCCCTTTGACCAATTTCAATCTATAGCATTTATATACCCCAATTCACACTTTTTGAACATAATGAATACCATATTTTCACCCACGTCATCATGTTCTGTTTTCTTAACGTCATTTAAATAGTCATCAGCATATTTTAGAATATGTATTTATGTATAAAAAAGAAAGAATTGATAACAATAGAACCTTCTTAATATAGCTCACTACATCTTCATTTTTCTCATTTATAATTATCCAATAATCTTAAGGTAATTCCCAGTAAGTTATAAACTTCAAATCTCAGCCTTTCTAATAAAAAATATAAAGATACATTCCCATGTAGTGTCCCCCTTTTATGCTATATCCAACCCTTATCTCTAAATCTCTCAGTCTTGTCATTTCTCTTAGTTTTAACCAGCTTCCCCTTTATTAAGCTTTCCTCGCCTTTCCTCTTTATCCCTCTTTTTTCTTCTAATATTGCTTTTATTTCCATCTGCCAGTCACCCATCTTTCCTCCCCCCCTTTCCTTTTCTCTTTTTTGAAATTTCTTCTTGTACAGCTTCTTCTTTTGCTTACTCTTGGAAACGTTTTCTTTTTTATTTATTATCTCTTGTCATCAATGTCTTAGTTTTGATTCTTTTTATGTCTTTTGGCAAGGTCTCTGAATCTTCATGTCCATCTGGGCTGTTTTCCTCTTCCTTTGGCTCCTTCTCTCTAGGGTTCCTTTGTTCTCCTATAAATTGCATTACTTTTTCTGCCAGTATGTTCAATAGTCCCCCTCTTTCTTTTAACATTTCTTTCACAGTTTGCAGTTCCAGCTTAAATTCTTTGCTTGCTTCTTCCATTTTTTTAAATCAGTTGAGTTATTCTTTATCTTATTAAAGTTAATTGCATTCCTTGCAAAGAGATTCTGTTTATTTCTCTTTTCCTTGTTGGTCCTTCTATTTCCTTTGCACAGTCAACCCCCAACAGTCTTAAGATGTTGCTTTTGTTTATCCTCTTGCTGCAATCTCCCCTTTTATTCTTTTAAGCTTCCAGGGTTCTTGTTGTGTTAAAGTCATTTATTTCATATCTTTTCTCATTCACGCATTTAAAAGACCAGTAAATTTCCATGAAGTCATCTAGGAAAAAATGTCTTATACCATTAGGTGGCGCTCTTTGGGTAGTGGGGATGTGCTTCTTTCTGCTGATCACCCAGTCCTTGACCAAGTGGTACCTTGTTCCATCATAGTACCTGAACTGCTATGAGTCCTAGGATACTTCCAGTTCAGGTCATGTATAGCAGATATCCCTGCCGCACTGCTTAAGTGTGTTCTATGGAGGTGCTGCGCCAGCAACCCAGTCCTCCTTACTATTCTTCTCTTAAGCTGCTGTGAACCCTTGATTAGGCCATGAGGTTGTTATGTATAGTGTACAGCATTGTATGCATGATCTTGATACTTAGTGTCACGCCTTGTGGACTTGTTCACAATAGCATGTATAAAAAAAAAAATATTGCTTCCACTTTTCAAAGTTCTTTTTCCCCCCTTTTTTCAATTATATTAACACTAATTTTCAACAATTTCAACCATTGGCTTTTTTTTAAAGTATAATCAATTCCAAGTAAGTTCAATAGTTTATCCAATGCCTAATTATTGCTTGGTTCTGTGTATTATTCCCAACTCTGTCCTTAATTTCGTTTTAGCTGTTTTGTAGTCCGATTTTTATTTATCTTATATTGTCCTCTTGTTTTCCATTTGTTGCTGTTATTCTCTCAAGGAATCTTTCTTTCTGCTTTTCGGGGTTATTGAAACAAAAAGTTCAGTTTCTCTTATCTGGTTACACACCGCTCACCACTTCAACGCTCCAGCACACACTTAAGTCCTGGTAGCTTCCCATCTTCAGGGCAGCCATTAAAACTGCCGCTTATCCATGTCTTCCAGGGGAGCATACCAAGCCAGGGAGGGGAGATGTGGCACCCCTCAACCCGGATGGTGGTCTCCCCCTCTTCCCCTACCCCTCCAAGGTGGTCTGATGGTTCCGGTCCCATAGGGACCCCTCCAACAGAGCAAACATGGATTGAAGCCGCGCACAATCACAATCTCCATCTGTCCTTGACGGAAGTGCCACCAGAAGTCCCCCTATGCCTGTTTTCAAGTTGCCATAAATTGGAGGGGGGGGGGGGGAGATCTGAAGGAGCAGTAGAGCAGTTTAAAACCAGAAGTACATTCCACCCTTATTTTAAAAAGATTGTAGCTAGGCTACTGGATCTTCAGCCCTGAAAATCCTTCATTGGAGAACATGATTGATGAGACTCAAATCCTTCATTGGAGAATGTGATTGATGACACCCAGCCCGGTGAACGTGCTTTATTGGAGAATCTGATTCATGATACACCCAGGGAATGGGGGGAAACAGGGTCACAGGTGACTGTAAATTACATATTCCAGAGTTGGCTTCATTCAGGTTAATGCCAGCATGTTGCTCCTAATACATTTTTTGAATTTTTTTGAAGCTTGGCTTGAGGCTCATGATTTAATTAGGGCAATCACCGGGACCCTGACACTACGGTCTGTTCATTATGTATTCTGTGAACAGACTGTGAGAAAGGGCCTGGTGCAGAGACGAGAAATTCCTCTGGCAGCAGTAAATCCCCTTGGATTAATTACACTTTCAAGGAGGCTGCTGGTGTTGCCAATAGTTCTGGAAATGTATTTCAGCAAGCAAGGCAAGCTGATTGAAACAGATGCAATCTTCACCTGCCACTTGGTCGATGCAACAAAACGAACAAAACTAAACTAAATTGTTTTCTTTTCCAGGAGATTAATTCTGACCAGGCACCCCAAGAAAATGTCAGTGCTGACCGGAGCAAAAAAAGAATCACAACAGCATCTGGGACGGAGAATTTCCATCAAAAAGCAGAAGAGAAGAAAACAGATGAAACGGGTCAGCCAGCTCCTCCCAAACCCCGGCGAGGACGTCCCCCCAAGTCTGAATCTCAGGGAGCCACCACAAAAAGTGCCGAAATGAGTAAACCCTCTGGACGAGGACGGAAAAGGGCAGCCCCGGCTTCAGAAGGTCCGGGCGGACTGGAGGCAAGCAATGCCAAGGCACCAAAGCAGCAAGAGGCCACCAAGAAAACAGCACCAGCACAGAGGCAAATTGACCTGCAAAGGTAAAACACAGGCTGGCTTGGTCTCCTTGGGGGAGGGAGGGAGGGTTAGTTAATCACATCCGAAGACTGTTAGCATTAGCCCTTTCTGGTTTTATTGGGCAGGGAGGGTCAAATCAAGTTGAAGGGAACTTTAGAGGTCTTCTAGTCCAACGCTCCAGTCAAGCAGGAGACCCTATACTAGGGGTGGGATTCTATCAATTCGCACCTATTCTCTAGAACCAGTTGTTAACATTTTAAGCAGTTCGGAGAACCGGTTGTCAGAAGAGATTACTGGCCTAATCCTGTAAGGAAGGCAGGAAGGAAACATTCTGGTGTTGCTTACAGAAACTGCCTCTCCGTTAACCCTGATTACATTCTTGGCAGGACTAAACTTCCTGTCTCAGGAATGTCTCTGTAGTTTTTTTTCCCTCCTTTGCTGGTACTTTGCTTGTGTGGAGTGAAAATTCAAAGTTACAATGGCACTGAAAAAAGTGGTTTATGACCCTTTTTCACACTTACGACTGTTGCAGCATCTCCATAGTCATGAGAGGCCAGGCGAAGAGATGCATGCCTCGATGTGAGTGATATTAAATTGGCCACACCCAGCCAATAACATGACCACCTAGCCACTCTCACCCAGTCACATGACCACCAAGCCATGCCCACCACCTAAGCCACGCCTACAGAACTGGTTGTTAAAAATTTGAATCCCACCCTTACCCTATACCCATGATGGCAAATCTATGACACGCATGCCGGAAGTGGCACTCAGAGCCATTTCTGCCAGGGCGCGAACCATTGTCTGGAACAGATCCACTGCACATGCACGCGCCTCCTGCCAGCCAGCTGATTGTTGGGTATCTGCTGCATAAGGGTGGGGGGCGCACGGGAGGCACATGCGCAGGGAATCAGGGTGCTCGCAGGAGGGAATCAAGTGCATGGTGTGCATGGAGTGACACGCATGCATGCACGGGGGGGAAGAAGGGGGTACGCATATTGCATTATGGGTGCAGGCACGTGTGTGTGTGCGCACTTTTGGCATGCAACAACAGAAAGGTTAGCCATCACTCCCCTATACCATTTCAGACAAATGGTTGGCCAATCTCTTCCTTCAATCTCGTCCTAAAAACCTCCAGGGTTGGAGCAGCCACAATTTCTAGAGGCAAGTTGTTCCGCTGACTGATTGTTCTCACCGTTAGGGAAATTTGCCGTAATTGGTGATGGGGCTGTTTATTCTTGGGGACAAATTTTACCTGTCTCACTATGTGCCTCCCTACTCTCCTCTCCTTGCTGAATTTCCCCTAGGGACAATTCTGCAATTATTTGTTTTTGTTCATTGAGTACATATCTTCCCTTGTTCAGCCTCCCAAGGTTTTGTGGTGATTCAAAAGTAAAAGGAATCACATACTTAAATCCTTTGGATAATAGCAAACTTAATAGTTTTTCCCCATTTAAGGGGAAAAAGTCAGAGCTGCATTTGATTTAACCTCAGCAGAAAAAAAAACAGGGGAATTTGTAATATTCCAGTAATAGAGATCCAGTTGTGTTGGTAACCTGTATTGTGCCTCTGAAACCACAACTTGGATGGCAACCCATCTACAAATCAATGTGTATCTCTGCTTAATTGCTATTCAATTGGGGGGACCAAGATTCATACCAGGGCCATGATCTTTGGACATCCAGTGCATGAAGGATGGAAGGAAGGATGGAAAATTCCTTCTTGAATAGCAATGGCACCTGCTGTGAATTACTGCTAATCACAAAATGATAAGGAGCTTTGAGCATTGAAATTTATCAGGCTCAAGCACTAAAGATTTGGTAGTCTTTTGTTCATGAAAGGCATTGTCTTCTACGCATAAGAGAAGCCACAAATCACACGAAGCAAGAGAAGAATCTCAAATCTCTTTTTTGCCATTAGCAGGTCATCTGCCTGGCTTCCAATTCCTTGGTGAATTAAATGCACACATCAGTCTTTATTGTTTCACTATTCTATTATCCTCACTCTCTTCCACATTCTGACTCACGTATGGTTGCCTTCCCATCTCTTCTCTACAGTTCTTCTCCTTGCACACTTGGATATGTTATGCACACACACGTGGGACTACAAAGCCCCACTGAAACTATTCAAGAAATGACTACAGCGGGGGTGACTTGTGGTATCTGATTTTTCCAGGGGTCAGAGAGTGATAAAACTAGATGTCTCCTATTCAGCTAAGATCGTTAAGTCTGTTGCATTTTCAAGATTTCTGTATTCACAAAGGACTTGAGTCTTTGGAGATGACAGAACATGTCAATAAAAGCTGCTGTATGTTATTATTTATGCTTTGCCTAAGAGGAAGGAAAAGCATTTTGCTTTGCTTTGGTTTTAAAGAAGCGTCCACTCTTTTGCTAAGACATATAGAGAGCTCAAGCGGGTGGGATTAATCTGATTTTGACCCTGTGCATCAAAGCAGAATGTATTTGTTTTGATTCATTCAGAGAACTTTGAGTAAGTGAGAGCTATAAGAGCCAGATAAAATCTGTGGAACCTTAGCTGAGTCTTTATAGCAAGCTAGATTTGAAAAGTACTTAAAAGCAGATTACAGGGTGAGCCTAATTCAAAGTGAAAGATGTAAAATTTAATAAGATACGAATGAGCACATTTTTGAATGGCCTAAGTCATTGGGAATATACTTGGTAAAGTATTTATCAATATCTCTTTATATCTGAAATTGGGCTGGGCATTGTTGCAGTAGCTACAAGCAGGCAAACCTTATCCTGCGGATTATGTGAAAAGCAGTTTAAGGTATATTTACCACCAAGCACATTTATACTTAACTATAAATCACACCTGTAGTTTTTACCGTTTCCCCGAAAATACAACCTGCCCTGAAAGTAAGTCCTAGCTTGATTTTTACACGTGCAGCCAATATAAGCCCTACCCTCAAAATAAGCCCTAATGAAGACCCCTCCCACTCCAGAGCAGACAGGTAAAAATTAAGCTAGGATGGGGATGGGGGAGGGGTAGAGCTGCCCTACTATTTATCTTTGGACAGTTGTAGCCAGGTTTCGCATATCCCGACACCAGTCTTGCTTGCCCATTTCTTCTGCGGCCAGCAAGGCTGGCAAGACCTTCCTGAAGGCCTCTGGAGCTGATAACAAAGCTCTGGATCGATCCTGAGCTCTCTTAACGGCTGCAGAGGCCTTCAGGGAAGCCTTGCCGGCCGCAGAAGAAGTTCCTGAAGTCCTCAGACAGCGAAAAGGAGGCCAGGGGGGAGGGGCGACGCACGCGAGTGAGGTTAGTCAGTGGATGACGTCCCCCCGAAATAAGACCAGGTGCCTTTTTTTTTGGGTGGCAAAAAAAAAAAAAAATATGACAGGATCTTATTTTCGGAGAAACACGGTAAAATCATGGAAATGTCTCATGTCAGCCTATTCCGGTTTTGAAAACAAACAACCAGGAATTAACCAAGCTCCGCTTTGGAAGGAAGAGACCTAGATGTTAGTCTGTGATTTCAGTCAGAACTTTGCTTCTCCGTATGATGTTGCCATTCTGACCTTCTTTCAGAAGCCAGGTGCTGGGCAGTGATGGAGATTCAGTGTTGGAGATAGAGTCCAGTCCAGGATATTCTGCGAGTGAAATGGATCTTTTTAAACTTTGTGAGAGCAGCCAGGAGGACCTTGAGGAAAGAGCTCTAACAGAGGCAGGCTCGCTGAAGGTGCACAAGGCAGCAGATTCAGGGCTCCGTCCTTCCTTCGTTCCTTCGTTCCTTCGTTCGTTCGTTCATTGAACTCTCAGTCCTGGAGGGAGAGGATGAAAAATAGGAGCCGTTTCTCTTGTTACTAAGGATTATTTATTCAGTTAACTTAGATAATTGAAAGCTGGTTTATTTATTGCTTTAAAGATGGTGACAAAAGGGGGGTGGAACCAAAGATCATTATAATAAAGACACATAAAAAGTTATGTTCTTAAAGAGTGAAAAAATACAACAGGAGAAAAAAGGGAAAAACTCAATAATTGTTAAAGAGTATAACGTAGTTACAGTTCTATATGCAGGGGGTCCTTGACTTGCAATAATTTGTTTTAGCGACTCTTTGACGTTACTATGGCACTGGAAAAAGTGGCTTACAACCAGTCCTCACACTCACAACTGTTGTAGCATATCTACGGTCATGGGAGCAAAATTTGAACGCTGGGCAACCTGCATATATTTACGATAGTCACTCCATCCCAGATCATGTGATCTGTCTTCATTACCTTCCTAAACCAATTTTTGAGAAGCAAATATGTTGCTTAACTACCATATGATTCACTTAACAACCATGGCATAAAAGTTCGGCACCAAAAGATCCATAAATGTTTTTTAGTAGGCAATGCCATCCAATCCTGCTGCTTTTTACCAGTTGCCGGTTTTAAACTTATTTGTTTAATCTCTACTTCAGAAAAAGGAGTAAATAAAAATTGTTTTTGTATATCATCTGAATGGGGTAAGTTATTTAAAAAGGCCTTCATATCCATGTTCAATACATTTTTTTGTATCTACTGGTTTTCTAGATATATATATAATCTGAACAGAATTTTAAAATTTGACAATTTTTATCTGTTGAAGTTTTAAATATTTCATCTCCTTTACCTGTAATAATTGGAATCATGGCCTTATTCTTTGTTTGATTTAAATGATGAACTAAGATTTTACCAGGTCTTTCCCTGTTTTCCCAGTATCCCTGTTCTTAATTATGTTAGCATAAATTCTGTCTGCTTAATATTCAAGTAGTTAATTCACATTTCTCTTTCCATATTTCTCTCTACAAAATCATTGATGAGTGTCTAACCATCTGTGTCCACAAATGTTTCTCTTCATCTTTCAAATTATTTTTCCCTATTATTTTTAATCTTATTTTTGATTGATGCATAAGAAATAATTCAACCTTTAGATGTAAATTTTTTATATTATTCCATTCCAAAAATCAAGCCCTTGGATGTGTCTGAATTCAGATCAAAGTATTGTAAGGTCTAATGTAAGATCCCTTTCTGAGATTGTAAGGTAACGTATTATAAGGTCTCAGTAAAATCCCTTACTTCTGGTTTGCCAACTTTCATTTTCTCAGTAAGCTCCCTGACTGAGATCATGAAAGTTGGCAAACCAGAAATACATGATAGTATCTTCCCGTTTGTTGACTTCAACCTGGCTTCTGAATTATTTTAGTTTCATGATCGTGAAGCTTTCGTAAAAGATTGCAGAGTGAACTTTAAAAACAGGTTGTTGTCAGAAAAATTGGATCCAGTTTTTTTTGTCTTCTAGGATAAAAGCCTGATATGAAAAAACTGAGCTAGCAATGCAAACCTTTGCAGGCATGCCTGGATGCCCTGTTGTGTTAAGTAGGATTTAACCATTAGATACAGGAAGTTCTCAACTATCGAATTGAACAAAAGTGAGACATTTGTTAAGTGAGTTTTGCCCTCATTTTATGACCTTTCTTGTCCCATTTGCTAAGTGAATCACTGCAGTTGTTAAGTTAGTCACACGGTTGTTAAGCACATCTGAAATTTGATCATGTGACCTTGGGGATGCTGCAACAATGGGAAGTGTGAAAAATGGTCATAGGTCACTTTCACTTCCAGTGGTCACGAAGCAAACTGGTTATAAGTCAAATACTGCCTTGTACTTATCTGTTTCCCAAAACATCTGAAATAGCTGAGAAATGCTGATGTTACCCTTACATCTGTTACCAGTCAAATACAACAACGCTTGAGGTTCATGGTCTCACGTTCAATGTATTTTTAATGCAACCAACAAGATGTTAAGTTAGACCAGGGGTCTTCAAACTTGACAGCTTTAAGACTTGTGGGTTTCAACTCCCAGCATTCCTCCTCCAGTCACGTTAGCTCAGGAATACTGGGAGTTGAAGTCCACAAGCCTTAAACTTGCCAAGTTTGAAGACCCTTGAGTTAGACTGACCCCCAAGGAGTGGGATTTTGTTGATTCCAAAGCTGTCAAAAGACAGCAATGCAAATTATATAAATAAGGTCCCTTATACAAACTTAAAACCAATATCTCTCCTCTGCCCAGGTAATCCATATAAGTTGAAGATTGACCATTGGTCCTTTTAAAATGATCAAGTTAATTGTTGAGTTGCATGTTCTTCTGAGTTTAACCTATGTTTTCCCTCCTCCACAAGGTAAAAAGAAAACTTTCTCGCAAAAGGAAGAAAGGAGAGCCAAAGGACGGTATGCTCCCAGCTTCTGCAAAAAACAAGAAATGTCCTATATAGGAACTGAAAATACTTCCAATCATACAGCTTTCAGCTCTGAACACCGAAGGAAAACTCTGCTTCCCTTTCAGATAAAATGAATTTGCAGAAACTCTTGAGAGAGGCTAAAAGCATCTGTACTTATTTCCCCAGAGACTTTTTTATGAAAAGTCAATAATTAAGCAAATTGCTTAACACTTAATTCCAGTTTCTGCACATCTGGAGTTTAAAAGTGTTTACTCCATTAATATTCATGCTGCATTTTTTTAAAAGAAAGTCAGAGAGAGGTCCTTATACCATTGTTAAAAATTCACATACCTTAACTGGGTATTGCCCATCACCTATATTTTTTTTCAAGAAAAAGAAGGCGGCTACCGAATGGTTTTTAAACTGAGACATACTTGCAAAATGGAATTCTCATCTGCTTTCATTTTAAAGACTTATGTATAATTTTTATCCCCAGCAAAATAAGATGTACAGATTTTGGTTCCTGCTTTGAGAAGTCACCTAGTGGCAATTTTTATAATGTTGCTTTCTGACTTTTATCAAGGGTAGGAGACTAATCATTTGATGATTGAATTTTAAGTAGACATTTCATTTTTTTTTTGTTTCCTCCTCCATTTTAGTTTTAATATAAGTTGCAATAAATGTACATATTGTTCGTTTTATAAAAAACATATATCACTTCTGAGTGGGTTTACTCCTGTGGTTTTGTTGGAATATTCTAAATCTAAATGGAGTAAAGTCATCCCAGGATTTGATTTTATAATGTTTGTCACCAGATTTTTATTATTGATGTAAAAAATCAATTTTTTAAAATAGTTGGATTTTTGGCAGCTTTGTAAGGAACATTGAAAATGTTTAGGATTTCAAGCATTGTCTTGATTGAAACTAAGTCTGTTTTACGTTTTCCTTCCCCTTCTCATTTTTTAACATTTAATTTAGAAAACTTGCATCAATGTTGATTCCTCCCCCCCCTCCCCCGGCATTGTTCAGCATATAGTGTACGCTTTTAAGTACACACCATCATATTTAAGTTGGTTGCATAAAATAAATGCTTCTAGGTGTCATTTGGTATCTTTCTGCTTTCCCCCCAAGTTTACACAACCATTTTTCTGATGTTCAGCCATCGCTGCCAAACGTTGATCGAACACAAAAGAAATGGATGGTTTTTGTGGAGCACAATGTCAGTAAAACAAACGGCAGCATAGTTGATAAATGCTTGGTATGTCGGATTTGGTCTCCGAGCTGTGGTGTAACAACCTTGGCAACTTTAGAACTTGTGGATTTCCAACTCTCAGAATTCCCCGGGCAACATGGAGTAAAGTGATAGATATTCCTTGTTACAGAGACTTCGTTCCCGAAAATGCTAATACCATTTAAAGGAGTATCCTTTCTCCCCCCTCTCCTCCCCAAAAATAAGGGAGTTTCATTGCAGACACAAATGACGCAACTAACAAATTGATAGAAGAGAATATTTGTAGCTTGGGGTTGAAATGAAGGGCCCTTGGTGCTCTCTGAGCTTGGTTGTTTTCTTGCGGATGTTTCATTATCCAGCTACCATGAGTAACATCATCAGTGCTCCTGATAATGCACTGGTGTTACCTAGTTGGGTCATAAAATAATTGCAAGAATACAACCAAATTTTGAGAGTATCCAGGATTCCTCACAAGCAAAGACTATATCAGTTGAAGTTGTTACCTGAGACCTGTGTTTTCTAACTTTGCAAACTCAATTGTCTTGTTGTCGCCAAACAGTCTCCATGAGATCCCACTCGCTAAATGTCCTTAATTTTATCGAGATGGGATTTTAGGCATGCTTGGCATAAAAAAAAATTGGCAGAATTAAGATGCTGATAAATTTAATACAGGTTTTTATTCGTGTAGTAGAAAAGCCTACAAAATATATGTCAGGGTTCCAGATAATACGCCCATAGCAAACAGAACTCCATGGCAGGTTGGTTCCTCAAAGTTTTGTTTGGCAAATATTGGCATAGGCTGGTGAAAACCGATTCTTGGCATATTGTATTGGCACGTATCTGGTGAAAAACGACTGAAAGTTCCCACAGTTTTCACCTAATTAAAAGCAAAAGTTTTTCTCCTTTCCCAATCAAATCAGTCACATGGTCCAATCAAGGCACCCTCCGGTTGCCCAGTCATGTCGCTCCTATTCTCTCTGACCATCGATGGAAATGTCCTTGGTTCCCAAGAGAAAATATTTTGTTTTGGCTACATCTATTCTCCCCTCTCTATCCTTCAGTTCTCGGGTGGCAACCCAGAAGCTTCAAAATGGCCTCAGCCAGGTCAACTTCAGGGTTGACAATTGAATTGTTTTGATCAAAAAAGCAGATGTCCGTAGCGCAGGAAAAAAAGCATGTTGCAAAGTTGTGATGCCCTCAGAAGAAGCTGTTTCAAGTTTTTCTTCCAATGGAACAGAACCAACTTAGAAAATTCCTGAGGGGTTTTTCAATTGCGGTGGTTTTTGTTCCAAGCTTTAGATCGGGGTGCCCGACCTTGGCATTTTTAAGACCTCAATTCCCAGAACTCCCTATCCAATTTTCTCTTTTTTAATATAAACATTCCATCTTCCATTAAACACTGTATCATCTGGTTACAAATATCTCTGTGCAATAACCATCAAAATTTACAACAATATACATTACTTTGATATTGACTTTCTAATCTTACAGTCATAATGTTGTATGTAATAAAACTTTGCATTCCTCCCTCTTAACATATCTTCTAGAAAAATTCCGTGATAATATTAAACATGGTGAGCTGAATAGTCATCTCAATTACAATCGTATTGTTTACAACATCTCTAAACATTTTCTGTAATTCACTAGTTTCCTTCATTTATTTCTAGCTTCCATTTTTCTACTCTATAACCATTGATAGAATAATTCTCATATCATGTAATGTTCCGTTTGTTCTTTCTCCTTAATTGCTACTGTTAATCTATTCATTTCGGCACATTTGAATGTTTTCCCGATCATATGATCATCAGTAGGAATCTCTTCTCTCTTCCAGTTTTGTGCAAACACAATTCTAGCTGCAGTTAGGACATGGATAATTAAGTATGCATTCTCTTTCCTGTAAGTTTCAGGTAAAATCCCTGACAAAAATATTTCTGGTTTTAAATCAATAGGCTGTTTTATCATCTTTTCCATTGTATTTTTGTCCAGTCTTTTTTTTTTTCTTTGCTTCTACACATGTCCTCCACATATGATCACAAGACCCAGGTATCTGGTTGCACTTCCTCCAACTTCCTCTTTGTATTGGGGGGGGGGGGGGGATGTTGTTGAGACTTAATACAATCTAGGGAAGATTCATTGCAAGTAAGATATGTGTATTTCCCCCACCTCTAAATGTGACCATGGACGTAGGTGGATTTCCATTTACGGAGAGGGGCTCAAGGATCCAGCTGTCAGTCTCTTGACTCTCCATCATCCCAAGCACTCTGGGCATTGCTTGCGGCCTGCTGGCGGCTAGTGGAGCTGGCAGCAGAGTCGGACAGTAGTGAGGAGGTTGGGGAGAAATTTGGGGCAGTCCTGGAGGCTGAGGAAGGCTCGGATGAGGGCTCTTGAGGCAGAGGTAAGGCCAGGGCAGGCTGGCAATCAGAAGCTGCCTCCGGGCTTGGAGAGCAGTGAGGTGGGGGAGCTTCTAGAATCGGTTCCCAGCCTGCGCGTGTGCAGAGCTGCCAAAAAAGGAACCCACAATTAAGAACTCGGGGGTCAATGTAGGAGTAAGTCCACGGGGTGGACAATGAATGGATGAAAAGAGGAGCAAAAGGGAAGGGAGCTTTTGCAGGAAACAACTCACGCGTTCATTCAGTCATTCATCCCAGCCTCGTGAAGATCTGTCTGTGTAACCTAAAGACGGTGCCCAGCCCTACCCTGTCAGCAGGGCATCAGGAAATATTAAGCGGGCAGCTCTCCAAGATAATATCAGGTCTGAGCTGATTACTATACCTTTGCAAGAGTGTTCGCCAAGCCATTGCCTGGATGTGAAAGCACTACATTCACATTCATTTCATAAAAGTGGTTTTGCTGGGACTCAAGAGTTGGCTTTGTGCTTTTTGGGGAAGCCTCAAACAGAACTGTACTCCCTGGTCTTAGCTCCTCTGGTAAGCATTCACTCTGCTGGGTCTGGAATGCATCATGCCCAGTTCCCTCCATCGATACTGCAAGTTTCAAAGGGACGAGCAGCCCACATTATCCTGACAGAATTTTGCCCTTATTTTTACGACCTTTCTTGCCAGTTGTTAAGTGAATAATGGCAGATGCTAAGTTGTCGTTAAGTGAATCTGGCTTCCCCGTTGGCTTTGTCAGAAGGAGATCCCGGGACCACCACCCCCGTCGTAAGTCCGAGGCACCCATCAAGCAACTGAATTTTGACCAGGCGACTTCAGGAATTCTGCAATAGGAGGGAGGTAAGAAAAATGGTTGTGAGTTCCCCCCATTTTTAGCACCGGTGTAACTTTGGTCACTAAATGAACATTTGCAAGCCAGAGACTACTGCCATCATGAGCGACGCTCCTGAGACACGCATTGGGGGGGGGGTGTCATCTGGATGCATGGCCAACCTGTGTCGGGGTGGCGTCAGGCAAGCAGGGCCGCATTGGGGATACAGGAAGCCAAGTGTGGCCTCCCGCCTGAGACTGGGACAGGGTCTCAGTCCATGGGCTTCAAATCCCTTCAGCCCATCGTGCTGGCTGGGGATGATGGCGCTTGTAGTTCCAACCCTAACCGGGGCCGTCTTTTAATAGCATTGTGGGCCCTAGGCAAAGCAGGGTCCTAGGGCCCATATGACCACTCCTCCTCACAGGAATAAAAATGTCAATGGCGGATCAAATTAAAGATATATTTAATTTTTATTGGTACTTCCAACCAATAAGTATGTAACATGTTGTGTTTAAACCGGGGTGGTGGTGGGGGTTTGTCTTCGTTGCCACGGCAACGGACGCCGCATCTGCCCCCCCCCTAAAACAGGCACGTGACCGCCACCGCCAGGCTCTCCTTCGCTTTAAAGTTTACGCATGCGCAAGACCCAGGCCCTCTTTTTCGGCGTCTCAAGAGCGGCCGGAAGCCGAAAGTGAGTTTCCGGAACAGGAAGTCGTTGTGTGAAAAAAAAAAAAAAAAAAAAAGAGGAGGGCGACCGAGGGCTTCCGGCGGAATGGACGGTGGAGAGGAGGTCATCTTCTCGGCCACACTGAGGGGAACGGAGAGAGAGGGACGGAGGGAGGGAGGTATCCTTTGGGGACCCCCCGGCTCCAGTCATCCTCACCTCCTCGGCTTGGCTCAGCTGCTGCGCCTGACTGGACTTGTAGTGCGTGGCTTATGGGGGTTTCCTGCCAGAGCAAGAGGGTCGGACTAGATGACCTCGAAAGGTCCCTTGCCACTCTTTTTTTGTTATTCAGAGAAAGGTCTTCTGGCGGTGCCTCAGCCTGGGAGGTTTGCGAGCCGTGGGATGCTCAGGTGAGCAGAGGGGCTTCCTGGGGCTGCCTCAAGGCTGCCTTCCCCGCCCCTCCCCTCCCCTCCCCTCTGGGGGCAGAGAGAGGGGACGAGGGAGGGGAGGGCAAGAAGGAGTTTCCCCCCTTTCCTCTCTTCATCCCCTCCCCAAGGAGAAACGAGGAAGGGGCAAAGGTCGCAAAAGGAGAATCCACGACCCTGGGACACTGCAAGACCATCGTCTACATGAATCAGCTGCCAAGCCTCTGGATTTGGACCCTGTGACCCTGTGGATGCCACAACAGTTGTAACTGTGGGACATGGTCGTAAGTCACTGTTTTCAGTACTTTTGCAACTTTGGACGGTCTCTAAATGAAGCCCCGGGTGTCGAGGACTGTCTTTATTCCTTCCTTCCTTCCGTTTTGCACACAACAACAACAACCCTGCAATGTGGGCTGACAGGGTGACTGGCCCTAAGTCACCCAGTTAGCTTTTCTCCTGATAAGGGGACTAGAACTCACCATCTCCTAGTAATTGGCCCAAAGCTATCCAACCAGCTTTCCTCCCTAAGGTGGGACTAGAACTCACAGTCACCTTGTGACTGGCCCAAAGTCACCCAGAAGGCTTTCCTGCCTAAAGTAGGAGTAGAATTCAGTCACCTGGTGTTTGGCCCAACGTCGCCCAGCTGGCATTCATGCCTAAGGCAGGACTAGAACTCACAGTCACCTGGTGATTGGTTCAAAGTCTCCTAGCCAACCTCTGTTCTCTTATTGTAACACAGGTAGACCTAAACAACAGTTCAGTTAGTGACCAAAG
>BLBF01000039.1:22014351-22028612 GCA_015471245.1 Laticauda colubrina
ATTGTAACACAGGTAGACCTAAACAACAGTTCAGTTAGTGACCAAAGTTACAATAGCACTGAAAGAAGTGACTTATGACCATTTTTCACACTTGTCACCTTTGCAGCATCCCTATGATCATGTGATCCAAATTCAGAGGCTTGGCACTTGACTCGTACTTATGACTGTTGCTGTGTCCCCTTTTGCAACCTTTTGAGAAGCAAAATCAATGGGGAAGCCAGATCCACTTTATAACCGTAACTTAACAATTGCTGTGATTCACTTAACGCCTCTGGCAGCCAAGGTCATACAACAGGGACAAAACTCACTTAACAAATACCTTACTCCGAACTGCAGAAATGTTGGGCTCAAATTGTGGTCGTGCCATAAGTTGTAATACAATGGGAAGTCCCCATTTAGTGACCATGGTTGGTAAACAGCAACTCACGTCACTAAGCAAAGCGACTGCTAATTGGGAAATGAGAACCGCACCTTCTCTTATGCCACTCCTCCCTCCCTCCCTCCCTCCCACCCCAGCTGGCACTGTTAGCTCTGAACTAATAAGACGAACCAGCTTCACCCTTTTGCTTTTCTTCACCTCCTAATTCCACCTCCAGCTGGTTGATTCACACAAAAGGAATTAATATGTGTATTTACATTCCTTAGAAACAGAAGGGAGGATTGCAAGGAGGTATAAGTAGTCCCTGGCTTATGTGCACAGTTGAGCCCAGGATTTATGTTGCTGAGTGAGACATTTTGTTAAGTGAGTTTTCTCCCATTTTACAATTTCTCTTGCTACATTTGCTAAGTGAGTTGCTGCACTAGCTAAGCTAGTAACCAGGTTAAGTGTGATGACCCAGGAAGCAGCACACATGTAATAAATTCCCAAATGTAAATAAATGTCCTGTAATGTGTCCAACTTGGCCCCACTGTTCAATTGTTTGCAGTTGGAGATTAAACTCTTTCCAAAATAGTCTCCAAAAGAAAGAGTCCAAACTCAAAGGACATAACGGAGAAATAAAACAAAACGCACAGGATAGACCAAGATAATTACAAACTTCACGAAGATAACAAGGCATAGTCTGTTGGAAGAACGCCAACCAAGATAAACCTCAGCCAGAAACAAAACACACTTTGCTTCTAGCAACGCTATTTTAACAGTCTCTCTTATATACTATTCCCCCCAGCTGCAGCTAATGAGAGGGATCATGGCCACTTCCTCTCCCGTAAGCTACGTTGCTCCCTTCTCTGTTCCTCCCTACGTGCTCTAGGATACAGAGGGGATGGGCCTGGTTCTTCCTCTGCCCAGCTGGCCTCTGCCCTTCCACAGCCTCCTCCACAGCCTCCGGAGCCACACTTCCACACCCTGTCGTCTGTTCCTCCTCTCCCTCCCCCTTTTTCAGCACTTGTATCTTGGAACTATCACTAAGTGAAATGTTGTAATCTGAGGGCTACCTGTGTTTACATATGTTAGAAAAGACGGGATTACAAGGAACGGAACGGGCACTCAAATGAGGAATATGCTGGTTGTTTTGCACTCAGGGCTGCTGGTACCACTCCATTGCTTTTGATTTCAACTCCGCCTACTTAGTCACTTGTCATCCCTTTCTCTACAATCTGTCCTCTGGAAGGTTGGGAGGGGGGGGGAAGAACCAGGCAAATCCAAGAAGTACCAAAGCGGTGCAAGGTGTTACTCCTTATAGTCCCCATGTTGTGCGCCCACCATAAAGCACCATCCCAGTATATGCAGAGCAAAAAAAAAGTGACTATCAAATCTTTTGAAAAGTTCAAAGCAGAATTTTGCTTTCCTCCGATTAGGGAAAGGGGAGTGGTGATTGAAGCACTGATGGCACAGCTAGTCCTCGACTTACAACCAGGGGTGGGATTCTGTCGGTTTCTGTTGGAACTGGTTCTGTGTCTGCTGCTCTTCAGAGCTACCAGCTCTGTAGAACTGGTAGCTCTGAAGAGCAGCAGACACAGAACGAGTTCCCACCCACCCACCCACCCCGGCTCTTACCTGTCCTTTATTTCCTGCTTTTTCCACCTCAACTGCTTTGCGTGGCACAGCCGCATTTGAAGCAGGAAAATGGTGCTTTTTCAAATGCTGTGCACCTGCATGCATCGCTGCTCAGTTGTCCGGGCAGCACAGCTCACGATATTTCATGCACGCATGCAAAAATAAATCACCACACCAGTAGTTACACCGGGAAGATCCCACCCCTGCTTGCAACAGTTCACTTGCTGATCGCTTGAAGTTACAACGGCACTGAGAAAAGGGACTTAGGCCCATACTTATCACCGTTGCAGCATCCCCACAGTCCCGTCCTTTTACATTCGGATGCTTGACAACTGATTTGTATTTATGACCGTTGCATGTCCCGGGATCATGCAATCATCTTTTTGCGACCCACCCCCCCCAGATAAAGTCAATGGGGGAGGCCAGATTCACTTAACCGTGTTACTAATTTAACAGCGGCAGCGATTCACTTTAGAACCATGGGACAGGAATGTCGTAAAACCAGGCCAAAGTTGCTGAACAAATGCCTCACTTAACAACAGGGGCTCTGGCTTGTGATCGTAAGCCAAGGACTTACCCATGTGGCCATAAAGGTCATGGAGTTAAATAAGCGGATATTCCAAGATCTGGGCCAAATTTGTGGTGTGATAGGAGTTGGATGGAGAAATGTCTCTCCTTTCGTAACTTAGCAGGAATCTCTGCAAGGAAGGAAATCCTGGAGCTTCTCTAAGACCGATGTGGAGAGCAATAGCAGTAGGAACAAAGATGGTGTCCTTGGCTGGAGTACCCATATTTGGCATCCTCCATCAAATTCCTAGAAGGCAATGGGTGTCTCATTGAGAACATCCCTCGGAGAGCCATCTCATCCTGCCTCTCAGAAGGGCTTTGTTCAGGTTCTGTCCTCGTCCTCTGCATCCTCCTCCCTTCATCACCTCAGGTAGTGTCATGCCCTTGTTAGAGTCGGACTCTAAGGGAGATGAGGAACAGTTGACAGGAAGTGGAGGTGTGGCTCTGGAGGTTGTAGAGGAGGCTGGGGAAGGGCAGAGGTCTGCTGGGCAATCAGTAAGAACCAGGCCCATCCCCTCTTCATCCTAGGACACGCAGGGAGGAATGGAGAAGGAAACAACTTGTCTTACGAGAGGAAGCGGCCATGATCCCTTTCATTGGTTGCAGCTGGGGAGAATAGTATATAAGAGAGAGGCCGTTACAACACAGAGTTGTCAGAAGCAAAGTGTGTTTTATTTTGGGGCGAAGTTATCTTGATTGGCGTCCTCCCAATAGACTGTGCCTTGTTATCTCCTTGAAGTTGGTAATTACTTATCTTGGTCCGTTGTGGAACTTCCTTCATTGTAGTTTGTTTTGGTTTTTTATTTCATCTCGACCTGCTCATTAAATTCGGACTGCATTGCTTTCTTTTGAAAACTATTTTTGAGTACATTTTATGTCCAACTGAGAATTATTGAACAGTGGGGCCAAGCTGGAGGCACTGAAGGACATTTTTTTAGGTTTTGAATTTTGTTACATTTGTGTTACACTCCGGGTCCTCACAGGTAGGCTGGCCTGGGGAAGAAAGTGATGAGCTTCCGTGGCTGGAGGTTAAACCAGGATTCTAGATCCTCATGGCCCTGGTCTAACACCTTCACCATGACAACGCACGTCTGCCTGGATTTCCTTCAGTTCGAAAGGGTTGGTCTTGGCTGGGAAGAGGTGCTCCAAAGAGCAGCTCAAACAAGAACAGCGACAGGAGCACGAGGTGAAAGGCGGAGGGATGCTGTGAGGTTTAGAAACGTTGGGCTTGGCCATCGGCAGTAGAGCGGAGGTTCTTCCACACCCAAGCCTCCATCAACCGCTTCCAGCTCTTCTTCAGATTCAAGAGGCCTCACCTGCTCCACTTCTTACAGGAGATTGCTGGCCGGGGGCATCCTTCACTTCCCCTGTCCATTTCCTCCTCCGCAATTTGGCAAAAAAGTCTGGGTCTTTGGAGACATATATACCCTCTGTGAGGGATTCTCCAGGGAAATCACAAGAAACGGGTAGGGCATCGTGTCTCTCATCCCCTCCCCACCCCTCCATGTGGTTTCCTCTTGCCAAGGCGGATCTCTATGGTGCTGCAGCCCTTCCACCTGCTTCTTAACCAAGAGGGAATTTCAGAGGCATCCTCCTCCTCAGAGTGCTACGTTCATCCCAATAGGAACGTGGTTCCTGCAAGCTCTCCACTGAATTGCGGGTATTGTTCTTTGGCCACAGCCTACAATCTTCAACCAGACAAGCCTTTGGGCTTAAGGTTTGTCCCCTCGCAGGCTGGCACTGCTTTCCAGTCTACCTTCATCGCCTTTCAGCTCCTGCCGATGCCTGGTCACCCCCAACGTTGTCCCCTCTGATGCCAGCAGCTTTTATTCCAACAACAAGCTTTTATGTCGTCCATGGGGTGAGAAGGATGAGAAGGTGGCCACTTTATGTGTGCCTCAACCCCATATACACCCACCTGTCCCCCTCACATGTCATTCCTATGCCCTATGTGCCATTCTTGCTCTGCTGGGTTTACCTGCTACCTGGGCCAGGCTGCTGCAATTGTGGAAGTTGAATTGTTTTATTTATAAGGCTGTTGAGGCCAAAAGAAGCCCCTTCTCAAACAAAATCCCGTGGCTGCAAAAGTCTGGCAGGTTTGGAAGGACTACTATTGGGCCGAAGAAGCGTTCTCTCTGCAATGAAACGATAAAGTATGAGCAAAAAAAAAAGGTTTGCGTTGCCTTTTCAAAAATGAGGATCCGGTGTCATGTTTGCAGAATTTACTCGGGCTGCAGCCGGTTTCATTTACTCTGGGCTGTTGTGTTGCAGAGTTCCACTATACCCCAAACGGAGGCAACGGGGAAGACGACGCATTGTAGAAATCCAATCACTTTGGACAAAATGAACACTAAAACATGGCTGAAAAACACGGGTCTCAGATTACCGAAGAGCTGGAATGGGGAAACTTTTATTTGTCATTAAGTCAGTAGTACAAGTACGCCACCCCTTGAACAAGACCTTGTGATAGGGAAAGAAGAGCGGGTGTCTAATAGGAACCTTGGAAAGTGCTTCTATATGATTTGTTTTTGCACTTGGCTAAGGTCTCTGGGGAAAAGCATCTTTTCTGAATTATTAACCAATCCCAGATCTCTTTGAAAAACACTCCAAACCAAAGCTGGACGGCCCAGGTTCTGTTCTGCGTGCACAAATTACGGCAACGTTGTGCGCACCGAGTCATTACTCAGCAGCTTTACTACACAAGTATATACCATATTCAAAAAGGTTGCTCTATGGAGGCTTCATTGCCCTTATTTATTTATTTATTTATTTGGGGGGGGGGGGAGGTGCTGTAAATTTAGCCAATTGTTAAATTTAGCCAATCATTTCCAAGTCATTGCTATCTGCAATTTAGATTTATCCTGACAGCATTTTCACCTGTTCAGCTCAATTGCCTTCTAGGTCCAACACAAGGATCTAGTCCCTCTCACTGCTAGTTATATTATCAAGTCTTGGTTAAACATATATAGGCCAATCCTTTCTCCCTACATTTCTATTCATTGAATTAGGGTTGAAGCACTAGCCAAGTTTAGTACTTCTAGAGTTTTCCAAATAAATTGGCTCTCCCATTGTCCAATGTTCATTCTCTTTTATGGAGAAGGTTAAAGCTAAGCTGAAATTATCACTGAAAGTATTCAAGGAACAGTTGAACAGTGACGTACTGGTAGCTCTTGACTCGACCCTAATGGAGCCCAAAAGTGAGACAGTTCAATGTCTCACTTTGCCTCATTTTTGCCTCATTTTACAACCTTTCTTGTCACAGCCATTGAGCAAATCACCACCGTTGTAACTTAGTAACACGCTTGCAAAGTGAATCTCACTTCTCCATTGACTTTGCTGAAGAGAAGGTCGCAAAAGGGGATTGCATGGCCATGGGAATGCTACAAAGGGCGTGTGAAAAATGGCAATGTCACATTTTCCAATGCCGTTGTAACTTCCAATGGTCACAAAATGAGCTGTATGAATTGTAAGTCGAGGACTACCTATATATATCACTAGGCCCCCCCTCCTGCGCTCAGAGCCTTGCTAATTTCATTTGACCCCACCGCAGAATTTTCTCTTAGAAAAGGTTATCGAAATATAAAAGATGACATTTTTATCCCAACTACCTACTCCCCAGTTCTTTCATTTAATAATGCGCAAAGAACAAGGAAATATGAAATTGTATGCTTATACAATTACCACCAGGGTAAATCATATTGTGATGACCTCATCAAAATATAGATTATTAAAAAAAAATACAACACAAATGGCAAATCGCTAAGGGCTGTATTTGCCCCAGCTAAGTATTTTCACAAAAATGTTGAGCAGCAACAATTTTTCTTTTTTTTAAAAAAAAAAATAAATATTGAAGAAATACGAACCAAAAAAAAAAAAAGGGATCACATTTCCTTTGGCTTCTGCCAGTGATTGATGTGATGTGTCCGATAAATCACACAATCACCCAAGGCAGAAATGGGATGTGAAAAAAAGCAGTGCCTCCTATTGCACAAATAATTACTATTTTCTGTGTCATAGTATCTGAAACTATAGATAACTTGAATATATATCTATAACAGTAATGTAACATGGCAATTTCGCAAAACCTACGAGTAGCCCATTGCCTGTTCTTCAGTTAAAAACACATATTCTCAATGTAAACCTTTTCTATCTACAGTACATACAAAATTGGGATTGCGGCAAATAAATTTGATATGCTCCATTTCTGCTCAGAAGAATTTGCGGGAAGGCTTGACAAATTCTCCCCCCCCCCCTTCAACAAAAAATAGGGGTTTTTATGGTCTTATAGAAAACTTAACCTGAAGAGTGAATTCACATTGTATATGTACAGCTCCTTTCGCAGGACTGCTCATCTTGGGAGAAATTACCAGCATTAAACATATATGTACAGTAAAAAAAAAAAAAAACCCAAAACAAACAGGATTTTCAAATATCAGCTGGGGAGAAACACACAAGTGGTTCTTGCACAAACCATCTTTTTATAAGCCACTGCTGATTTACGTCCAAAAAGCTGACAGCGTCATAGAAAAAAGTGGCAATTCTCAAGTGTGTTTAACAGAGACCCGGCTCCTTTCAGCACATTCATTCTAGCCAGAATTTATTGAAAGAGGTTTGATTTCCTGCAAGAAGAAATAAAACAGCAGCTCCACTGGGTTTGTGCTATGTCCAAAAGAGACCAAACCTTTTTATACAATTTTGTGTAAAAATTACAACGGTGGGAACACTTGCGCACGGGTTATTCCAAAGACCACATGAAGTGGGACAACGAGGCCAGATGCCACAGGCACCCCGCAAATTCTGGAGATGTTCCTAGGGTGATTATTGCAACTGTGCGTGCAGCTGGGGGGGGGGGGGGGGGAGGGGGGGGGCGGGGGAGGGGGGGGGATGTTCAGGATTGTTAAACCTCCCCCCAAAAGGTAGTGAAAATAACAGTGAGGGCCACCGTCCCCAGCCCCAAATGTTGAGTTTCGAGGCCATCTGGGAAAAAAATGTTGAGGCAAAAAGTTTACAAGAATGAATACTCTTTTTTTTGTTTTAAAGTACTTCAATTGGTGCTGTGTTCAGTTCACCCTAACTTGCTCAAAGCATCTAGGTAAAAGTACAAGCATGCAAATATTAAGGTCAGTCCACGGGCATGTAGGATCCATATTAAAAAAACGGTTTAAGGGAGCCGGGATGAGTGACAACGATAGTGACAGACACAACGTGATGTGTTCTGAACAAAGTCAAAATCCGGATGCAAATTCCTGCTTAGGTCTTGCTCACACTGCTAGCACTAAATTTTCTCTCTCTCTTTCTTTTTTTTTTAGCCAAGCTCAAGGAATTTACAATATTTAGGAAGGAAAAAAAATTAAAGTATTTCGCCCCCCTTTTTTTTGTTTTGTTTCTTTTTTTTTTTGTTTTAAATTTACACAGATGTTTAATTAGCTTTATTTACAAAGCAGTTTTTGTTTTTTGTTTTTGTCAGTCTCCCAACAGGGCCTAGAGAGCATCAGGCAAGAACGCCAGTTTTAAAAGAGAATCTATATTGGAACCTAAAAAGAAGAGATGACGACATGACGCTCCTCAAGAAGAGGCAGGCTGGGCTACACTGAAGCAGTTTCTGCTCAGTTACTCAGGAGTAGTTCTGTTGCTCTTTCTACGTCCCATGATTTCGATGACAAGGCCACTATTACTGCATTCTGAAAAAAAAAAAGAAAAAAGACAAGCAACTGAGGTCAGAAGGTACACCTCTATCCAAAAGATTTGCACGAATTTTCACCCCGGCACTACCATTTCCCCGAAAACACGACCTACCCTGAAAGTAAATCCTGGCTTAATTTTTACATGTGTGGCCAATATAAGCCCTGCCCCCAAAACAAGCCCTAATTAAAATCCCACCCATTCCAGAGTAAACAGGTAAAAATTAAGCTAAGGTGGGGATGCAAGGGTAGAGTTATCCCACTACTTACCTCTGGACAGTTGTAGCCAGGCCTCGCACACCCCAACACCTGCCTTACCTGCCCATTTCTTCTGCAGCTGGCAAGGCTTTCCTGAAGGCTTCTGGAGCTGGTAACAAAGCCGCAGATCGATACAGTGATCCGTTGTCCGCTGCAGAGGCCTTCAGGAAAGCCTTGTCAGCCGCAGAAGAAATTGTTCCTGAAGGCTCTGATGGCAAAAAGGAGGCCGGGGGTGACACATGCAAGTGAGGTTAGTCAGTGAATGACATCCCTCGAAAATAAGACCTGGTTGTCAGAATTCCGCCAGTTACCCCAATTAAATCATGATTCTTGAGCCAAACTTCCAAAACTTCAAAAGGATTTATTGGGACTTAACATGCTAGCACTGCCTGGGTGTCGCCAATTCTGAGACACATCATTCATGGTCACCCTTGACCCTGGTTTCCCCACCCCTACCCCCTGGGTGTATCCTAATTCCTATTCTCCAATGGGACACATCCATAGCCCAGAGTCATCAATCATGCTCTCCAGTTAGAATTTTGCGCGGCAGAAACTTCGGTCACCTAGTTCCTATCTTTGAAAACATTGATGGAATGCAGTTTCGGTTTGTAGGCTGCTGCACTGCTCTCCCTCCCTTTCTGTTGGCAACTCTAAAAAGACCATAGAAATATTTTATGAGTTGACACTGGTACCTTTTTTGGTGGCAAAAAAAAATATGACAGGATCTTATTTTCAGGGAAACACGGCAATAATAGAAACCATGCATGTGACAAAGGCTAAACTGAAGCAAGGCACTTAGCACAGAATCTCATACCAAATGCAGCTCCCTGGAATTTCCCAAGCAGCAGCAGCAGCTCCCACAGAAAAGAAAGTACAGGAAGTCCTCAACTTACAACAGCTTATTTAGTGACGCTTGAAGTTATAATGGCACTGAGGAAAGTGCCTGTTTTTCCACACAACCATCCTGGCCTCCCTAAAGTCAGGTAATCAAAATCCAGACGCTTGGCAATGGGCTCATCTTTATGTCAGTTGCTGTGCCCCCCCCTTTTACGACCTTATGACTACTCAAATCAACGGGGAAGCCAGATTCACTTAACAACCGCTGTTACTAATTTAACAACTGCAGGGATTCACTTAAGAACTCTGGGAAGGAAAGTCACAAAATGGAGCAAAACTCACTTAATGACTTCCATAACTTAGCCAGGAGAAATTGGGGCTCAGCTGTGCTCGTAAGTTGAGGACTAGCTCTAATTCTGGATCTTAGAAAAGCAGATTTGGTTTAAAAAAATAAAAACTTTACCACTTTACTTTGTAACAGGGAAGATAGCAGGACTTACACAAAGCGAGGCTTACCCTATCGAATCCCATAGCACAAAGATTTTCTATCTTCTTGGTATATTCCGGACTAGAAACTGGTGCTCCAGCATAAACGTGCGCCCAAAGTCGAGCTGTCTGTTTAAACATTTCTGAATTCTGTTTGTACTGTGTCAAAGGAGGTGGGAGGAAAGACAAATTGAAATCTTGTGTGGAAAGGACAAAATCTGCAGCTAATGTGAAGGAACGTGTAATACTCTGATAATACTCTCTTTCCTTGGGAAAGGATGCATCCCAGCAGGAAAAAAATAATTCTTTATCACTAGTTTGTTTCCAGATTTTTAAAACAGTGGTCTCCAACCAATGGGCCTTGGCCCACAGGTGGTCCGCGAGAAAATGTTGGTGGTCCGTAGAGACATGCCACCCCCAAAGCAATTAATCCAGGCTACGCTGGAACACAAGGCTGTGCTACCCACATGGCCCATGGGAACACAAGGCTTCCATCGCATTGCGAACAACACGAGGTAGTGAGGGGAGGGGGGGGGGAAAGGGCAGTGGGGGGCAATTTGCCCCATTTGCCCCATGCACCTGGCCTGGCCACCGGGCTGCTTCTTTCCGCTTCTTCTGCTTTTGGCTGCATGCAAGGAAAGCAGCCAAAGTCTTTCTTTCTCTCCCCCAAACTCTGCCAGAAAAGAGTCTTTGGGACCCTGCAAGGCCTCCTGCTCCAAGAGGCTGCGCTGGCAAAGATTCGTTTCAGGTAGTGTTTGGGGGAGAGAAAGACAGACTTCTGCTGCACCTGCTGCTTTCCTTGCATAAAGCCAAAAAGTCTCTCTCTCACCCCTGAGAACGGAACTGGAGACGGTATCCTGTGATCCCAAGTAAAGAATGATCAATCGGTAGGAAAAGAGGGTGGGGAATTTTCCTGCAGACTTGTTTTGGGATTTTTTCAGGGTCTCTGCACCCCTTGGAGGGGGTGGAGGTATGTGAGGGATCTGTTTGTGGGTGTGGATGTGGGGGAAAGAGAGAGAGAGAGAGAGAGAGAGAGAGAGAGAAAACGAACATCACCATCAGCCTTCTGAGGTTAGATCAGATCTTTTCCTTCCCTTCCCCCTCTCTCTCCCACTGTCAGCAAGCCACCATCTGTCAAAATTCATATTAATAGTCCACGGGATTTAAAATTATGAGTTTGGTGGTCCCTGAGGTCCAAAAGGTTGGCGACCCGTCTTTTAAAAGTCCCTCTTCCTTTGTGGGGGGGTGAGAAGAGAAATAACCCTTGGAAACTCAGCATGGATTTTCTAAAAGGGAAGGGGATTAACAGTTGTACCTGATTTGCCACAACTGCGTCTTGTGGGTCATCAGGTTCTGCAGCTGCCAAGAGTGCTTGTAAGGATAACAACACTGTTCTTAAAGTCATCGCTGCGGCCCTGGAAAGACAAAGGTTGGAATGAGTTTACACATACCCAACATGACACACACACCCCAAGGATGTAACATCAAGATTTAACAGACTGTACAAGACAAAAACTACTGTAGTATAGGCAGAAAATCAACACCCATCTTTTAGTCAAAAATTACCAACAGGACACGTTCTGCTTACTATTCACTTGGTTAAATTCTAGGCATCAACTAATGGCTTGATACTCCCAAGAAGAGAGTTCCTTGAATATTAACACTACTGATTTCTATGCTTTCTTTTTCTATTCAAAACGAAGCTACAATTACACTCTACTTTCTAATAAATGGCTTACCAGAAGTTCCTGCAATATCAATGCTTAAAAAAAAAAATTCAATATTGGGGCATCTACCCTGTTTCCCCAGAAACACAACCTACTCTGAAAGTAAGCCCTAGCTTGATTTTTACATATGTGCCCAATATAAGCCCTAATTAGGATCCCACCTACTCCAGAGTGCACAGGTAAAAATTAAGCTAGGGTGGGGATGAAGGGTGGAGCTGCCCTACTTCCTTTGGAGAGTTGTAGCCAGGCCTGGCACACCCCGACACCTGCCTTGCGGCCCATTTCTTCTGCAGCCAGCAAGGCTGGCCAGGCTTTCCTGAAGGCCTCTGGAGCTGATAACAAAGCTCTGGATCGATCCTGAGCTGTTATCCACTGCAGAGGCCTTCAGGAAAAGCTTTCCGGCCGCAGAAGAAGAAGTTCCTCAAGGCCTCTGACAGTGAAAAGGAGGCCAGGGCGACGTGTGCAAGTGAAGTTAGTCAGTAGATGATATTCCCCGAAAATAAGACCTAGTGCCTTTTTTTTGGTGGCAAAATATATAAGATAGGGTCTTATTTTCAGGGAAACATGGGAATACAAACCCAGTCAAAAACATTGTCACATGAAATACAGAGCAGTGCTTCTTTACACTCATTTTCTATAGTTCAGAAATGAAAACACGGAATTTCCCAACATCTCACTAGTTCAGGTATCTAGCTAAATTAAGCTGCATGAATGAAACTACTCCCTTTTTTTCTCCTGTTTCTTAATGCTTTGTGCTTCTATTTCATCACTTTTCCTGATGGGTATAGTTTGCCGTCAGGAAACTTATGATTGAAGCTGTTCAAAACTCACAATCTAAGCATTTTGGTAAATGGTTTGGAGACCAGCAATAGCCAGTTTGAGACATCAGATGTCAAGGTAAACTCTGCTGAATTAGTCTTTCAACGCCTCGAAGGAAGGACCACTATTTCCTCCCATATCTACAAGCAGAAGGGTTCTCCAATTATTTCCAGGGTTTTTCCCGAACTTTGCACGGTACCTTACCACTGATCTTTTAGGATATCCAAACAGATAGCTCCGGTGACTGAGCTAATATTAGGGTGCCAAATTTTGGTGGTAAACCGTACCTAAAATATAAGAGAAGCTGTTAGGAAAATAGTAGCTACACAGTGGATAAGCACCATACCACAGTGATGGCCAACTTTTCCAGCTTTGGATCGGGGGGGGGGGGTCCCAGTGGTTGTAGAAGGGATGGTTTTGTGTGCGAGCACACCACTTACACAAATGCGCCTTTGTGGGCCTGCCCACCACTTGTGTGGTCTGGTTCCCAATGGGCCACAGCCTGGAGGGGGATCGGGGGGCCCTGCCGTACAGGACAATTTTACAGTGTTTTTATGGACGATGCTGGCTGATCCCCAAAACAGTAATAATCTAACATCTGGGTTCACCGGATTTGGATGCAGCATTGCATTAATTTGGAATACATGTTCATGTTGTATGTGCTCCTACAGTACCCGAAACCTTCATCTAGATTTCTGGGGAAAACTGCCCTGGGATATTAATTCTGATGCTCAATGCTGTCAAGAGTTGCATTTTGCCCCGCTACCTCCTACAGCCATGCCCACAGTCCTCTTATTCAGACCTTCTCACAAGTGGACCAATACCAGACTTGAAGTCTGTAGAGGTTTTCAAATCATCCAGGGCATGGTAGTCCCAGAGGTGATTTTTCTCAGGAGGCAACTGGTCTTTCTTGCTTTTTCTTTTGGAGACATTTCCCTTCTCATCCAAGAAGCTTCTTCTGCTCTGACTGGATGGTGGGGAATGGAAAGATTTATACTCCTTGCAGCTGGTCATTTGCATCTTTTTAGAAAGTCCTTGGGGCCACTTGGAGGTATATCTGTGTCCTCAGGATTACCTGAGTAGTTAGCGCTCCTTTCCTGTAGTGCTCCTACTCGGGTGATCCTGAGGACACCGATAAACCTCCAAGTGGTTCAACAACCTTCTCAAACAGGGGTCTCAAACTGGATTTCTCCAAGGGCTGGATCAGCATTGTAGTTGTCTTCCGTGGGCTGGCCAGGGGGGACAGGACAGACGCCTCCTGCAGCATTCTGCCAGCCAAAACGCGGCAGAGTGGCGGGGGGGGCTCACATGCCCCCCTGCCGTTTTGCCCAGCAGGAGGCCGTCCAGGCCAAAAAAGGGGTGCAGAGGGGCTGCACATGGTGCCCCATGCCGTTTTGGCTGCCAGAGGCACCACGGGCCGGGCTTTTGCTATTTCCAGGCCAGCCCTCTGGGCCTTAAGTTTGACACCCCTGCTCTAAAAGGATGCAAATGACCAGCTGTCTGCAAGGATCATAAATCCTTCCGTTCCCCACTCTTCACTCAGAGCTGAAAAAGCTTCTTGGGTGAGAAGCGAAATGTCTTCAAAAGAAAAAGCAAAGAAGTCCAGTTGCCACCTGGGAAAAATAAAATAAAAAAAGGCCTTTTGGGACAGCACCAGACTAATCTCACTTCCAGCAACTCGAGGAAAGTGAGCAACATTAACTTAGATTTTGGGGAGGAGATCAAACTTCAACTCATCATAATAATCAGCAGTTCTCCAAAGTTTTAAACCACTTCAAATCTCTCTCTCTCTCTCTCTCTCTCTCTCTCTCTCTCTCTCTCTCTCTCTCTCTCTCTATATATATATATATATATATATATATATATATATATATATATATATATATATAT
>BLBF01000039.1:22108862-22123541 GCA_015471245.1 Laticauda colubrina
TGTTTAGCTTGTCTACCTAACCCTGGTTGGGGAACCCAGGCTTAACAAGCCCGATTCACTTCACAATCAGGTGACTAACTTAACAACGGCAATAATTCACCTAACAACGGCAGTGATTCACCTAACAAATGTGGCAAGACAGGTTGTAAAACAGGGCAAAAATGTACTTGTAACAACTGTCTTCCTCACTTAGCCACAGAAAAATTGGGCTCACCTGTGGATGTGAGTTGAGGAATACTGTCATGCCACACCATATAGCTTTATAATATACTAGTGTTGCCCTCTAGCCCCATGTAGTGGCTGGAGAGGGGAATATTCCCCAAGTATATTGTTTTGAAGCTGACCCAACCCATTTTACCCATCAACCTGCACTGTCAAACCAAGGGCATGCTGGGAAGCCAGATTCCATTCCCTTTAGCATTTGGAGAAGGCAGAAGCACAATGAAGAGTCCATCTTAAACTGTGACACATGGTCAAAGACAAACCCATATCCCACACACACAGAGCATCGCTGGTGAGAGTTAAATTGCTTGTAGTTATTGTTATGTTCAGCAGTAATTCAATACTGTCTATCTTGTATTTGGTTCTCATTGTAGGTATCCCTATTTTCACCAGCTTCACCACAACCTGTTCTTTCAATAAAGCATCCAAATCTATGCACATGATCTGTTTTATTGGAAGATAGGTGGGTTTAGCTGCATGTCAAGCTGCACACATACGTGTAGTGGGGACAGAACAAATACCCTGGACTATAGAAGCCAGGTTTATATAGATGTTTGCTTTTCAGGGCAGCCTAGGAATAATTTTAACTAAACTTCTTCTTCCTTGGATCTCTTACAATTAGAATGTCACCACTCTTCAGAACTTACCAACGCTGGCCTTCAAGAACTTGTTTCCAATTCTCTGGTCCATTCCGATGGCTCTGGCCACCTCTTCAACATCGGCACCTGTGGCTTCACACAGGGCACTGATGGAATTGATACTGGAAATCCTTTGAGCAAGGAAAGCGTTGGCTGCCTTGAAACAAACAGAAAGCAAAGCACAATATTGTTTCAGTTGAAATGCAGGAACCAGGCAACAAAGCTAACCCACCGAGGTCCATTCCAACTCTGTTCTTCTGCAAGAGCTTTGAATGGATGCTAAATGAAAAGATTGTAAATCGAGGACTACCGGTGGGCCATTCTACGATACCAACCAGTTTGGAGAGCTCCGAAGACCACGTATTTGTGGTCAGGATCTTCTCTCGGGGCACCCACTGCTCGTAGACGGCACTCAATGCTCGGACGGCTTTTTGCCCCTCAGGGGTCTCGTCTCCCCCTATCAATACACGGTCTGGATTCTTGAGGTCGTTGACAGCCGTGCCCTCCGCTAAGAATTCCGGGTTGGACAAGACCTGCGAGCCAAGGACAAAGACTGATTTCCAGGCGCACAGATGAGAAGCACCTTGCTGCGGTTCCCGATTCCCGATATTTTACCTGCAGATTTAAATTCGGTTTGGTGTTGGCATCGAATATGCGGCGGATGCTCTCTGCAGCCCGCACAGGTACGGTGCTTTTCTCAGTCACAATTTTATAACCGTTGGAATTTTGCACGATCCGTCTTGCACAAGCCTCGATATATTTCAGGTCTGCAGCCCGACCTTTTCCCATTCCATAGGTCTTCGTGGGTGTATTAACCTAGGTTAAGAGATTGCTTGAAAGAGGAGACATTCTCGGAAAAAAACACCTGTTACTTCCTGGGCTTTAGGAACAACTTTAGATCACAAAGAAAATTGTGATCTTATTTTTGTTAAGAGCTGGAAAAACACTTAATGTGCATCTGAAGTCCTTCACTTTCAAGTATTGTCAGTTTGTCAGAATCCACACTCTACCACCAAAGTTTGCCCACCCATAGGAGTTAATTTATTGAAATGTAAGCAAATTAAAATTCGCTTTGCTACCCAGTTCCAATTAAGGGAGTTCAACATCTTCTTTCCCGTTTCTTCAATTTGCGCAGAATCTCTTTCTTTTCATCCAATATCCCTAAGTTTAAATCCGCAAGTGCATTTTAATAGGTGAGCCTTCTGCTATTATATGTTATAGTACCTTGATGGTGAACTTATGGCATGTGTGCTGGAAGTGGCACGTGGAGCCGTATCTCCACATCAGCGCCTGTGGCTTCACACAGCCATCGCTCATTGTTCCAGCGCATGCGTGCTGGCCAGCTGCTTTTTGCACATGCAGGAGCGCCGGAAACTGGAAGAGTAGCTCCCCCAGTACGGTACATGTCAGCTGGTCTTCGTGCACATGAGAGCACCAGAAACCAGAAGGAGCCAGCTCGTCTTTGCGCATGCATGTGCATTAGAATCTGGAAGACCAAGTAACCTGTGCGCATGCATGTGCCAGGAAACTATGCTTATGGTTTCTGGCACGCATGCACGCTCCCATTTCAGCACTCGGTGCCGAAAAGGTTAACCACAACTGTTATAGCATCTTAAAAATACAGAACCATCCTTTGAATAATTTAACCGTTCCTGCTTTATCTTCCTTGCCATGGAAATAGTATGTATTTCTATTTTCTTAATGCTTTCTTAATACTTTATGAACTGTCATTATTTTTATTAACAAGGTTCACTGTATTCTTACTGAAAGAGAATTTTATTATTTTATTCAAAGACGAAAATATATGGATATTCGTTTGGATATCACTTCTGGATTTTGCGTTTCTGATTTTAAAAAAATTGAAACTGACTTTGGTTTTGTTGCTCAGAAAAAAATATTGTTATACAAATGGCTAGTTATATATTAATGTGTAAAAGCAAAAAGTTGAGGTTGCTGTGTTTTTATCTTCAACTGTGCTAAGAAGAGTTGGAAGTCAATGCCTTTTTTTTCCCTTTCTCCTCCCTTGTATCTCATATCCATGTTTCCCTGCTCCTTTTCCTTCCCTTAATTTCCTATTTTATTTGTATTTTATATAATAAAACAAATGATCTTTTTTAAAAAAAAATACAGAACTATCCTGAAATTCTACATACATATAGGGCAGAGGTCTTCAGACTTGGCAAATTTAAGACTTGTGGATTTCAATTCCCAGAATTCTCCAGGAGTTGAAGGAAAGAAGTCTTAAAGTTGCCAAGTTTAGGGACCCCTGTTATAGAGTTTCCCCTACGGATAGTGGGGAGCGATGTTGATGGGTGTGTAAAATGAATAGGGGTTTCTTTACAACTTTCCAGTTGCCATTATGAGGATTTTGATTCTGCTCCCACCCACCCAATTCCCAGCAGAATTGTATATCAGAATTCCTACTTCTAAGGGGTTACTTCCTTTTAGCAGGGATAATGTAGAGCTAAATCAAGAAAAATGTAATTTTTTACAAGTTTTTTCATATTATTCAGAAAGTTAAAACAAAAGCTTCTAAAAGGATTTTTTTTTGCAAAAACAAAATAAAATTAGACAAAACATTTTAAAAATTGTCTAATTTTGTTTTGTTTAAGCAAAATGTAACTTTTGTATTGCAAAAAGGGGTGTATCTAAATGCCCCTTGTGAACAGCATATATAAATTTGCAACCTAAGTGTCCTCTGTTTAAATTCCAAAATATGTTATGTCTTCTGTTGCTTAATGGAGAATAATTCCCAATGAATTTAGAGGGATTTCTGTCATTGTCATTTAATTAAACTGTGCATTATTAGCATCAAACATGGAATCTGGAACACAAGCCTTTCTTAATACCCCTTTTCACAGTAATTCTGGAAAAATCTATCACTGGATGAGAGTAGATGATCTGTAATTAAAGGTAAAGGTTCCCCTTGCAAATACGTCGTTCTGGCTTTAGGGGGCGGTGCTCATTTCTGTGTCAAAGCCAAAGAGGCAGCGCTATCCGAAGATGTCTCCGTGGTCATTTGGCCGGCATGACTAAATGCCGAAGGTGCACTGAACGCTATTACCTTCCCACCAAAGTGGTCCCTATTTTTCTACCTGCATATTTACATGCTTTCCAACTACAGGTTGGAAAGAAGGTTGGCAGAAGCTGGGACAAGTAATGCGAATTCACTCCATTATGTGGCGCTAGGGATTCAAACTGCTGACCTTTCTGATTGACAAGCTCAGCATCTTAGCCACTGAGTCACGGGCATCCCCAATATTCTCCTTTTTAAACTAACTGTTCTTCTGGAACTGATCAATGGAAGTTTTTACCTGGTTCTGTAATTCCCCTCTTGATCGTCTTTGTCCAACGAATTTGGAAGCTGAGTAAAAATATTGCTAGCATTTGTGATTAACTGTTTCTTCTCCTGATTTTCTCCCATTTCCCACCAATCTGAACTTTTAAAAGGTCAAATTAATTACTTACAGAAATGAATACCAGATCGGCTTCTCTGATAGCATCATCAATGTTGGTGGAGAAAAAGAGATTCTTCCCTCTGCAAGATTCTACTACTTCTTTAAGTCCTGGCTGGAAAAAAAAGTCAATAAATAAAGCATTTTCAATGGGTTTTATTCAAGAAGAACATGGCTCAAAGGGACAAAGCCTGGTAAAACTATAGTAGAATTGTGAGCCACTCAGTGTCATTTGCGAAGATGAAATTGAATCAATAAATACATAAATCAAAATTTTAAAAGCCACTTCATTCTTTCACTGTACATCAACAGAGGCTTGTGAGGTCCTTGGTACTCTCTGAACTTGGTTATTTTCTTGCAAACATTTCATTACCCAAATAGGTAACATCAGCAGTGCTAGTAAGGAGTGGGGTACAGGGCAAGCCACCTGTAAGCAAACAGCGAGGAAACCACCAAGCTCAGAGAGCACCACGGAGTCTCAGTTTTCCTCCTTCACTCTGCAAGCCACAATTCCTTTCTAACACTGATCATGTTACCTAGTTGGGTAATAAAATGTCTGTCAGAAAGCCACCAAGCTCAGAGAGCATTACGGACCCCTCATTTCAATCTCGAGCTACAAATCTCCTTTATTGGCACAACAGATGCTTCTCTAGCTTTTAGAGAGATCAAAACAACTCAAATCTCCTGGTGGAATGAATTTCACTTCCTCCACACCTTCCTAATGTCTATGCAAAAGGACAGCCATTCAAAACCTGCCATCAACCTAGTTCCTATTCTGAAAAGAACATTTATTGAGTGAGCTTGTCCTTATTCTATTCTGCCCCATCAGCAGTTATGAAGGTGTCATACCCCTGTCGGAGTCTGACTCAGAAGGGGAGCCTGAGCAGCTGGAAGGGAGTGGGAATATGGCTCCATTGGCTGTGGAAGAAACTGGGGAAGGGCAAAGTCTGACAGGGTAGTGCAGGGGAGAGGTAGAGCAAGGGAGAGGGAAATCAGAGGAAGACCAAGGCTCACCCCCTTTTCATCCTAGGACATGCAGGGAGGAATGGAGAAGGGAACAATGTGAGTTGCGTGGCTTACGGGGAAGGAAAGGGCCCTGATTCCCTTCATTAGCTGCAGCTGGGAACACAGTGTTTAAAAAGGGAAGCTGTGCACAGCAAAGTTATTGGGAGCATATCATGAATTATCTTTTATCGTCAAGGCTTAATAGGGGTCCTGGTGTCTTCCCAACTGTGTGTGTTTTGCTGGGCTTTCAAGTCTGCAATTCCTTTTCCTGCCCTGTCTAGTTAATTGCTGCAGCGTAGTTTGTGTGTGGATTTTAATTTACAGTTTGTATGTGCTTTGTTTTAAGACTGAATTTCCCCCATTTAAAAACTGTTCTTGGGAGAGTTTTTTTCTCCAGACGAAGATAACCTGGACATTGGGGGCAAAGCTGGAGGTATTAAAGGGATTTTTCTTATTTGACTGTATTGCCTTTGTGCCACGCCATGGGTCATCACAGAAGGTATAACAGGAGGTTCTTTTGATAGCCATCCTGGAACAGTACATTAAAATGATTAACAATAAAAACGGATTTCATAAAGGGAGCAGCAGTGTTGCAGGAATCTAAACGCATGAAATGCAGCATAAAAACACCAGAACAAAAAAGTAAGGATGGAAAATATTACTGAGCCCACTATACCTCATAAATGGGAAGGATGTCAGAATTCCAGGCCCCGATTCGAGTTTCGTTGACATCAACCACAGTGACTTTAATTTTGGGGCACATCTGAGCAATAACACTGCATGTTGGCCCACCAACATAACCAGCACCAATACAGCAGATTTTCTTAATTTCAAACATGACTGATCTGGTGAGAAATAAGAAATAAATTGGGATGGGGTCAATTAGAATAGAACAAAAACTATATTGTCACTTTAAAGATACATGAATCAGCAAACCTTAAAATGAAATTTTGTTGCATTCAGCTCTCAAAAGATAACCATTATGTGTATATATACACCCACATACGGAGATATATGACACAGAGAAACATCACAGTCTAATATGAATGTATACACATACATAGCAGTACCTCATATAGAAAGTCTGTACAGAGAGTGGTGAGGATAGCGGAGATTATAGGAGATTACCCCGTTATTCAGGACACTGCTAATAAGTGCTATGTGCTTAGAGTTCAAAGCAAAGATTTGAAACTGGATTTGTTTCTTGCTTAGTTCCAAGAAAACATAACATTTACCAGTTGCCATTATAATCAGAACAATCAATTATGATTGCTGTAAATAATAAATTATATTTCTTCTGTACTGGCTACTTTTTTACAGAGGCACAATTGAGATCATTTTAACAAACTGCATCGCTGTTTGGTTTGATGGCTGCAGTGTCTCAGATAGAAAGTCCATACAGAGAGTGGTGAGGACAGTGGAGATGATAGGAAGCTCGCTTCCCATTGTCCAGGATACTGCCTATAAGTGCTTTGTGCTTAGAGCTCAAAGTATTGTTAGAGACCCCACACACCCCCTCCTCACAGTCTGTTTCTGCCGCTCCCTTCTGGGAGGAGGTTTTGAAGTATTTATAGCAGGATTACTAGATTTTACAACAGCTTTATTCCTTAAGCCATCTGTCTTGTAAACTTGCAGGATTCTTTTCCCCCGCCATGTATAGAATATGTATCAGTGAAGATGGAAGAACTTCTAGCTTTAAAAGAGCCTCCGCTGATCCACAGTGCCACTCCTGCCCTCAATTTTGGATCCTTTTGGAACAGATAAACAGAGAAGGGTTCTTAATTCCCTACAACAGAGTTCTCTAAATTTGTTCTGACCCAAACCCTTTTCCAATAAAACAAACATGAACCAAAGGGAACAGAAACCTTTTAATGATTCTTATGAATCCCGGTTAAAAGGCTGCTGCAAACTAATTAACTTTGATAAGCACAAGCCTCGCCAAAACTGTGCGAGGCTGCCAGGAATAACAGATAAGGTTACCGAGAGATATTTTACAAGACAAGAGTCTTTAAGTACCAACTTCAGATACTTCAATGTTCATGAGGCTTGAGTTTCAGAATGTCTTTGCTTCCTGCAAAGAACGTCTGATTCACAGCTGGCTTTTATCTTCTTTTTTTTTGAAGAAAATTTTATTGATTTTTAGAAACAAACATAAACAAACACAACACAGAACATGAAAACATAAAACCTCTTTTCTGAAAGCAGCCTGATCCCGGGTTACATCTCTTTGTACAGATACCAATTCAAATTCATGCTCATTTTTATATACCATTCCATATCTTATTACCCTTCTACATTTTCTATATAGCTTCTCCCCTCTTTTAACTTTCTTAATTTTAGTTTTATTTGTTTCATCTCAAATCAGATCATTATATTTATATTCTTTGTCTGTCCTATTTCAACTGTCTATTATCTTTTCTCATTAAACAAAATTCATCCTGTGGTCACTGATTGGAGTATGACGCCTTTATATCTTTCCTCTAAAATTATAACACTTAACATAGAACATAACTTCCATTCGGATTCTGCGTAGTACATTAAAGCTGCACGTTACATTTAAAAAGAAAAAGAAAAATATAAATATATAATTAAAACAACGATCTATACCAATTCAATTCTATCATCAATGTGAATATTCATTTAAATTTTAAACATTTAACACATTACTTTTCAAGTAGGTATCATGCTTCTAGGGGAACGCTTATAAACTTTCCATAATTACTTCCCCCCCACTTCACTTGCATTTTAAAACATTATGTCATTAAAATGTTCCCATTCCTTTCTAAATTAATTCTCTCATTTAATTCATTTCATTTATTTTATTCACAAATGTTTCACTAAATTATACGGTTTAGTTGTTTCCAATTTTCTAACATTATTTCTAAATACAAATATAACAATACAATCATATGTACCTTTGCAGAATCCCTTTTTCAATTAAATTTTTACCCATTATCTCTAAATAAATCCTGTTTCTTTACATCTTGCTTCACACCCTTCCCTCCTCCTTTGCTTCTTCTCTCTGTCCTTTTTACACCCTTGTCTCTCCACCTCGATTTCCCTTTTCTGTATTCCCTTTCTCTGTTGCTTTCTCACATTACATCCACTTTTCACCTTATTTTTCCCTTTTTTGGTTGTTTTTTTAGGTCTCAAATTCTCCATTCTCTTTCCCTTTTCCCCCTTCTTCCCCAAGTAGAGTTACTTGTTCATTTAAAATGGCTTCTTCTTTGTCCCAATCTTGTTGCATAGTCTTTTCTTGTAATTTCTCGTAGGTAGAGATCGCCATTTCTAAGAATTGAAAAACAGAACCAAGAGAGCCCTTCCCTTCTTGTTCCTCTTCTTTAAGTTTTTTAAATTCTATTTTCAGTTCATCCACAAGTGATGCCATTGTAGAGTGTGTTGTTTTTCTTTTAAAATAACCACCCAAGTGTTTTTAATCCTTCAAATATACTTCCAAAAGTCACAAAGTCAGCAAGCAATCCAAATACACACAAGCTCTTTCTTTGGACACCTCCTTCCTTTTTTCACTTTCTCTTCCTGGGGTTAGTATTTAGTTACAAAGTTCCAGTTAAAATGTATCTTTTAGAAGTCTGTTAAAATTTAACTTGAGATTCCAGGCTATCTCCTCCTTCCAAATCCTGTTCTTATTCTCTTCCTCTCCCTTCCTACTTATAGCAAAAAAAAAAAATCCTTCTCTTTTTTTCCTTTTATATTCAGAAATCTTTATTATCCCCTTGGCATTAAGTTTTCCAGCTTAAATACCTGTTGATGCCAAAGCAGATTTTTTCCGATTTCTCATTCATCTCTGTTCGCTGTCAACGTAAGGAAGGAAAATGAAAAAAAAATTGTTCCCTTTTCAATTTCATTCGCTGCTTCTGAATCTTCTTTGGGAGCAATGTATCCTTTTTTAAAATTTGAGTTCCAGGATGCCTTAATTGTTGTTTCTTATCCCGGTCAGCCAAAACTTTCACTTCAGCACTTTCTTCCTCCTGCACATTCTTTTCCAGACGAGGGCTTCTTTGAGGCGGCCATTTCTGACCGCCGCTCTACCGCCTTCGGGAAAGGGAGTTTAGCCAGCTGGGGAGGAAAGATGCGGCTTTCCTCGACCCTGCTGGAGTCTCCCCCGTCTTCACCGACCTCTACGGGGTGGCTTAGCCCTGAAGCCAGCTGGCTCGGGGCGCTCCGGCAGCACGCCCAGGCAAAAACTGCGCACGATCGCGGATTCCTGCCTGCCGCTGAAGCCCTGCAAACCGGAAGTTCCCGCTGGCTTTTATCTTCTTGAAGGAGAGGCCATTACCTTGCAGCCTTATTCCCGAATCACCTGTGCTGCTGCAGCTGCTCTTTCCTGCGAGCAGCCCTGCACACACTTGGCACAGACTCCTCGGGAATCTCATCGCTGCCAGCCCCCACAATCTCTGAAGGCAGCAGTCTGATGGTCCTGGACCCTCATCTGAGTCCTTGCTGTCCTCAGCCATCCACACCTGCTGCCGGCTAACCACAACAAAACTTGGCAACTTTAAGACTTGTGGACTTCCAATTCCCAGAATTCTCCAGCCAACATTGAGGTAGTTGCCAATTTTGGAGACCCATGCCCTAAAATAACCAAGTCAATTACTTAATGATTACAACACTGTGAAGGATCATACAAAACCCCATTTTTCAGACTATAGGTACTCAACCTACAACCACAATTGAGATCAAAATTTATCTTGCTTTAATATTTAATATTACACGTTTTGACCGCAGCAAGAAGGAAGAGACCCCATTAAGATGATAAGGAAGATACTAGATTGTGCAGAAATGCACAGACTCATACTAAAAATAAAAGATATTCAGAATACTATTCAACATGGAATAGGTTTTATCAATGGTTAGAAACAGGAGGTAGAAGTTGGAAGGCGAAAGAATCAGGTGACTTGGAAAGAGACACTGTCTATATTATCGGTAAAGGAATGTAAGTATTAGAATGATAGAGGAGTTGACATATGATAAGATGGTCAGAATTTTTTTTGTACAAAAACTTGTATATATACATTTGCATATACGTTATTCTGTTTTTACTTCTGTTTTATGGCAATTGGAATACACGTATTCCAGTGTAATACGGCCCATGACACTGTATTCAATATATTTATAAGTAAACAATAAAAAATATTCTAAAAAAATATATCTTGTCAAGTGAGAAATTTGTTAAGTGCGTTTTGCCCCATTTTACGACTTTTCTTGCCATGTGGTTAAGTGAATCATTGCAGTTGTTACATTAGTAACATGGTTGTGAAGGAAATGTGACTTCCCCATGGGCTTTGCTTGGAGGGAACCATATGACCCTGGGACACTGCAACGGTCATAAATAGGAACCACTTATCAAGTTAAGATAACAGATAATCAGAGTTGGAAGGGACCTTGTAGGTCATCTAGTCCAACCCCCTGCCCAAGCGGGAGACCCTACACCATTTCCGACAAATGGCAGTCCAATTTCTTCTTGAAAATCTCAAGTGTTGGTGCTCCCACAACTTCTGAAGGCAACTTCTGTTCCATGGGTTGATGGTTCTCCCTGTCAGAAAGTTTCTCCTTATTTCCAGGTTGAATCTCTCGTTCAGTTTCCATCCATTATTCCTTGTCTGGCCTTCTGGGGCTTTAGAAAATAGATTGATCTCCTCCTCTCTGTGACAGCCCTCAAATATTGGAAGGTTGCTATCATGTCTCCCCTGGTCCTTCTCTTCCCTAGACTAGCCATATCCCAGTTCCTGCAACCATTCTTCATATGTTTTAGCCTCCAGTCCCCTCATCATCCTAGTTGCTCTTCTCTGTACTTTTTCTAGAGTCTCAATATCTTTTTTTATAGTGTGGTCAACAAAACTGGATGCGGTATTCTAGGTGTGGTCTTATTAAGGTTTTACAGAGTGGTAAAAGTACCTCCCTTGTTCTCAATTGTATCCCTCTATTAATGCAGTTTAGGATTGCATTGGATTTTTTTGGCTGCTGCAGCAAAGTTTTCGTAAATCACAGTACTGCAACAGCCAAAAGTGTGAAAAATGATCGAAAGTCACTTTTTCCAGTGCTGTTGTAACTTTGGCCACTAAACAAACTGTTGTAAGCCGAGGACTACCTGTACTGAATTATAAACCATGAAAAAAAAAAAAGAAAAAGAAAGAAAGAAATGAAATTCAGACAGGCTCCCATCGACTTGGTAAGAAGCAGCATTTTGAGGAAATACGGTAGTGACCCCCATAGTAAAACGCCTTCCTTGCAACTCCTCCTCTTTTGGGAAGCAGTTGGTAAAGGAGTCACTTCCCTTCCCCCAAGACAGCATTTTTCTCTCTCTCCTTTTTCTTGCAAATACAAGGAAGAAAAGAAGGGAGGAGGGGGGATTGCCCAATTGAAGCACCCTCCTCTCAACGGAATCTGGGTGGATTTCAACACTGGTTGGCCTGGTGGATTAGACATTCTTGTAGCTGATTAATCCCTTCAAATGGCAAACATCCTTCAGTTTTCTTCAAGGGGAGGGTGAAAAATAGGGCTGGACTGGATTGGATTTACACACATTCCCAGGCAGAAGATTCACTTACTATGGCAGAACAGAGTTAGAAGGGACCTTGGAGGTCTTCTAGTCCAGCCCCAGTTCAAGCAGAAGACCCCATAGTACCATTCTGGACAAATGGCTGCTCAATCTCTTCTCAAAAACCTCTAAATAATGGAGTACCCACAACTTCTGTTCCACTGAGTAATTATTCTCACTGCCGGGAAATTTCTCTTCATTCTTAGATCTCCCTTTAGTTTCCACCCACTGCTTCTTATCCTATCTTCAGGTACTTTGGAGAATAGGTTGACCCCTTCTTTATGGAAGCCCTTCAAATATTGCAAAACTGCTATCATGTCACCTCTAATCCTTTTCAGTAGACTAGAAATATCCAATTCCTACAACTGTTCCTGCTATCTCTTGGCCTCTGCCCCCTCATAATCTTTGCTGCTCTTCACACTTTCTAGAGTCTCAACTCTACAGAGTAGGGGTTTCCCTCTGTGGATCTCACTGGATTTCAAAAAGTTACTCCTCTAGTAATCTCATCAACTTAATGGATCTGAACATCACGTAATTTCCTTTCGACCCAATTTAAGTCACCCTGCTGTTATTATCTGCTGTTTAGCCACTTCTTAGAATACAAGAATCACCAAGGCTGACCTAATCCAGCATTTTATATTCTACATACCAGTACGTGCTTCCCAATCAGATAGTTCTGGATTTGTGATTAAAATCAGCATTTCAATCCAAATCTGTCAATCAGAAACCAGAAGCTCTGAACTATTTATTTATTTGCAGCAATCAACAGATCTAATGATACTGGTCAGCATGAATCCAAAATGTTCCCATAGCTGCCTCATAAGTCAGAGGCGAAATATGTTCTCCAGATGTTATTGGGTTGTAATAACTTCTGCTCACCCTTACCATAGCAAAGACCAATAGAGACTTTAACATCTGGGAAGACAGCACTTTCAGGAAAGACAGGATGATTCCTTATTTATTTATTTTTGGATAGGAAGGAAAAAAGCTAGGAGGACATGGCTTTCCTTAAATGTCTTATTGATTTACCACAAATATGGAAACTTACCAAATATGGTAAGAAATGAAGCAAACTCTGCTATTAAAGAAGGAATATAAATGTCTTTCTTTATAACTTTTTGAAACAAAGCAAAGTGGGTCAACAATGGAATGCTAAATCTTGAACTTAACTATGAGATCTCAGTAACTCTTGGTCAATAAACATGGATATTCATTGCGCTTGGAACCAGACATGGTGGCTGAAGAAAAAAATCTTCTTTGGCACTCAATTATATTTTTCGGTCTAGCCACAGGTCTCAATTCCTAAAAAAAAATCTTTATTTCATCATAAGCAAGTTAATGTATAAAGGAGAACAATCTTAAGTTTCCATCTATTTCAACTGCATGAAAAAAATAGGGCTAATATTATAGGGATCAGAAACACAAGATTAGGGTGATTTTATTATCATTCCTTCTTATAATTACAATTATAAACCTGAAAATGTTTTTTTTTTCACGCAACTATAGAATGTTAATAGCAAACTACAAACCAGCTTAAATCCCAGTTGTGCTCCTGAATAGTTTGTCACTCACAAAAGATTTGTGTCTTTTTCAATGAATTCCAGACCTACACAATTTGTTTAAGGGACCCTGAAATACCATCCTAAATATATCCAATACAGAACCTAGGGAAGAAAAAAAAAAAGATAGATTTTAATTTTTCCCTAGCCCTTAATACCCACTCCTCCAATGTCACAGGACTTGTTCTAAGAATAAAAATGCCCTGTCCTAAAAAGAAAAATCAGGACAGAAACTAGCAGTACTCGGACTTGTTCTAAGAATTAAAAAACCAGGATAGAAACTAGCGGTACTAGCAACGCTGTAGCACTCAGGCAAGGATACAACAGACAATATGGTAAAACAAACGCAGTACGGAAAATTAATGAAGACAACATGCAGACGACTTTAAAAAGAGTCTTTTGGAAATTATAGCTTGCTTTAAAACAACCTCTCGGAGAGGAAGGAGGGCTGCGTGCTAAATATTCTTTCTGAACTCGATGGTTGCAGAGCCAGGGAGGATGATTATTCCAGATTAAACAGATTGAATCAATGAAAGATGCAGAATAAATTGGCTCATCCATGAGGTCTTAAGAGAAACCTCATTTTATAATCCCCCCCCAAAACAAGCACAATTTCCCTTCCACGTTTCCATCTGTGGCTGGGAGACCAAAGCATCTCCACAATAAACCTCTTTTGGGAGCCCCAATCCAGACACAGTCTTGAGCCTCAGGCCTCTCACTTAGGCTGGGAAATTCCCAGAAGGAATGAAATCCGGGGTGTGGAAAGCGTGGAAGAGAAAGCATCCCTCCTCCAGCCCGCCACCCCACATCTCTCCCTGCATCCCCTTGCCCCACATCCCAGGAAAAGAGGCTGGGGAGGGAGGGAGGCCCACCTCAGCCAGAGAAATGGAGGGAATGGGATGTTTTAAAAAAGGAGGAGAGAGAGAGAAAGAGGGAGGGGGAGAGAAAGAGAAAGAAAGAAAGAAAGAAAAGAAAGATTCACCTCAACCAGAGAAATGCAAGGAAATGAGATGCTTTAAAGGAAGGGAGAGAGAGAAAGAGGGAAAGAGAGAGAGAGAAAGAGAGAGAGAAAGAAAAATTCACTTGAGCCAGAGAAATGGAGGGAATGAGATGCTTTAAAGGAAGGGAGAGAGAGAAAGATGGAAAGAAAGAGGGAAAGAGAGAAGGAAGGAAGGAAGGAAGGAAGGAAGGAAGGAAAGAAAGAAAGAAAGAAAGAAAGAAAGAAAGAAAGAAAGAAAGAA
>BLBF01000039.1:22124927-22143122 GCA_015471245.1 Laticauda colubrina
AGAATGGAAGGAAGGAAGGAGAATGGAAGGAACGGGTGGGAGGGAAGGAAGGAAGGAAGGAGAGAAAGAGGGAGACAAGTGAAATGGGAGGGGAGAAGGGAGGGAGAAGAGGAAGAAAGGAAAAGAGGGAGACAAGTGAAAAATAGGGAAGAAGGGAGGGAAAAAATGAACAAGGGGGAAAGGTAGGACAGAGTGGGAGGGAAGAAAGGAGGGAGGGGGGAAGAAAGGAAAGAAGGAAGGGAAAGAGGGAGGCAAGTGAAATGGAAGGGAGAAAAGGAGAATGGACAAGAGGGAAAGGGGCGACAGGGTGGGAGGGAAGAAGGAAGGAAGAAGGAAGGGAGGAAGGAAAAAGGGAGGGAAGGAGAAAGGTGTTAGGAGAAGCAAAAGGGAAGGAAGGAGGACAGACAAGGAAGGACATGGAAGGAAGGAATGCAGAATGGAGAAGGAATAAAGGGAGGACAGGGTGGAAGGGAAGAAGGATGGAAGGAGAGAAAAGGAGAAGAGGAAGGGGAGAAGAAGGAGAGAAAAAGGAAAGAATGGCCCCGTGAGAGAGTTGGGAAAAGGGCAGAAGCCCAGCAGGCTAAGGGGTGGGTTTCTTTTTGGGCTTCCCACCTTTCCACCCCATCCCTGGCCTCTTGAGGTTTTTCTGGAGCAGGGGTCTCCAACCTTTTGGACCTCAGGGACCACCAAACTCATAATTTTAAATCCCAGGGACCACTAACCAGTTCTGTGGGCATGGCCTAATTTGTGGGTGTGGCTTGGTCATGTGACTGGCTTGGCATGGCTTGTATGTAAATATTATAAATATTTATATAAATATTGATTTTTTTTGTTAAAAAAGAGCAACCTTTACCCAAAATCAGGCAAAGCAGGCAGGCAGATTGGGTTGCTCACAGAATCATTGAGAGAGCTATCTATCTGCCATCGGCTAGCTCAGTCTGTCACATAAAATTTGCTTGCAAACAAGAAACTCACAAAATTAACTCACGCCATGTACGTAAATGGTTAATTTACGTACATGGTTAATTTTTTATTTAAAAAAGAGCAACTTTTACCCCAAATCAGGCAAAGCAAGCAGGCAGGCAGGCAGGCAGATTGAGTTGCTCACAGAATCATTCAGTGATCTATCTATCTGCCATTGCCTACCTGAGTCTGTCATATAAAATTTGCACTGAATAATACAACCTTCAGTCCTAAGGAAGGTTCGGCTCTGCTTTTAAGTTCTAAATCTTAAGATCTAAAGCTAGAAAGCAAGAAATGCAACCATTTCCTGCTTTCTAGCTAATCTAAATCTCCTGGCACAGCAGAACAGATGATGGTCGGAAAAAGGAAAAAATAGCAATTTGGCAGGCAAGTTTGCCGGGTAAGGTTCCCACAGGCCATGTGGGTTGAGCAGCCTTGTGTTTCTGCGCAGCCTGGATTAATTGCTTTGGGGGGTGGTCTGGGGGTGAGATTTCTCTGCAGCCCACCAAAATTTTCACAGGGCCCACCAGTGGGCCACGGCTGTTCTAAAGGACCCCAAGGACAGGCTAGGTTTCCACTGGCCCATTTAACAACCCTTTTCCAAGGCCTGGATTCTCCCTGGAGCAGGTGTAAATCTCTTCCTCCACCTGAGATCCATAAGTTTGCATGGAGAGGAAATTTCATTTTAGGCAGACTTGTTGCAAAGGAAAGGGCTTCTCTGTCCAAGGCTTAAACAGCTGAAGGGGGCTGCTGGCTACCTTCCTCTCCAGAGCCAAGCAAGCAAGGGGTGTAAACTGAGATCATTTGATCAACCATGGCTAATTCAAAGGCACTGCAAAGGTTGTCTTCTTGCAAACCTTTCAAGCATGTAGAAGCTGGCAAGAAAATTAATGGTGTGACATGAATGATATAGGAAGAATATAAATGGCGTGCAGGGAAGGAAATAGGACTTTGAAATGTGACCTTTGGGGCTTTTCGTGTTTCGCTACGAAATGGGTCAGGTTTAGTTTTTGGAGAGGAAAATAAGGGGAAAAAATTCTGCCTCTGCCTACCAGCATCCATCGGTATTCATCTGGCTAGCATCCTGTCAGTGTATGAGAGAGTTGAGGGCTGTTTGAAAACTGCAGCAGTATTTGCTATGTGAGCAAGGAGACAGCAAGGAGCCTGGGCGTGGCTTAGCTCAACTGTTCTGTCTTAAAGCTGCTTGGTGCTATGAAAGTAAAACTGAAACTGAAACTCCTCTGCTTGTGTTTTGCATTTGGAGATGGTTTCTTTCTAAGTGGGGAGAGGGAGTAGAACTCCTTAGCACCAGAGCGCGTTAATAATAATTATATAGGAAATACTAATGCTCTGAATGGTTATTTCAAAAAATCCTTTCTTCATGGAACATACTGTCCAATTTCAAGATCGTAGGCTTTACAGTTCTGGAGATTTTTGTGATGATGCACGAGGGGTTATTTCGCTTTTATATATAAAAGAGTGAGTTTTCCGAAAGAAGCCACAATCTTCCAGACTTTCAGTCACCTAAGCTATAAAAAAAAGTAGGCTACAAATGCTGCTCCTTGAGATCTGACAGTTAACGCGTTACAACCCAGCAAGTTAGTTTGCCAATTAGATATTTAGAAATTGTAAAACCAGTAGCTAATTTTAAAGGAAATCTGTGCCCCCCCCCCAACACTGTAAGCTCTTTCTGATGAAGACCAGCCTTGGAAGTCAGAAAATTATAGAACGGCCTAATTCTCCTTTCTGACAATTCAGTCGTGCTGGTTTTAACTGGGAGCAAAAGTTTGTGGAAGAAAGTTTTAAGGTTGGGTTGGGTATTGGGAAAGGAAAATCTCAGCCATTTAAACTTATCAAGATGATGCCATTTTACTCGATTTTTCTAGAGGAATCTGGGGTTAAGTTACCCGATGGGTGAGAAGAGCAGCGTATACATTTCATGTAAATAAAATGAATAAAGAATCATCGATCCCAATCAGTTAATGGGCTCTGTGAGCAAGAACCGAATGCAATTTTCGAGAGCTGGATATTAAAACTATCCGAAGCCCAGCCATGTAGTAGTTACAAAGCAAGATGGGAACAATATCGTATCAAGATACAAAATCTCCAAGTCTCCAAGGTTATGATGTAGTTTGTCCTGTTCAATGCAAAAATCCACATCACAAATTGACAATAGAGGTATTGTTTATTTATTATTGTTATTCACCACTGTATGAAGAATGCTTTTGCAGAATGTTCAGTAGGGAGTTCCTTAGGAGAAAGACTCATGGCTGTCTGGGAACTTCTGGGAGTTGATCTTCACAAGTTTTAAAATTGCTCATATTGGATACCTCTGTACGAAGAGGTGCTCCTTCAGTTTATCCATGTACTTCTGGGACGGTTCAACGGTATGTAAATGACATTTCTTCCTGTAGGAGAAATTTTCCAGACTCACAAAGAAAGGTTTAATAAGAAGCTGATGCAATATGCAAAGTTTCAGGTCTGTAGAGCCTGTGTCTTGAGCACACTTTTGGATCTCCTGGCATGACAAAAGCGCAGTTCCAAATAGCGCAGTCTTGGAACATGCTAGAATTTCTACCATGTATATACTATTGAAGCTGCGACATCCATGCTGGCTTGGGTCTGTCATGAGGATGGCTGATGGTCGGATTCCGAAAGACCTCCTAGATCCGTGATGGCGAACCTATGGCACGTTTGCCACAAGTGGCACGCAGATCCATTTGTGCCATTATGCGAGCCGCAGGCAAACTTACCTCACTGTGCATATGCGCCTCACAGCTGATCTTTCTACCGTAGTTTGAGGCCTTTTTGGGCCTCCCAGAGGCTTAGAAAAAGCCTCTGCAAGGCTTTTCAGGATGAATAGGCCTGTTTTGTCACTTCCTGTAATATCAGAAGTGATGAAACGGGCATATTATTCGGTCTGAAAAGCCTTGCAGAGGCTTTTTCCAAACCTCTGGGAGGCCAAAAAAGGTCTCAAATCAGCTGTGAGGTGCAATGCAGGTAAGGGGGTGGAAACTTCATGTGCATGCGCAGGGGGAGCGGGGGCTCCCACACATTGCATTCTGGGTGCTGGCACATGACTGTACGCGCATGCTAATGCATGTGCAATTTTGGCACAGGAGCCTAAAAAGAGTAGCCACCACTGTCCTACATGGAGAATTAGCGCAGGGGAAGCACCCTAGAAGGAGACCACAACTACAATATCAGGATATCTGCAAGAGGGACCTAAAGGCCTTGGGAATGCACATCAACAGCTGGGAATCCTTGACCTCTGATCAGCCTGGAGGCTAGATGCAGCATGGCCTTCAATTCGAAGAAGAGATACTCATTTGGCAGGCTGAGGCCAAGAGGCAATCCCAGCACCACCAAAATCCAGAGGCTGGACAGCAGATAGATTGCATTTGTCCTCATTGTGGAAGGGATTGCTCGTCTCAAATTAGCCCTTCTAGATGCTGTTTTAGGACCTCTTTTCAGAGCATGATACCATAGTCTCTTAAGACTGAAGGATGCAAATAATCTGGGACAGTTCAATGATATGTAAATGACGTTTCCCCCCCCCCCGTAGGAAGGTGCAGGACACTTTTAATTAGAATTTCAGAATAAGAGGGAAACATAATGATTTAAAATGCAGTCTCGTATATACATCCACTGAACACAATGGACCTATGCAACTGCTGACATTCAATTTAAAAACAGATAAATGTTGAAATCACTGTAAAAACCAAAAAGGGGCTCAGGAAATGCCATATGTCATGATAGCATGTTATTTTGGAGTGAAGCGTTAGCAAAGGAGACCAGTCTTCCCGCACACCAGGAGTTGGCAACCTACGGCTCTGGAGCCACATGTGGCTATTTCATCCCTCTGCTGCAGCTCCCTATTGCGTCGGTGCCACAATTTTGAGAGGAGCTTCCGCTTTGGGTGGGTGGGGGGGAAGCACGGAGTGCCAGGAGGAGACTCTATGGCTAGGGGCAGGTTATCTTGTCGGCTCCATAATAGGGCTTTCGGTTAGGACAGGTAGAGGAAAAAGGATGCTGCCCAAGGAGAAGGTTCCCCCCGGTGTGGGAATCGGACTTCTGGTCTGTCCCAGAATTGAACCGGGGGGGATGGGGGCTTCTGATTAGGACCTTTGTGGCTCCTGGTGATTTCTTTTCTGTGGGAAACTGGTCCAAAAGACTCTTGAGTGTTTAAGGGTGTCGAGCACTTCCCCACACCAAAACAAAGCAAAACGTCTTGAGAAATGCAAAATCCAGATTTTGAGAAGTTTTATTAGTGGTTCTATTTGTCGAGATATATTTTTTTTTAAAAGTGCATAGAACAAGCCCTTTATTTCACAGCAAATCTTGTAGTAAAGGATTACAACATGGCACAGATCTTTGTGTTTGGCATAATTCAGACCATTTAAACCACAAAAATTCATCACAGTATCATCAATCTTTTTGCCTAGGCGAATGATTCTAAACTAAGGCAGAAAGAGCTGTTGCAGTTTATGTGAATGTGAAATATCAATTCTGACACCTAAACTTTAAACATTAAATGCTGTAGAAATTCACCAAGTAGAAAAAATATGTTTAGGATCTCCCAGGGTGTTTTTTTAAACTTTAATTGGTGTTAGAGGTTGGGATTATACAAAAGCTGCAATGTCAGAAAAAGAATCTCCAAACCTTTTGAGCACGATAGTTTCACAATTAAAATCCCTCTACCTTTTTTTTCCCTCTTGAAGAGCTCACTGGCAAGAATGGTTTCTAAATTCTGCTAATCCTACCATCATCCCATAAACCAGCTTTTCAAAGTCTTGAAAATAAGTCATCATAATCTTTCACATTAGCTTGTTCATTTAAAGTAGGAAAAATAAAAGATGTCAATAATCCAATGTTTGGGCTGTAGATTTAGCCTGTCATATAATAAACCTTTTTAACGCAAAGCAGATTATTTTGTGGCTGTTTCATGATCTGATTTCATAAAATGGCACTGGTTTCCCATTGAGAACTTTGTTTCAATTTCTCCCAGCTTTAGAAGATGGGTGGGGGCATCTAACTGGCCTATAGTTGCAAATGAACAAGCTGTACATTAATTCACATTTTACGTCTTCAGTTTTCTCTGTCCAAATGTTTACATCAATAGTCCTACAAATTATTATTGAGAACAAAATAAAAACTAAATCATTGCCATTCAGCCCCAAGACTGATAACTGCTCCACATTTTTAGAGCTGGTCTGACAACCTTAGAAAGGTGCATTTCACAAGGTTGGTAAAGATGAACAAACTTGCCTGAAAGGTAACAAAGAGAGAGAGAGAGACTCTCTCTCTCTCTCTCTCTCATATATATATATATATATATATATTCTCGAATGCTATTTTATGTGGAATCATGAAATGCCCCAAACACAGTGCTATAATCTTTAAAACAATTCCCAGAATTTTTTAATGTTATTCCATGGCAAAAGAATGGATCTCTGAAATCTTAAAAACAGCGTTTTTGAATAAATGTTGGGATAGATATACTGTCGTTTCCACGTTGGTATTAATATGAAAGGTAGGTTCTTTCTTTGCAATAAATTGACCAAATCCACTTATCAATGGATGGATATCTGTTGCCAAGCTTGTTGAGATGTGTAAAAACAGAAATTGTTAAAGCATATGTCCTCAATCTTTGTACAAATATATAGCAGATTAATGAATTAAATTTAGTTACAAGGTTGGTTGAAATACATTTTCCATCCTTCAAATCCAGTAAGGATTGGATTTTAGACTCAGAGGTGGTTCAAAAGTAACTTGGACAGCAAATTCTACCTGCTACGCACATATTCCAGGAATGTCATTAATTTCAAGTGAACTTTCCTGGAATGGAATAATTCAATGTTTGATTTTAAAAACTGGTCTTAAGGTCTTAAGCACTAGCTATTTAACTCCATCATTTACCATGCTGCAAGAGTGGATTGTCTTTTTGCAACTAGAAAGCATGAAGTTATCTCTGTGGACTTCAACTACCCGTAGACTTATTCAACTCCCAGATTTCTGATAGTTGAAGTTTACGAGTTTCAAAGTTGCCAAGGTTGGACTTCCCTGGTTTTGATCATTTTTAGGAAAGGGATAATAACATCAACAGGTTGAGCTTCATAGAAGCTTAACATGCCAATTTTGCTTCTTATTTCTATTAGGAAGACTGCTCAAAATTTGCAGTTTTGGCAAATTTGGTACTGTGGCCTCATGCTACAAAGGGTTTGGTTGTATCAGTGTTTCATCAGCATTTGAATAACATGTAAAATGTGTTAATCCAATGCAATCCAGAAGTTACTTTTGACTGCAGAAGCTTTTAAACAATTGTAGTGAAGGAGGCCAGGCATTCTGCTGCAGTTCTTTCTTTTGATTTGAGGTTTGTTCTAAATAGAAATCACAAACTCAAGTCTGCAGGAAAATCATTGGGGGACTAGTTTACAATGTAAACTTTAATTATTCAGGCTTTATTTATTAACTTATCTTCCTTCCTTCCTTCTTACTCTTCCCTCCCTCCCCCTAAATAAATTGTTTCATTGATAAAACTATAATTAGTTTAATCAACTTTCTTAATCTGAAGTCATCCAGACTGTTGACTGTCAGCTAGGAATATAACATAATATTCAGCATATGCAAAAGGCACTAATTGGAGAAGGCTGTGGTATATGAACGTTTTGAAAATGGACCCGCTGGAAACTTTTGCAGATTTCCCCCCCAAAATGGTGTACGAAGATCACAGAGGAATTTACTGTAGTTTTTAATCTCTAAGCAGATAGGAAGAGAAAACCCACTAGTCTGAACAAGATCAACTGACTTATCAATAAAGAGATTTAACTTTTTTTCTTTAAATATGTATGTAAATAATGTAGTGGGCATAAGTTCAACACCCATCAATGAAATGCTGTTACTTCCCACCACGTTAAGTTAATCCAATTAATTGTTGTTTAAGAAATAGAAAAAGGAAATGGATATTCTATGTACAGGAGGACAGGACCCTACTATACAATGATAAGGAATGCTGTGGTCTTTCTTTTGGTCACTGATGATTGCACTTGATGAATTTGTCCAGGAAACTTCAGTCCACAGCTGGAGCTGGTGGTTCTTGTCCCTGTATGTTGAGAATATATTGAATTAGAAGTTTCCAAATGTTGCAAAAGGGGTTGTCCACTTAAAAATCCTCATACCTCTTTACACATTTGTATTTCACGGAATAAAAGAAAATTACAGATAGTCTTCAACTTACAACTACAAGTGAGTCACCCCAGCAGTCTTTCATGGCTAAGGCAGGATTAGAACTCGGGTTTTGAATGCATGGTTTAAAAATAGGTCTATTCATACATATGGGTGGCCAAGGGAGGAATATAAATCTAAAAGCAGAGAACTACTGAAAGGCAAGGTGATAGATGATGTGCTGGCTGGAGTGGATATTTAGTTTAGAAATGAGAGCTGCCCCCTTAAGGGAATGCTTCATGAGAAATGTAGTTTATGTCACGTGGTCATATCTGTACTCCTGATTGGCCACTGGGTTAATCTCCTGTTGGGCTGGAGAAGTTTATGCATGCTTGCATAGGGCGGGAGATTTCTTTTGCTCTTGCATGATGGGCTAAAGACCACCTTCTTTCACACTATTAAGGGGCACAAATTGAATGTTGTAAGAATCTCTGCATTAACTGTGAGCTATGATAAGAGGATCCCTAATGAACAATAAACTAATTTGCATGAAAGCCTTTTGTAGTGTTTAACTGCCAGCCCTGCTAGCAATCAGAAGCAGAGGACAGAATAGGTGACGGTAAGAATTGTGAACATAAAACAAGCAATTGACAATCTTTGGAATAAATGCACCAGGAAGAGCAGGACAGAAGAAACAAATGAAAATAGAGAAAAGGAAAAAAATTACTCTATGAAAAAAATAGATAAAATTATCTCCCAGTGAGTGACTAGAACAGGGGTGTCCAACCTTGGCAACTTTTAAGATCTGTGAACATCAACCCACAGAATTCTCCAGCCAACCATTCTACCTGGGGAATTCTGGGAGTTGAAGTCCACAAGTCTTAACATTTGTCAAAGTTGGATATCTCTGGACTAGAAAAGCAACAAAACAGAACAGGATATGGAGGCCAACGGAGACAAAAGGAAAATAACCTTATTCATGCCAAAGAAGTATGTGGACTTACACTAATGGGAGATGTATGAAAGAAAGTGCTTGCTAAAATGATGAAGCAGGGGCGATTGTGCAATATGTGTGGAATGATTGCTGCCAAAAGGAGAGGAAACAGTTTGTGTGGTGCGCACAGACAGAGAAGCAGCAGCAAAGAAGACAGTCCAAGGGAACATGGAAGCATTAAAAGGTAAATGAGGAAGAGGAAATGAAGAGTTATTTAGACTGGGGGGAAAAAAACATGGGAAATCAAAGTAGCTAACAAGGAGCTTTCAAGAGAATGAATGGAATGCTATTTAGAATCCTAGCCTAATCCAGTTACCTTCACTAGGTTATCACCAACAGGCTGAAAGGATTATTCACACCCCTGGGTGGGTTCTCCACAAGCCCTGGTGACAAAATTCTCTAAGACAGATAGGATTTTAACTTGAATGATTCTGCTAAACAGCAATGCAACATTACAACATCCCTGAAAAGAGGTCTGACAGGTCGTCCTCAACTTACATCAACAATGCAGCCCAAAATTTTCCATTGTTAAGGGAGACATTTGTTCAAGTGAGTTTTGCCCCATTTGCCACCGTTCTTAAGTGAATCACTGCAGTTGATAAGTATGAACACGTTGCTGAGCCTCTGAATTTTGATCACATATTCATGGGGATGCTGTTAAGGTTGTTAAGTGTGAGCAACGGTCGTAAGTCCCTTTTCTCATTGCCGTTGCAACTCTGAATGGTCACTAAATGAACTGTTGTGAGTAGAAGACTACCTGTATTGAACCAGTGTGGTATGACTTAATGCAGGATGAGCAGAATATGTACCCTTTTTCCTTGTATGGTACATTTCCTTCTTTTCCTGTTATTACCCAACCAAAGAAAATAAATGCCTCAGGAAACAGACTCACGTTGTGCGGGCTTGATGGCTTTTCGGAAGTCATCGATCTCCGTAAGCTGATGGGTCTCATCAAGAACAAGACCAGGGCCACCACCAGCCAGCCCACCATAATCATGGTGACACTGATGTCATTCTCAATGGATGGACTTGGTCCTGGCACTAGGAAAAGGACAACACCACCACAAAGGGAAGAGAGACAGCAGAATTAACTTCAGACATGTCAACAAATGATCCGCCAGAAAACTCAGTTCCGGGTAGGGCAGAATTGTGACTCAGGGCAGAGGACTGATGTAGTGCCAGGTTCTTGTCTAGACTTCTTGCGGTGCTAACAGGTGGACAGGAACTGAACATTAGCAACTGGGTGACTTAACTCCTTGTCCTAAAAGAATTCATGCTCCCACTGCTTAATAAATCAGGATTCTTTTTTTTAATTTAAATATATAGATAGATAGATAGATAGATAGATACATATATATATATACACACAGAAAGAATCCATTCCATTTCAATCGTTCATCGACTAGGTACACATTTCAAATTACTTAACCAATATTAATAATATTCTTCTTATTCAACTTAACAACATAACAAAAATCACATTCCCATATGTATAGTACAAATGAAATCCAATATACCCATTAAATTAATTCCTCTTATTACTCTATGAATACATCTAATCCTTTTAATTTATTCTATTTTCCATCCATTGATAAAACAAATCCCATACTATATAATACTAAGATTCTTCTTCTTTAATTTCTAGTGTCAATTCATTTCTGCACATTCAAATATTTTTTCAATTATTTTTCCTTCTATTGGTATCTTATAACTCTTCCAGTTTTGGGCAAATAAAATTCTAGCCGCTGTTAAAACATGTATAATTCAATAGGTCTTTTCTTTACGATGGCCTTCTGGTATCATTCCTGATAAAAATATTTCGGGCTTCAAATCTATGTATTGTTTAACCATTTTCTCCAATCATGTGGGTATTTTAGTCCAATACTTTTTAGCTTCTGTGCAAGTCCACCACATGTGATAATATATTCCTGGTATTTGATAACATTTCCAACATTTAATTGATTTATCTTTAAACATTTTTGCTAATTTTGCTGGCACTCAATGCCATCTGTAAAACATCTTGTACAGATTCTCTGTATATGCTGTCGATATTGTCAATTTATAGTTCCTATCCCATAGTTTCTGCCACTTATCCAATTCTATAGCATATCCATGCTATCAAGAAACAATAAATCAGGATTCTGTGCCTACCAGGGATGACCAGGGAATAATCCCAATTGTTATTGGCCACAAGTCAATAGAAAAGCACATGCTGGATTACATATTCTGTTGGGTCTGATTGGAAGGCGAAGGAGGTTAGCGTGATTCCATTATTTATGATCTTATTTTGGAATCCCTCTGGCTTCTAGGTCTTGTGGACAAGACCTGAAAAAAAGATAGTCAATCTCTTTTGTTTACTTTTTCCCCTGGCTGAGTTAATCCCCTAGGATAGGGGTCTCCGTCCTTGGCCACTTTAAGACTTGTTATGCTGGCTGAAGAATTCTGGGAGTTGAAGTCCATAAGTCTTAAAGTGGCCAAGGACGGAGACCCCCCCCCACCCCCACCCTAGGACAGAAGGATGAGGATCCAACCAGCATAACTGAGAACAAATAAATCCCGAGAGAAAAGAAACATTTCCTCGAATGCTGTTTCGTATATGCACTTAATCAGCTCCAAAACAAAAAAGGAATTTACGTCAGAATAAATGTGATAAGATTTCACCATAAGTTAAAAAAAATAAATAGCTGAGATGGATTAATTTTTCATACTAAGAAACAACGAAGTTGCAAAAGTCAGTGTTTGGTTTCTCCGACAGCAAACAACACAGAATGACACATACAAGCACACAAATTTGGACAGTAACCTTAGCAATGCATTTAATGTCATGACAGACATTACGTCCAACATTCCAGCTGGCCTTAATAACAGTCTGGCTCTATACAGCCTCCGGGCTGGGAAATTCTGGGCATTGAAGCCCACCCATCTCAAATTTGCCAAGGTTGAGAAACATTGCTCTAAAGAATTGAAAGGGAACTGACATCACCATTTTGAGACTTCCATCTGTCATTAATTCAGGACTTCCCCTTTCTCTGCTATTAGTTATTCTCCTATTAAAGGAACAACCAAAAGACATTCATCACAACATGTTTTTGTCTTTTAATCTCACATAATCCTGAGAGGAGAAGTAAATCTTGTCAGCTCCCCATAGATCTTTTTTGTTCAAATGTCAAAAAAGTTCTATAGGTCCTTTGCACATCAAACATTCTTCCCAGTATCCTCTTTTAACTGTGGATATTCCCGAGGGACATTACTGGATTATATAAATACATAAATATCACATCTGACATGATAAATACAATATCTGACATGATAGTCTACATGGATTTTTTTTCAACTTGATTTTTTTTTAGCTGGATCAGTAGCTCTGACTTCATTCTTCATGCTGAAAGGAGCAGATAGGACCCCAACCCGTCTCTTGGTAATTCTTCTGGTTTACTGCCAGGACCAATCTCACATGAATCTTAGTCACAATCCACATTCAGACTGAGATTAATCAGTATTTGGGTGTGAATCACAAGCAGCAGGCTGCTTTCCCCTTCACCTTGATTGACTTGCAACTTAATATCTGTCAATCTTGAAGAACCTACAAACCCATCCAGCAAACTTTGCAGGGCCCTATTTTCTCTTCTTTCCATACCTTCCCCCTGCTAGCTCCATCTTCCCCAACTACAGTTGTAAATTACAGCTGCAATCCCAATGTATCTGGAAGTGATTGGCTTGGAGAAAGCTGAGCTAGCTAGTGAGCAGGACTTTTTATATTAATGTACAAACAAGATGACTTTTTCTTAATTCCAGCATCATGGTCAACCATTCATGGCATTTCAAATCAGCAGCCTCAAACTGTATTTTTGTCCTGCAGATGAAATGCTTAATAAGATGTGATGTCCAAATAAAAGAAATTATTTAAGGTTATAATTTTTTTATTATTTATCTTACCAGAAGTATCATAAACAACTTAAAAACAGGGCAGCTTATTCTTAAATCTTCATAACTTTCCCCCTAGCTGATCAACTAATTTACTAAACTGATTAACATTGCAGCTATGCTACGTCCCTAAAAATAAAACCTTTAATTTATTTAGATTGATGGTATTAAAAAATTGCTGCTGGAAAAGATTGCCATATGTAGCACTAAAACAAATACTAATTTATAACTGAAGTGAGGATTTATCAATGTTCTTTGAAAAGAGATTGGACAAAGCAATGTTCTCTTCCACAGTCCACAAATGTCAGCCTAACTTTAATGTGCTGATATTGCTATATTATTAAACATATAGATAGTAATATAAAAGCATATGATAAGACTGCTTTATCAGTTATTAGCCATAGAAATGAGCTGCTGAAAACTACGGTACCTCCTTAGAAATCAGCAAGACATTTGTATAAGCAATGCAGCAAAAACAAACAAAAATGAATACCAGAAATGATATATATACATATAAAAAACCCTGGGGTGTCAAAGTTTTAAGCATTCAAGGTTTCTTTCTGAATGCAAAAAGTCAACCACAGGTCTCATAGCTATTTGCATATTCCAAACCCAGGCATATCCTGCATGAGAGCTCTCTTAATGAAAAGACTATTTGTCAAAAGTATGAATGAGGCTTTCAGCTTTACCAAGCAAAGGTATTGGTTAATGGCATGCTTCATTTGAGGGAGAGGAAAAAGTAAGTAAATCATAGCAGGAAATAACAGTATTTGAATAGCAGGCTATTTTTCTCCCAGCTCTTAAATATGCTGAACATCTTATGCAGAAACAGAAATGCATGTATGTGTCATCAAAATTAATGGAATAATTATCATTACTGTTCATATGTCTGTAGTACATTATTCATATTTGTTATCTGTCTGAACTTATAGAAGGAGAGTGCATTAGCTTACAGAATTAAAATTCAGATATCTGGGAGTAACTTTCCCAACTATCAAATTTTATTTAAAGGCCTAAGTTTTATATCACATGCATCTCGCACAACTGTTTTCTGTACCAGTCCTACTCTGGAATGTCTTCTCGCATTATTTATACTTTTTGGTATGATAAAGAGTTTCCAATTTTATTGGGAGGGGATGTTGGAACAGAAAACAATTCAGGAGTTGCTAACATAAGGTATGCTTTTGTTACAACTGCTGCTTGGGACAGTTTGAAAGAAAAAATTCATGAGGGGGGGGGAGGGAGGGAATGTGTGTGTGTGTGTGTGTGTTTGAGAGAGAGAGAGAGAGAGAGAGACAGAGACAGAGACAGAGACAGACAGATCTGCATATGTTAATGTCTGTGGCAGACTAGGATGGTTTTCAAACCTGACTCATTTATTTGTAATAGCAAAACAGACATACATTCTGACTGCAGCTGAACCACAAATCACTTACTTCCTCCCCAATTTTTAAAACATCCATCAGGGAGCAAAGGAATTACAGAAGGATGAGTCAGAGGCAAACAAGAAGCAGACCATTTGGGCCTTAATGTATTACCTTAAGACAATCTACTTTATGATAACTAATCATCACAATTAGCACAATGTATAACCAAATTATCACTTAAATTAAAATTTTATTCTGGCAACCACTATATCATCCCAGATTATAATTATGGCCACAACTGGCACAATCTCTAACTCCACAATTTATAATCATAAATAATCATAATTGATTATTCTGGTTATAATAGCAACTGTTAAAAGGCTGAGTTATCTTGGAAGCAAGCAAGAAACAAATCCAGTTTGAAATCTTTGCTTAATATAATGTATTAAGGAATGTACTTTTTTCAGATCAGATTAATTACAGCTAACACGATGCCTGTCTTAATCAGAACAGAGACAATAGGAAGTGTGTACAGATAAAATTTTGGCTTAGCTACACTGGCTTGTGTCATGTATTTCTTCCTCAATCATCATGTTTCGCATTGTAACCACCTATTCATATAACTATTCTTGCCTTCCAATTACTTACATTCCTGAAGACATTCTGTATCCGTGCAGTAGGACTGAGATTGCCGTAACTGAAATGAAAACAATGCAAGTTTAATTACATTTCATCAACTTGTTGGACAATTTCCAAACATTAAAATACACTGGAGAATGAAATGTCACTGATAAGAAATCCATGCCTGCTGTCCACCATGGTAATTTATAAAATGCTGGTGCATCTTATTCTGTAAGCTCCTGCGAACTCTGGTTGCTTACAGAAATGTAGATATTCTTCAGAATTTCTCTCAATTCATAGCAGAGTCAGTGACAACTTTCTGAGAAATCTGACATTGGCCAATAAAGACAACATAAATTGCCCTCTGTAACTACTCTGTTTCCCCCAAAATATGACCTACCCTAAAAGAAAGTCCTAGCCTGATTTTTGCACATGAGCCTAATATAAGCTCTATCCCCCCAAATAAGCCCTAATATCCCGTCCACTCCAGAATGGATCGGTAAAAATTAAGCTAGGGTGGGGAATAGGGAGGTGGAGCTGCCCTACTATTTACCTTTGGATAGTTGTATCCAGGCCTCGCACACCCTGACACCTGCCTTGCTGGGCCATTTCTTCTGTAGCCAGCAAGGCTGGCAAGGCTTTCCTGAAGGCCTCTGGAGCTGATAACAAAACTCTGGATTGATCTTGGCTGCAGAGGCCTTCAGGAAAGCCTTGCAAGAAGTTTCTGAAGGCCTGTGACAGTGAAAAAGAGGCCGGGGGCGATGCATGAAAGCGAGGTTAGTCTGTGGATGACATCCCCCGAAAATAAGACCTGGTGCCTTTTTTTTTTAATGTCAAAAAAAATATAAGACAGGGTCTTATTTTGGGGAAAACACAGTATTAAAGTTTATTGCTACATATAATTGGAAACTTTAGAAAAACTGCAAATAATATCACTATATATATTTCCTAAAAGTCCACACTGATTCCATTCTAGGGCAAAATAGGACCTACAACATAGCATAACCGTTTATTTTGTCCTGGCTTCCTAACCCAGCCCAGCTTTATTCAGTTTTCAGCCATACAGCTGGTCCTCAACTGACAACCATTTGTTTAGTGGTTGAAGTAACAAAGGCACTGGAAAAAAGTAAATTGTGAGCATCTTTCACACTTATGACCATTGCACCATCCCCATGGTCACGTGGTCAAAACTGGGACGCTTGGCAACTGACTTGTACTTATGACAGTTGCAGGGTCATATGATCGCCTTTTGCGACCTTCTGACAAGCAAAGTCAAAGGGGAAGCCAGGTTGATTTTACAACCATGTTACTGATTTAACAACTGCAGTGATTCACTTAACAACCGTGGCAATAAAGGTCATAAAATGGGGACAAAACTCACTTTAACAATGGTCCAACTTAGTGACAGAAATTTTGGCTTCAACTGCAATCATAAATCGAAGGCTGCTTACACATTGAAGACTCACCTTAACACACCTGGTTTGCTTTTAAAAAAAATCCAAATCGCTATAAATGTGTCCATACAAAATGTAGCCCTCAGAAGTTAAACATTTTAAAAAAAACACAATAATTATATCTCTGTGGTCCAAACCCTCTTTAAATAAACTGAATACAGTTGTAATAGGTATCCATGTTACAGTATCTGGTTCCTGAATCATGATAAAATATGCAAAACCTGAGTTTTAAACTGAATCAGATATTGCACTGATTTTGCAAAGCAATGGGAAAGCACCGGCTCTCCGGTCTTCCATCCTGCACTAACAGAGAGCCTTTCCAAAGAAATAAATAAATGCAGAGCACACAAATGAGTTCTCTATTGTTAAAAGAAAATAGAAACCAAGAAAACTCTGTATAGATGTGTTTATAATGTCCCTGACTTTTTATTGCTTCTAATGATTCCATAGATTTGTACCTTGCACCATGTGTTTGTGTGTGCTTTGTTTTTAAACAAAAGAGGGCAATAGTCACATAAATTTAAGCTCATGAAAACTTTCTAGAGAGCTCCTTTCGTTTATTACATTCTGATTCTTAATGCCAACATCATGACCATCACTGTCAAGATTCCAGCAATCGCCCTAATTAAATCATGTTTCTCGAGTCAAACTTTAAAAAACTTCAAATCCCAATTGTGCTCTTGGGAATTGACAAGCTGAAATTAAATCTGATATTGTTAAGTCTGGGTGAAACCAGGCTCAATAGCAGTAACTGTGAGAGGGATCTTGGAGACTTAGTGGACAACCAGCTAAATATGAGCCAGCGGTGTGCAGCAAAAAAGCCAATGCACTCCTAAGCTGCATTAACAGAGGGATACAACTGAGATCAAGTGAGGAACTAATACCACTCTATAAAGCCTTAGTAAGACCACACATAGAATACTGCATCCAGTTTTGGTCACCACACTATAAAAAAGATGTTGAGACTCTAGAAAGAGTGCAGAGAAGAGCAACCAGGAGGATTAAGGGACCGGAGACTAAAATATACGAAGAACGGTTACAGGAACTGGGCCTGGCTAGTCTAGGGAAGAGAGGGACCAGGGGAGACATGAGAGCAGTCTTCCAATATTTGAGGGGCTGCCACAGAGAGGAGGAAGGGGTCAAGCTATTTTTTACAGCATCTGTAGGCCAGACAGGGAACAATGGATGGAAACTGAAGGAGGAGAGATTCAACCTGGAAATAAGGAGAAACTTTTGGACAGTGAGAATAATCAACCAATAAAACAGAAGTTGCCTTTGGAAGTTGGGGGAGCATCATCACTTGAGACTTTCAAGAAGAGATTGGACTGCCATTTGTCAGAAATGGTGTAGGGTCTCCTGTTTGGGTGAGGGCTGGACTAGATGACCTACAAGTTCCCTTCCAACTCTGATTATCTGTCATCTGTTGAATCAAAATACTTGCTTTGTGTAGCGACCATATTAAGATAGGAGGTGGTGGGCCCCGTCTTCTAAACGAGTGGAACCATCCATTGGAAAACCCCATAGTAAACTTCGTGAAGAGACTTTAGTGTCAAAGATATCCTTTCCAGAGAAAACCTTGCCATATTTGGAATTTTATAGCTCAGAATCATTGTATATGCTTGCATTTTTATGCTTGGGAGCATAGTCAAGAATAGAATAGAATAGAATAGAATAGAATAGAATAGAATAGAATAGAATAGAATAGAAT
>BLBF01000039.1:22156260-22178788 GCA_015471245.1 Laticauda colubrina
GCGGGGGGGGGGGGGGGGGGGGGGGGGGGGAAGGAAGGCTGCTCTGGGGCCCCAACACGACCCCGCGTTGCTTCCCCTCGCATGCACCGGCCTAAGAAAACCAGCCGAGGCGCTAGAAACCGAATTGGCAACGTTGGTAAATAGGCAAAAACGCCCAACGCGCTTCGTGGGGAGTTACAATAGGCTTGCAAAATTACAGAGGGGGGCGGGGGGTTGTATTTGTTGCAACCCACACACAACTTCTGAATAGCCGTGCACTTTATTTTTTTGCCCGACGTTTAACTGGCAGCATCAAGTAGTTCAATGGCCCATTTCATATGCTTCAAATAAGTTTTGATTTGGTTCCTCGACAGGTAATCCTCGACTTACGGCCACAAGTGAGCCCAAAAATTTCTGTTGCAAAGCGAGATCCTTGTTCAGGGTGCTTTCCCCATTTGGTACGACCTTCCTTGCCACTGCCACTAAATGAATCGCCGCAGGTGTTAAGCTAGGAACAGGCTTAACACTCGTTAAGGGAACCAGGCTTGATTTTTGCTTATCAGAAGGTCACAAAAAGATTGCAATGAACGCTGCAGCCCGTCACAAATGTGAGTCAGTTGCCAAGCACCTAAATTTTGATCACAACTGTGGGGGATGCTACAATGGGTGAAAGGTGTGTGGTCATAAGTCACTTGTTCAATGCCAAATGGAACTTTGAACAGTCGGTAAATAAGTCGAGGACTATCATGAGCATCCACTATGGGGAGGGAAATAATATATTTTGGATATAAATCCCGTGTTAATATATGTATTCTGCTGCGCTTCATATAGAGCCATGATGACAAACCTGTGGCATGCAGAGCCATTTGTGCCAGCGCTTGAACAACAGGCAAACTTACTTCACTGCACATGTACACACCTCACAGCTGATTTTTGGGCTGCTTTGAGGCCTTTTTCGGACTCCCAGAGGCTTGAAAAAAGCCTCTGCAGGACAAATAATAGGCCCATTTCATCACTTTCTGTAATACCGGAAGTGACAAAACTGGCCTATTATTCGGCCTGCAGAGGCTTTTTTCAAGCCTCTGGGATGCCAAAAATCAGCTCTGAGGCACAATGCACTTTAGGGGGGGATTGCGTGCATGTGCAGGGGGCATGAGGAGGGTGCACATTGCCTTCTGGGTGCTGGCACGTGAGCGCGCACACAATTTTTGACCCAGGAGTCCAAAAAGGTTAGCCATCCCTGATATAGAGCCATCCCAAAGGTTAGCCATCCCTGATACAGGGTCTTCAAACTTGACAACTTTAAGAGTTTGTGGATTTCAAGTCCCAGAATTCCTGAGCTGACACGACTAGAGGAGGAATTCTGGGAGTTGAAGTCCACCAGTCTTAAAGCTGTCAAGTTTGAAGACCCCTTATATAGAGATACCCACCCCTGATAAACCTTTCCTCATAATCTAATTTTAAAACCAGATGTTAGTAATTATAGTAATTTACTTATATGCCAGTCCGGCTGCCGCATATAAGCATTCTTAGCTCTCCATCATGACATAAAAACATAAATGCAGTTGTAGATCAGGTCCATCTAACAACAAAATGATAAGCCAGTGGGATGCATAAGGCACAACACCAAACGCAACAAAGCTTGAATAGGGGGGAAATGCATGACCATCAAGAGCCTTAATAATCTCCATCTGTCCAAGACCCTTTTAAACCTGTCCAATTAATACTCTTTGTAGGGGAAAAAATAATGTAGGTCAAATGTTACATGTTAAAAATTGCTTTAATCTCCTCTCGTGTAATTTTATCTGATGATGTTCCCTTTTGGTACTTGGAAAGAAAAAGGCATGTTGGTATTTTCTACTTGCCATATTACAATGCTATATTACAGATAAAAAGCTCGGGATTATTTTGAATAAATCCATATTTAAAATGCTGCTTGAAATGAGGATTTCATAAATTAGGACTCTTCAGTCCTCTGGAGTTCTATTATTGGTTTAATTAATCCAGTTTTTAATCATAGTTTGGAAAACCTAATTAGTTCTTTGATGATATATCAAACAATGTAGTGATAGCTTTACAATTTCATGTCACTTGGATCAGTTATTAAATATATATGTGTGGAAATGTGATCACTTGTCATCTGGATCCATCTTATTGATAAATTGCTAAATGATCGCAAGTTTCTATTTTTTCCAATACAGCTAATGTTTTCTTTACTATTTGTAAAATAAGCCTTTGACTGCTCCGAAATTATAACTATTGGGTTCTACGGGGGTCTATTTGCAATCTCATCTTTTTTATATTGCCCAGCAGGTATACTTTTGAAATTTCTATTTCCTCGCCCCACAGTCTATGAAACATGCTATCTAAAACAAATAAATAAAAAATTCCCAGATGAACAAAACTCAAACAACAGAATAGTCACTGTATCCAAATGAATGCTGAATCCGTTTGCTCTTTGGCTCTCAATAATTCCATTAAATTCTTACATAATCCAAAAGTCTCCAAGAATGGCATTTGAGAAGTAAAAGACGTAACAAGATTTGTTTTGGACTGGGAATATTATATGGACTCATCCCATCCTAGTTTGCACTTATGGGAGTGTCCACAAATAGGTGAATAGTTGGGCAAGTGTGTTATCTAACTGAATCCTGGGCACTTTACTTAAGGTCTTTGGTCCTCTGAGCTTGCTGTTTTCCTGCAGATATTTTATTACCCAAGTAGTAGCATCATCAGTGCTAGAAGGAAATGGAGTTTGCTCTCTTTTTATATACAAAGGCTTGCCTTGTCTATGTTGGTGGGAATGGTGGTTCTTGTGTAATGAAACCTTTTCTTCTCATCTTTCTTATTACCTATCTCTTCCCATTTATGACTATAATTGTGTTGCTTGTATCTTTATAATTTACAGTTTTATTTGTTCCCTGGCATGATTTGATTGCTTATTAGTCATCCTATGACTATCACTAAGTGTTGTATTTTTTCTTGATGTACACTGACAGCTTATGCACCAAAGACAAATTCCTTGTGTGTCCAATCACACTTGGCCAATAAAGAATTCTATTCTGTTCTGTTCTATTCAGAAAAAACAACGAAGCTCAGAGAGCACCAAGGACCTCTCAAATATAGCCAATATTTATGAGCTTTGAGATGAGTTTTGGACCTGTAAATTCACAACCTGAATCTGCTGATGGCTAAAAATGTCCATTACCGTGATCCTAGAGGTTTCCCAAATTGTAACGTTGTATCAAAAAAAGTTTTGATTTAAAAAAATCTGAAGACTTTGTTGGTCTGCCTAAGAAATATTTTAAAAAATGCAGCTTTATTCAATTGAAACATTTTAAACTCATTTTCAGTCTTCAGTGATCAATTGAATTACTATACAGTATCCTGCCAAAGAACTAGAGCAACTACATTTTAGCCCATAGTATTTTACTTTTTAACATTATTCAGTAATCTCCTATCAAGAAGTCCAACATACCCGTTCAATTTTTTTTCATTTCATTAAAAGAGCCAATCTACTTCCTTTTCTGGGTTTCAAGGGACCAGTTCAGATTTGATCATTTCATCAAGTACTGGAGGATGGCATGCTACAACTGAAGGTTTGAATTTGCGACATACATCTTTTTGCAAATCTTTTGTGTAACTTTGATACTGTATTTAATTATTTTTGAGAGGATATGACTTGGTGATGTTTCAAATGAGAGCATTTGAGTACGTATGCTGATACCCAGGATAAATAGCAGTGGGAAACGTAGCTATAATCCTGCAGTTGTGATTTAATTTTAAATCCAACTTTAAATCCAACTCAAACATTCTGGTTAACAAAACACCCTCAAATGCCTTCAATGAGCCAACATTCTGTGTTAGAAAAGCAAAACAACTCGAAGTTTTAAATTTAGTAACTGGTGGCATTTCTATTACTGGCAATGATTTCAACGAATCATTTGAGGTATCTGTTGATTAATGTTGCAAATTATCTTGGAGGCATTTTGGTTGACTTATGTTAAAGAACTGCTTCAGTGCTGGTATGAAGTGCCCATTCAAAATAATGCCACAAAATTTCAGTTAGATTATTATAGTTAGGGCTTCCAAATTGTGATATTTCTGCTGTTTCAGCTATTCTGGTGGATTTGTGTCTTTAGGTCATTGTTATATAATTTACACTCAGGCTTTCAATTCATGGGTAGAAATCAACATGCTTCTATAGAATTTCCTGGTACAATCTAGAATGCATTGTTCCTTCCATGATTGTAAGCCATTTGTGCCCTGAAGGTTGCAGGACATTTTTATTCATATGGTTTGCAGTTGATGGAAGTTCTTTTATTGAAATTTAATATTGTTCATTCAGGTACTTCTCTCACTAGCGCCAGAAAGTTCCAGTTTTCTAGCTCCTGTTTTAATATTCTGCTGGATTCATTTAAATGGTTTTTAACTTGAGATAAGTGGCCATATATACTTTTGGGAAGCAGTTTCTGCTTTGGTAGCCTTCCATGTTTTCCTTGTGGTGAGCCATGAAACAATGATGTCAGGCAATACAAGAATAGCCTGAAGATTCTTTACTGTTATACCTTATTTTGGGAGCCATTTTTTACTGGATGATCACTCCTATAAAGGATAGCAATTGTTCTCATTTCCTCCATTTAAACTTGTTTGATTGCAGAGTAACAGAGAGCAAAGCCTTTAGAAATGGTTGATAGCCCTTTTCAGTCTCATTATTTCTGTTTTACAAAAATCTGTTTTGATCTAAGCATGCTACATTTCCATAAACCCATGGCACAAAGAGCAATTACCTTGCCAATCTATAAGGATGTTGTTCTTTTAGTACATGAGGCCCCTGTGATCAACATTATTTTGTCATCTAATTGAAAATCTCTGACTCAATTTACCTCCTAAGAGTGATCATTACTGTTACAGATATGACACACTAGATTATGTAGGCTTGTTTAATCAGGAGCATGAGTAAAACTCAGCTTTCTCAAATTTTTGGGTTAGGATACCTGATATTCCTCTTTAAGGTTGTGGGCGAATGCTTTTCTAATCTGTTCTCCTGGGACAGTATTGTTCTTTTCATAGTTAATGTTTTCTTCTTTTTCATTTTGTGAAACTGCCAAAGTCATTTTACAGTGTTGAATTAGATGGACTAGAAATATGAATAAATAATAAGGTGAACTTTCAATAACATTATAAGTCCTGGGATTCCATCTTCTTTTTAAACTGTGGCTCTAAGCTGATGCACATTGGATAATTGAGAAAGCTAAAGATTACAAAAAGAAGAAGAATTAGTCATGTCAAGTTGTGAGATTTGTTTAGAAAAATTAGGATCCCAAAATTTCATTATCTTCATGTGAAACCTATAAGTACAGTATGGGTAGAGAACATGGAGAAACAGATAGCAATAGCACTTAGACTTACATCATAAGTCTTTTGTGCTAAAAACTTTGGGTATAATATTGAATTGGAAAAATGGCAAGAATTATGGGAAAGAAATAGGAAAATAATACTAGCCATATCATACAAATAAAATCTATATGAGATGTTTTATATGTAGCATCTTCCTCCAGCAAGGAAGGCAAAAATGTTTAGAAAATTGTCACCAACTTGTTGGGAATGTAATCAAAGAACCAGGCACGTATTATCATATGTGGTGGTCATGTTAAAAAAAACAAAAACAAAGGAGTTTTGGCAAAAGACATGGTTGGAAGAGATGATTGGACAAATAAAACAGAATCCAAACCAGAACTATTTTTATTCGGAATCGCAAAAGAGAGATATAGTAAAGAAGTGACCTATCTAATATTATATAAGGGCAGCAAGAATGGTTTTTGCTCAACAATGGAAAAATAGAGGAAATTCCCTTAGAAGGTGAAGTGATAAAGAAAATACCGATTGGTGCAGAAATGACGTTGAAATTGAAACATAAAGGTGTCATGCTCCTGTTGGAGTCTGAATCCAAGGAGGAAGTCAAACAGCTGACAGTGAGTGAGACTGTGGCTCAGTTGGCTGTGAAGAAAAATGGGGAAGGGCAAAGTCCAGAGCAGGCTGCTGGCCAGAGCAGGGGACAGGTAGAACAAAGGAGAGGGAGTTCAGAGGAAGACCCAAGACCGCTTTCTCTTCATCCTAGGGCACACAGGGAGGAACTGAGAAGAAGAGAGCAACGTGGCTTATGGGGGAGGAAAGGGCCCTGATTCCCTTCATTAGCCACACCTGGGAAGGAAGTTTAAAAGAGATGCAAGCTGAGTGCAGCAGCTGCTGGGAGTGAGTTTATCTTGTGTGAACTTTGGTTCTCTGCGTTCCTGGCATCCTCCCAACCTTGCTGAATTACTGCCCTGTCTTCACATCTGGAATCCTTTCTCCTGCCTTGCTGGACTAATTATCTCATTTTGCCTTGATTGGACTTGTAAAGTTTTTGTTGACCATGTTTTGGACTTGATTCTCTGCAGCCCAAGGCTGTTCCTGGGAGTTTTTCTCCAGCCCAAAAGGAAACCAGGACATTGGGGGCAAAGTTGGGGCTAATAAAAGGGCTCCTACTGATTATCTGACTGTATGGCCTTTGTGCTATGCTCCTTTGGGTCATCACATAAGGTGAGACATAATGTGAGATATGGAATAAATTCTATCAATGGCGGGAAACCGAAAGGAGGGACCCAGAATAAAAACAACTAGGATTGGTAGAATGGACCCTCAAAGTTAGTATGTAATTACCACTGAATATAATGGACAAGACAAAAGGTGTAAAGTTTGCAGTACAGAAGATGTCATGCTGTCTTTATAAATGTATATGACTGGATAAGCTAACTATAAATGTACACAATATACTAATTTTATAGTTTAGTATGTAAGACAAAGATGATGCCAAGACGGTCGCACTGCGTCCGATATTTTAATGTGTAATTAATAATAATAAAGTACAGTCTAATACCACTTACTTTGATCTTGTTATACTGAAGGGCCTCATCTCTATTCACACACACAGACAAATAAACGGGCCTGCCTGCCAGCCGCCTCTCTCGCTCCCCCGCCCCCACTTCTGAAGGCAGTTGCACCCACCTCACTAGGCCTCAAGCCTTCCCCGGCGTTGATGTGTCCCAGGAGACAAGCTCCGAGACCAAGCCGGGGGTGGGAGATTTTCTCATTAGAGCCTTCCTGCCCGCCATGAGGCTCGACCAGCGGAGGAGGGGAAACAAACAACAACAACGCTCGTCGGTTTCCCTCAGGGAAGAGACACCTGCTCTTTAAATGGCCCTCTTGCGCCAGTTCCCAAGGCGACGTCGTCGCGGACGAGTGACGACGCACAAGGCGACCTCTCTTCAGCTTCTGAGGCCCCGCCCTCTTGCCGGCGCTGCGTCGCGTCGCGTCGCGCCTCCCCTCGGCGCGCGCCTCCCCCCTCCACTATGACGGAGAGGAAGAGGCCGGCTCCGGGAGGCGCAACGCGCATGCTCGGCGCGGGCGCCATTTTGGACGGGCCGCCGGAGCTTATCCCGCGGTGGTGACGGTTGGCGGCGGAGCTCGGCCCGGCTCAGCGGCGGCGGCGGCGGCGGGAGCGACCTGGGTTTCGGCGGGTCCCGCTGCCGAGATGGCCAATATCGCGGTGCAGCGGATCAAGCGGGAGTTCAAAGAAGTGCTGAAGAGCGAGGAGGTCAGCCTTTATATGCCCCCCGCCCCCCTCCGTTTCTGCCCCCCCGAGCTCCGGTGAGGGGGGGGGGCTCATCCCGGCCCGAGGCTCTTGGCCTTCCTTTCGTCTCGGCTGCCCGGAGGCTGAAGTTGCCGCTTCTCTCCTTCTGCTGGAGACGACGGGAGGGGGGGCTACGGTGAGGGGCGCCCGCTGAGGGTGGAGAGGTGTGGGGGGGGGGGGCAGGCAGGACGGGGAGAAGCAAAGGAGGAGGGGAGGGGAGGCCGAGAGCCCCCAACCCTGTGAGAGGAGCTTTAAATCCTTTCTTGGGGCTGATCTCTTCCCCCTTTCTCCCCTTCCCAATTGAAGGGTCAAGCCTCAGAAGTGGGGGTGGGGCATCGTTTGCTGAATTGTTTGCAAAAGAAGCAGCAACAGCTAGGTACCAGGCGATGGGAGTTCTAGCTCCTCCGCCTTAAGCCACCCAAAAGCTGGCTTGGGTGCCTTGGGGCCAATCCTGCTGGAGATGGTGAGTTTTAGCATATGAGAAAGGTAACTGGGCGTCTTTGGGCCAGTCCCCAGGAGACTGGGAGTTCTAGTTCGACAGCTAGATACCAGGCGATGGGAGTTCTAGCTCCTCCTTGAGCCACAAAGGCCGGCTAGGTGCCTTTGGGCCAGTCCCTTTGGGGCAGATGGTGAGTTTTAGGCCTGGAAAAAGTATCTGGGAGCCTTTGGGCCAGTCCCTGGGAGGGCTGGGAGTTCTAGTTTGGCAGTTAGGTACCGGGTGATGGGAGTTCTAGCTCCTTAAGTCACTCAAAAGCCAGCTTGGGTGCCTTGGAGCCAGTCCTGTTGGAGATGGTGAGTTTTAGGCCTGAAAAAGGTAGCTGGGTGCCTTTCAGCCAGTCACCAGGAGACTGGGAGTTCTAGTCTCGTGTATGGCATAAAAGCTGGCTGGATGACTTGGGGGTCAATCCTTAGGAGACTGGGAGTTCTAGTTCAGCAACTGGGTGATGGCAGTTCTAGCTTCTCCTTGAGTCACCCAAAAGCTGGCTGGGTGCTTTTGGGCCAGTCCTCAGGAGATTGTAAGTTTTAGGCCTGAGAAAAGTTGCTGGACTCCTTTGGACCAGTCACCAGGAGACTGGGAGTTCTAGTCCCCTGTGTGGCATAAAAGGTTGCTGGGTGACATGGGGGTCCATCCTCAGGAGATGATGAGTTTTAAGCCCTTAAAGGGCAGGAAAAGTAGCTGGGCGCCTTTGGGCCAGTCATCAGGAGACTGGGAGTTCTAGTCTTGTGTATGGTATAAAAGTTGGCTGGGTGACTTTGGGTCACCCGGTGACCAAGAGACAGTGAGTTCTATCTAGTTCTGCCTTAGCCACAGAAGACAAGCTGTGTGGCTTTGGTTGAGCATTTTTCAGTCTGACCCAACTCACAGAATGTTTGTTTCAGGGAAAACAGGAGGAGGAGGAGGAGGGAGGGAGGGTTAGGTAGCTTTGCCACCTTGAGTTACTTATAATAAAGGCAGGATAAAATCTAATAAAGAAGCCAGCCTTTCTCTTTCCATTCATAGGCCCAGCAGCCTTTCCTCTAGGTTGAGTGCCCTTGTTGCTGAGAGTTTATTCTGGCAACAGAATCTGAGTCTTTGGGGAAATTTCCCTGATGTTGGTATAATGGGCAAAGTTTTCTGTAATTTGTGTGTGTGTGTATGTATGTATATGTGTGTATGTGTGGACGCAGAAAGAGGAAAACATTGGAGTGTGTAAAATAGGCTTCACATTAGACTCTTCATACTTAGGCAAGTTAGAAAACCATAATTTGTGGAATAAGCCAGAATTCAGGGAAACAAGTGATGGTGGATTTTTTGGTCAATCCTTCCTTCTTTTAACTGATCTTGACATGGACCTTTACAGGTTGGTTAAGAGCTTAAGCAAGCTAGAAATCTGAACTAGCACTAAGGAAGGAAGGAAATTACAAAGACCTGTGTGTTGGTGTAGTCTCTTTAATTGTAGTGAGTAAGCCTTAAGCTATGATCTGTTTCTTGGCCTTCAGTGTACAAAATGCTAAACCAAAAACAAGTCAACAACATAGCTTAATGCAGTGCATGGGATGATGTGTTACAGCGCATGGACTGTGGAAAGCTAAACTAGAATGGATAAACTATTTGAAAAATTATTAAAACCAAATATATTTAAGGTGGAGCACATATATTTTCCCCTACAATACAGACATGGAAAGAATCAGATGTAATTATAACTTTTATAACCATTGATTAAGAGAACTCCTATTTCATTATTTCATATTTTAAATGTTCACAAGTGACACTGCTATTTGGATGAGAATTTATTGAGAGGATGTTTTTGTCTTTATTTTAAAAAGAATTCCTCTTTACATAATGGATTGTAAAAATTGATGAAGGAGCCCACATAAAAAACAGTTATTTAAAAGTATATTCTGTTGATGCTGTGTATTGTCAATTAACATATTTTTTTCCAAAAGCCCTTTAACTCTTCATTCAGATATGTATATCTGAGTGGACTAAGAACATAATATTGGCACAACTGATATTAAGTGAAAAAGTGAGCATTATAATGCATTAGATTTGTATCCTGGTGTTACTCCAATTTATTCAGAGTGGCATGTATGGTCTTAGTCCTGTTTTCTACTGATTCAAATCAATCAAATCAAACGTTTATTGTCAATACACAAGTGTACAATGAAATTGAAATTCACTACTATTTTCATTTATTTTTACTACAGATACTATTCAGTCAGTATTCAACACTAGTTTAAAGAATTCCAAGATTTTTTTGTTCCATCCTTGTCATGGTCATAATAATTCTGCTTTTCCTTAACATCAGTAAAAAATGTCAGCCAGATAGAAATAGATGGCCACATACTCCTGCCCTAATGGAATATATTGTCCTGAAATATAGGCAATGAGCTCAGAGACACTGTTTATTGTACATTAAAACCAAGATAACTGAAGATGTTTATTTGGGATGTATGTGATTTTTCTAACACTGTGATTTACTAAATTAAAATGATTTCAGGAACGAGCATTGAACCAACTTGAAAGTACTGCTTTTCAACTTTATTGTATAAAAAGATCCAGTTGACCCAATTCTAAATTCATTTATAGAACAGCTATAAAATAAATCCCAACAAAGATGTGTCATATCATGTTTAATCTAAATATCTTTAGCTTTCTTCCATGTACACTTTTCAGGTGTACAAATAGCCCTCAACTTACAACAGTTCATTTGGTGACCAAAGTTGCAACGGCACTGAAAAAATCTGACTTAATGGATGTTGTTCCCACAACCATTCCAGCATCCCTGTGGTCATGCAATCAAAATCCAAATGCTTGGCAACTGGTTCATATTTAGGACCATTGCTATGTCCCAGGGTCATTGGAGAATCCAGATTCACTTAACAACCACGTTACTGATTTAATAACTGCAGTCATTCACTTAACTGTGGCAAAAAAAGCTCATACAATTGGGCAAAATTTTCACTAAGCAACAAAAAAATGTGGATTTCCCCCCCAAAAAAATTGAATTGGAAAATTACCATTTCCATCATTGAAGCTTCCTAAAGTGAGAAAATATTGAACATGATTACTATATTGAGTTCAGCAAATCTAACCTGATTTACAGATATGCTTCCTAAGAATGTTTATCTGAAAAGGGATATTTACAGCTTGAAATTTGATTGTATTTATTTTTTTAAATGTTAGGGTTTCAGTGAAAAAAATATCATTTTTCTGCAAGAAATTTCCATCTTTTTTAATCTATTCCGTATGGTGTCGGCATTTCAAAGCATGATTAGATATTATCAAACTATAATTTGTAACCTCTGCGCACAAGGGGAATACATTACTTCCCTCCTTCTGCATTTACTAAATATAACAACTACATGGAAGCTTCAGTAATTTAGCATTATAAAAATAATTAATGAATAATTGCACTTTGCTGTTAACATTCTGTGAACAGCGTGACATATCCAGATGGTTACACGACTGACATTACAATGTACCTTGTTTATGTATTTTAATAGTGACGTGCCTTTCCATGAAAAAAAACGAAGGAAAGCAAAAATGTGCAATTTTAAAGTAGCATTGTAGAGTACACAACTGTCAAATAAAAAAATGTGGACAGCAGAGTAGACAGAAGTATGTTCTGTCAAACTTCTTCAGAGAGCCCTGGTGATTCAGTTGCAAAAAAAGCCAATGACAGCAGAATCCTCATGATATGATAGAAATCTGCAGCTTATGTGGACATTTATATAATGTACAACTTTTTAGGAACATTCAAGTCAATTGGAAATTTATGCAAAATATAGATGAAATGTTCCCAGCGACTGTAGAATGGATTAATCTTAGCAAATTTTGTATTTGCAAAATATGCAGTCATTTGAAGGCTACTTTCCGGAAGCAATTATATTAAAATTCAGACAGGCAATCTGCAAACTCATCCAAAACATAGAGAAAACCGTCAAAGGCAAAAATAATTAGGTACTGGTTGGTTATTTTTGAGAAAGTAAGCTCTACTTTTAAAATGCTATCAGAGTTTTTTCTCGTATAGTTGTCAGCAGAATGCTAAAATTATATAATTATATAAAATTGCATTCTTCATCTAGCTGATATCAAATGCAATATTTTGGAAAAGCAAGTTTCTTTAGAGGAAGAAAATGACAAAAGTTCTTGTAATACTGAAGCTTGTTTAAAGTTTCTCACCGCAAGCATGAACAATCAATAGAAATGAGACCTTTTACCCTCCTTTAGATTATATTTTTGGCTGCTGTCCCATACCACTTGTCCTAAGAATAAGTGTCTGTATTCCCAGGCAGTTATTTTGGAGTTGGCCTGTACGTGTTCTCAGAGCTCAACAATCTACTGCAAAATGACCTACCATTAACTTATGTTCAAAAAAGTTTGCAGACTCTTCGATGTGCTTCAGTGTGCCCAAAGAAGCAATATATACTGGGACCGATTGGGAAAGCTGCATTTTATAAACTCAATGCAAATATGGCAAAGTTTTTTTGTTGTACATCACCAAAGGAGGTAGATCCATGAGAAACTGATGGTTGATGATGCAACTTTCGAAATAAACCTCCCATTTGAACAGATCGGAAATGCATACTCCGCAGAACATTTTTCCAAATATAACCAGGAGAGAGGATTGATTTCATTTCTTTCATATTGAGTTTTTATTTCAATACAATAGAATTAAATCCTTTCCATCTCTTGGACAGGTTTTCCACCTGACTTATTAGAAATTAGAATGAGACGGCAAGTTTTGTGGGAGTTTGATTGTCTTCTCTTAAGACGTTAGGAACCATGAGGCCCTTGGATCATAAAGGAGATGGGAAGACAGCTAGAAAAGCAGCTCAGGCGATAAGGGAGGTGATAGCCTTGCGAGGAAAAGGCAATGCAGGGAGCCCTTGACTACCCTTCCAATTGAAGCCCAAATTTCCGTTGCTAATCAAGACAGTTAAGTTAATTTTGCCCAGTTTTATGAGCTTTCTTGCCATTGTTGTTAAGTGGATCATTGAAGTTGTTACGTTAGTAATACCGTTGCTGGTTTCCCTATTGGCTTTGTTTGTCAGAAGGTTGCAAAAAGGTATCACATGACCCCAGGACACCACAAGCATCATAAATATCTGAATTTTGATCATGGGGATGCTGGAGTGGTGGTAAATGTAAGTGTGAGAAATGATCAATCGCTTTTTCCAGTGCTATTGCAACTTTGAACAACCACTGAATGCACGGTTGTAAGTCAAAAACTGACTATACATAAATGTTCCTAATTTTATCTGTATAATTCTCAGAAAGGCAATGAAATCTGTTCTTTTTCTTTAGAACTGATCATGGCAGAAGCAAATGCACCTTATTTTCAGCGAAACACCCCCCCCACACACGTTGGCATGAAACAGTGGCTGTTTGATTGGCATGCCCACACCCTCTTAATGCACTTTTGCATCTCCTTTATTTCAACCAAAATTTGTCAAGCTGGTTTGTTGTTGTTGTGTTCATGCTTTTAAACTTTGCTTTAACAGCATGTGTTCTCAAGGCAGCTTACAGCAGTGTCAAAATAATTAAATTAACAGGTAGAAACTTTGTCTGACTGTTGGGCAACTTACTTACAGCCTCCAGATTTGTAATGCTGATGGGATTTGTAAGTGATCCATAAGCATTTTTATCGATTGTTTTATTTTAAAGCAGCAGGCAATAATTCCCACTACACCAGCACAATTATAGAGTTAAACAATTCAATAAAATGTGAATTAAATGGGGGAGAAAACTCCAATGTCCACTGCATGTGCTAGTGTAAGTGATATTAGAAGGAAAGTCTCCAGGAATAGAGAAGGCCAGTATCATGGGATTTTGTTGTTCCTTTTTGCAAATACAGGCTTCCGTATAAAAGCCTGATTTTGTCTAAATGTTTCAAATTATGTGGTGATGTAAGTACCTCATCATGTAGTATGCATCACATGAAGGACGTAAATGGGTGCAAATGACCAACTTTGCTGAATTGTACAGTTATACAAGCCAATTGCAATGGACTTTTTTTTTCTGCTCAGCCAAGGTTTGGAAATGTCAACAAAGGCATTTTCAAATAAATTAACGGACATCCGTAAAGTCTGCTATAGGAACTTGAGGGTTTGCTCCGAGATAAGAAACTAAAACCTAAATTAGTGCCCATGCTATTTGATTAATCAAAATGATAAATTTGATTGATCAAATTTATGCAGCTGCTCATCTCAACCAAAGGCAGCACAATAGATAAGATCATATAACATTACAATAGATGGAGAATTTCTTAAGAGAAGGCAAGCTGACTTTGAGCTGTGGAAGAGGAAAAATGATTGAATGTGAGCTCTGAGGTGTCTGACTTTAATGGAGGCTATAAATAACAGCAAAGGATAATGTTTCATTTTTATTTTTCACAATCTGTAATTTAGAAAGAAGGGTAGTTACTTCCTTTGCAGCTATAATGTGTGGGGATACTGTTGTATTGCTTCTAGGTCCGTGATGGCGAACCTGTGGCACGCAGGGCCATTTATGCTGGCACACGAGCCGCAGGCAAATTTACCTCACTGCGCATGCATGTGCCTCCCAGCTGATTTTCAGTGTGTTTGAAGCCTTTTTTGTTTAGCCTCCCAGAAACTTGAAGAAAGCCTTTGCAGGCTGAAAAATAAGTCCATTTTGTCACTTTCTGCATTTACAGGAAGTGATGAAACGGGCCTATTTTTTGGCCTGTAAAGGCTTTCCTCAAGCCTCTTTTTGGAGGCCAAAAAAAGCCTCAAACAGGCCAAAAATCAGCTGGAAGGCGCACTGCAGGTAAGGGGGCGGCAGCAGGGTTGGGAATTGCATGTGCATGTGCAGGGGGCATGGGGGGGTGCGCCCATTGCCTTCTGGGTGCTGGCATGTGAGCGCGTGCACAATTTTTGACACAGGAGCCCAAAAAGATTAACCACTACTGACCTTGGTGCTTGAAGCATACATTTTACTCTAGTTCTTCCTTTTTTTTAATGAATATTTTTTATTTTAACAACAAACATTGACAAACATATAGATAAATACAAAACAAAAAACCTTTCCATTGTACAGTGTGTCGGTCGGTACACATCTTCTTGTGCACAATATCCACAGTCCTTCTCTTTTAACCACATTGTTATTATTTATTTTACATGAATATGCAAGTTGTTTTATATTGTTATTAACTACTTATTGGACTTAATGTATAAGCTATATCATCCTTTTTGAGCAAATTTCAGTTTTTAAAGTATCTCAATTCATAATGTCATACATTCCAACTTCTCTACTTCTTCCTGAGTGAAAAAAAAGAGGGAATCTAGCATTTGGAGACACACACCACCAAATAATGTATTTCTAAAGGTTAGACGGATACATCTGTTCAAGGCCATAAGACAGACTGAGCGGCAAATTAGTTGTAGTGAACCAGAGCGGCTTGTTTAACAACATTTTACACAATAACACTTGCAGTAATGTGGACCTTGTGCTCAGGTGGAAAAATTATGGAGTTTAGTCTGGTTATATAAAAAGGTGCTGGAAATATTTCAAATGAAATGAGTAAGATAGGATTTTATTTATAAAATTTGTTTTTTTAAAAAAAATAATTTGTAATGTTATTGAAGCATCTTTTAAATGGTTTTAACCAGTAGGAACAAAGATATTGCTATAAACTGAAGCCACTTTGCCAAGCACCAAAGGATAATGGGAAACTTTATCGTTATTCCAGTAAAAACAACAGTTTAAAAGATTTTTACTGTATCCTGAGTACTTTTGTGTTTCCAACATGCCCAGTAAATTTAAGTACCACCTAGAGTCCTAGACTAACTAGGAGATACAAAAAGTAGCACAATCTAAAACATATGTATTATTTAGAAATAAACCTGCCATTAGTTTTTTAATCATATATGTAAACATGTCAGATATAATTAGGGATAGTCACGAAGATAGGCATGATGTAAGCAGGCAGCCCACGGTGTGTATTACTTGACTTAAAAACAACAGAGGTATAAATACATTCCAAAGGAAATGAACTAATCAGAAGGATTTTCAGTGAAGTGACCAATTAGGTTGCTGTTATAATTTTTATATACATAAAGTTTTATTAATGTCCTACTATTACATTTGATTAGTGCTTAATTAACATGTCTGTTTTATTTGCTTAACAAAACAAATTATATTCCTAATCTTTACCCCTCCCCTTTTTTCCCAGCCATTGATAAAATAATTCCATGTTTGGTAGTATTCTGTATCTTCTTTCTGTTTAGTCTTCAGTGTAAGTCTGTCCATTTCTGCACACTCCAATATCTTCCTAATTATCTCTTCGTCTAGGTTGCTATTTAAGTTGAATCTGCGAATGGATTTCAGGAAGGAATTTGCATTCCCTGCCCCCTTTAACTAATCAGATTCCTTCAACCATAAGTAGAATTCATTTTTTGGTTTAGGGTATACCAGTGAGAGCAAAACATACCTTAAAAGTTTACACTTTTTATAAGCAAATAAAGCTCCATTATAAACCCAGTTGTCTATGGAGATTCTCGGTCATCCATGATTGTCCCAAAGGGTTTTTTTCCAGAGGCTGACCAACCTCTCTCAGAGCTGAAGAAGCTTCTTGAATGAGAAGCGAAAGAAAAAACAGAAAGTCCAGTTGCCTCTTGGGAAAAAAAAACACTTTTATGAACATGGTTAATATTTGAAGATAAATATTTTTTTTTTATAAAAAATTTTTTGGGGTTTTCACAAAACATAATACAAGTAAAATTTCTTTTTTTGAGAATAGCATGGTCCCGGTTTATCACTTCTCTATACAGACACAAATTCAATTTCATATTCATTTTTGTGTTCTATTGTCTTATTGCTATTTTAACATTTTCTCAATAATTTTTCCCTTCCCTTAGTTTTCTCAATCTTACCCTTAATTATCTTATTCCTTCCTAAATTCAATTATATATATCTTTTTGTAAGTTTCAATATCTTTCTAGTCATTATCTTTATACTTTTTTCTGTCCTGTTTCAAATTCATATTTTCTTTTCTCATTAAATAAAATTTTTTCCCTGTAGTTACTATTTGGAGTATGACATCTTTGTATCTTTTAATTTTTATCCATTCAACTCTTATTTAAACTTCAATTAATGCCTTTACAATTATAATGTTCAATATAGCACATAAATTCCAGTCAAATTCTGTTTGGTACATTCTTAAAATATGCAGTAAGTTCTTAATGAGAATATATATATATATATAACAATAATAAATAAAATACGTATTCTATTCCAATTCAGCTCTATCATTAATGTTAGTTGTAATCTTTAACATCGTCAACATTTCTTTTCAATAGGGTATCATACTTCTAGGAATACTTATAATATTTCCATAATTTTTTCATGTTTCTTTCATATTCCTCTTCACTTAAATTTTTATAACACAAAATAATTAAATTGTTCCCCTCCTTTTCTAATTCCATTCTCTCATTCTCTTTTCTTTATTTATTAAACATTCTATTACATTACAGTGAGTATTTTATCTATCATTTTAATCACACTTGTTTCATATTTTCAAAGTTCATTTCTATTTCTAATATAACAAGATGATCTTATGTACCCTTGCAGAATCCCCCTTTCAATTGAATTTTCACCCATTATCTCTGTGTCTTCTAAATAGGCTTATACCCCTTAATCCTTGTATGTTTTCCCTGTTTCTCTATGTCCTGTTTCTGTCCTTTATAATTTCTTTTCCTTTTCCTCTTCCCCCTCTTCTTCTCCCTTCCTTTTTTGACCCCTTCTTTCTCTAATTCTGATTCTCTCTTCTGTAATCCTCTCTTCTGTTTCTTCCTAATCTTGTAATTCCTTTCCAAACTATTCTTTTTTGGGGTTGTTTTTTCAAATCTTAATTTTTTCACTCTCTTTACCCCCTTTCCTTTCTTTTCCCCGCATAGAAATACTTGGTCATTGAAGATGGCTTCTTCTTTGTTCCACCCTTCTTATTCTACGGGCATTTCTTGTTTCTCATAGCACAGGATCTCCATTTCTAAAAATTGAAATATGAAGCCAAAATAATCTCTTCCTCCTTGTGCATCTTTTTCTGTTTTTTAAGTTCCATTCTTAATTCTTCCAAGAGTGATACCATTTTAAAAACTTTTAAACAAGCAACCCAATTAATTTTAGTCCTTTAGATCCAATAGCCCAAAATCCAAAAATCACCAAGTAATCCAAATAATCCAAAATTGTTTTTTTGCTTCTTTTTTCCACTTTCTCTTCCTGGGGGTTCTTTTATCTTGTTACAAAGTTTCAGTTAAAATGTATCTTTTAGGAATCTTGTTAAAGTTTCACTGTTAATTCCTTTCACTTCCAGGTGGTCTCCATTTTTCCAGATTCCACCCTTTTGTTTTTTTTTCTTTTTTAAAAAGTGTTTGAGAATCCAGAAATCTTTATTGTCTCTTTGACATTTTATTTTTAGCTTAAATACCTGTTAATGTCAAAGTGGATTTTTGCCAGTTTCTTGCTTAAATCTCTTAGTTGTCAATATAGGGAAGAAAAGAAAAAAAAAAACAAATCCTTTCCCTTCCCTCTCTCATTCGCAGCTTCAAAGTCTTTGGGAACAATGTTGTTCTTTATAATTCAAATTCCAGGGTACCTTATATTGTTGCTTTTCCAGTTCGACCACGTCAGCCAAACTTTTTCTTCTTATCTTCCTCCTGCACATTCTTTTCCAGTCGAATTCTTCTTTGAGGTGGCCATTTCTGACCACCGCTGCAGCCGACTTCGGGAAAAGGAGTAATGGCCAGCTGGGGAGGAGAGATGCGGCTCTCCACAACCCTGCTGGCAATCTCCCCCCTCTTCACCACCTCTACAGGGTGGCTTAGCCCCAAAACCAGCCGGTTCAGGGCGCTCCAGCAGTGAGCACAGATCAAAACTGCGCACAATCGCAGATTTCAGTCTGTAGCCGAAGAAGCTCAAACTGGAACCAATATTTGAAGATAAATTATTGACTCCTTTTCCCTAGCATGTTTTTCCCCTTCAAGCAATTTTGCTAAAAATATTTAGAAGCTCAACCCTTTTACAGGTGTAAAAGGTAGCTTTGATTTTCCTACTAATACTATCCTAGTTTTGCCTTAAAGTCTGTTAAATGTTCAATAACATTAAATAATTGTAACATTATTGAAGCATCGTTTAAATGGTTTTAACCAGTAGGAATCAAGAAATTGATATAAACTGAAGCTACTTTGCCAAGCACCAAAGGATAACGGGAAACTATTTTGTTATTCCAGTAAAAACAACAGTTTAAAAAAATTTAGAAGCCCAACCATTTTATAGGTGTAAAAGGTAGCCTTGATTTTCCCACCAATACCATCCTAGTTTTGCCTTAAAGTATTTTTAATGCAACCAACAAGATGTTAAAAGGTTATATTTATGTAGTTAACTTATCAAGCATATCTAAATTTTATTAAAGTAACCAAGATATCTTTACAATCCCCAAGGCGTGTCACAACTTTTGAGCACCCCTAATGGCTTGGCAATTAAAAATTGAAAAATTTGACACACCCTAAAATTTAGGTGTCCGATGCCTAGCAGTGTAAATATTGATGAATCATTTTATCCTGTTGCTCGAGTGGTGCAGTGGCCTAGATTAGAGGTAGACCTCTCGCCTCACAATCAGGAAGCTGTGAGTTCGATCCTAGATAAAGGCAGATATTTGTCTCTCTGGGCACAATGGGAATATATCGCTGAACAAAACTCCGCACTGACAACAGGAATAGCATGCAGCCAGTAAAAACTCAGTTCCATTCAGTTGCTCAGACTCCATCCTGCAAGGGATTATGGGGTTGTTAAAAGAAGGTGATGATTTGATCCTGTTGCTTTTGGTTTGTATAGGCAGCAAAATAGCCCAAGAGATTGAAAAGCAGAGAAGAGTAGAATATATAATCCTAATGCTATTTGGAAATGTGTTCTAATACTTCAAATTCGAAGGCATTATTATTTTAAAAGATAAATGTGAAGATTTATCTTCAAGTTAACTTGAATCTTGGGGATTATATGGATATATGTTAGTTTGCCGTTCTTTTCTCCTGTGAATGTCTTCCAGTAAATTGCTTCACTTGTATAACTGACTGCTTTGACATTTCCTCTTGATTTAATCAATTAACTAATTTATCAGTTAACAAATGCGAAAACTGTTGAGCTTCCAAGCCAAGATCATGTTAGTCCAATACTTTTATCTGTTGAGACATATTAAAGAATATGCATAGAATAGAATAAAATAGAATAGAATAAGGAAAAAATAGAATAAAGAATAGAACAGAATAGAATTCTTTATTGGCCAAGTGTGATTGGACACACAAGGAATTTGTCTTGGTGCAAATGCTCTCAGTGTACATCTCTAAAAATACCAGTCTATTATATTTGAGTAGAAAGAGGTTTTAAACTCATGTCTATAAGAAAAAAAAATCCAATATTTATAGATCCAATAATACAGGTAGTCCTCCTCTTAGGACTGGATGCTTCGTGACGGTTTGACATTATGAGGGATCCAATAAACAATACTTACAACCCAGATTCAGAGTTTCAGCAGTCTCACTCTGGGCATGTGCTTGCTGTGATTTGATGGGGATATTGCCAGGATCTTAATGTATAAAATAGTTATTGGTCACTTTTTTCAGTGGTGTTGTAATTCTGAACGCTCTTTAAATGAACTATTGTAAGTCAAAGACTACCTGTATATTATTTAAAATACCCTTATTGATGTCCAGTGATGGTGTACAGTGGTAGGGTTGTAGCTTTGATCTGACACTGAAATCAGAAAGTCATGGTATAGACCACGAGTGTCAAACTCAAGGCCCAGAGATGCTTAGATCTGGCCCCCGGGGCCACCCTGGAAACAGCAAAGGTGTCAGGGTTCCAACAGATGCCCTAATTAATTCATGAGCGAGCCACGTTTCAAAAGAAATCCAATTATTTGTTAGAAGCAACATGTTGGCACTTTCCCAAGTACAGTCGGCTCTGCCCCGTGCAATTTACTGCCCACTTTATGACCCTGTTCCCCCCCCTCCTCCCAGGGTGTGTCATAAATCACATTCTCCAATGCAGCACTTTCACAGGCTGTAGAAACCACACCTCTCCGTCTGACTCTAGTCACCTGGGATACAATCTGGAGAAAGGTATGCGTGAAATGTGCTCCTGGTCATAGCAACTGAGCTTCTCCATCACTTCTCCCCTCCTGCCTATGGCAACTCAAGAGCAGGCCAGGAATGCTTTATGAGTTGACAAAAGGACTGGCCCATGGTGCCTCTGCCAGCGAAAATGGATGCGGCCCTCCCAAGCTCCATTTTTGCTGGCAGAGGGTTTAGGAGGCCGCTAAGCAGCCAAAAACAGCTCGGGAACCTGTTTTCACTGGCAGAGTGTTTGGGCCACCACAAGTGTTCCCGACATGAGTGACACCCCCCCAGCCCCTCTAAGGTCGAACACAACCCTGACGCGGCCCTCAATGAAATCGAGTTTGACACCCCTTGTATAGAGAATTATAGAAATTAGAGATATATATTATTGATTGATCAGGAGTCGAGGGAATCATTGCCTGACTGATGGGAAGCAAATTGATACTCCTCATATCAAAGGCTTAGGCAGAAATTGCTAGCAGTAGCAACCCACGTGGTTTATATATTTGGGTTTCTGGTGCTGTTTTCTAGAAGTTCCTGGAAAGATTCCTGTGGAACTTGTTCTAGTGTGTCAACTACAGTTGAGTAGTTGCTCAATGTAAAGAGAACTGAGAGGATTGGTATCACATTTGAAATTAAAAGGCAGTTATTGAACGTATATAGCAAATTCATCTCCTGAAATTTAAATTAAAAAAACAAAGAATCCAATGAATAGTAAACCTCTAACTGGTTTTTTTTCTGTTTTATTTTTAAGACGAACAAAAATCAAATTAAAGTAGACCTTGTAGATGAAAATTTTACAGAACTAAAAGGAGAAATAGCAGGGCCTCCAGATACACCATATGAAGGTAAGGAATTTTTTTCTGCCCATTTTAAGATTTTCTAATTTTGTTGTTAATTCTTAAAGCTCATAAATGCAATATATATCTCATTTTCTAAATCCTTTGCAAAACACTGTAAATATGTCGCAAATATAAATATTGTAACTAACCCTTGAAGTTAATCATTCGTGCAGGATAATTAAAAGTTGCATTCTGGTTTATTGTTCTTAAGCTGTTCTGTAACACTCACCGTTGTTATGATCTGGGGGTTTTTTTTTTTTTTTTGGTGGAAGTTTGGCTTAATTTACCAGTCAGAACATCTTAACTATTTAAAAAGGCAATTCAGTTGTTATTTCTTGCCAATATTTGCACAATGAAATAATTGCACCAAGATTAAGTTTTACATAAATAAAACAGCTAGAGTAGGATATATATATAT
>BLBF01000039.1:22178888-22192129 GCA_015471245.1 Laticauda colubrina
ATATATATATATATATATATATATATGTTTTTTTTAAGTTATCGCGGGTACTTACATGTGTGCTTTTCAGCTTCCTTCGGGTATTATCCCACGTCATTGTAGTTCTGTTAAAGTTGTAGCAACGTTTCAGCAGAATCTCATCTGCCATCCTCAGGCTTCTGTATGGATATGGGTCTTACAGCTCCTGGTTTTAAATTTGAGGCTGGTCCATTCTGATTGGCTGGGAGCCTAGACCTGTGTTCATTGGACTTGGAGTTTGATTGATTGGTGTTCCTGGTTTCTTCTGTCTGTTTTGTGGTCTTGATTGGCTGGCAACAGTCTGTTCTTGTGTTGGAGGCTTTTAGTGCAGCTTGGCTCCGTGTGAAGGGACGGCTGCTCTTCATTAGCAAGCTGGGTTTCACCTGGGTGCCTGGTGGGGGGGTGTTTGGGTTGGAGCTATCAGAGGGAGTCTGTTTTTGCCCAGGTGTTTGCCTGGCTTGTGGCATGGAGATCTTTCTATTTGAGAGTGCAGGCTTCCAAATGATTGACAGTCTGCTGACAGTCTGCTGGAATCATCTCTTCTATTCATGCTGTCAGGTCTTTTTTCAATCTCTATGGCTTCTCTGATGATTCTGTGGCTGGGGTTTTCTATAGTGGCCAGGGTTTTGGTGCCATTGAAGTTGATGTTGTGACCTGTGGTTTTCATGTGTTGGACTAGTGAGGAGGTGTGTTCCAGCTTTTTTACTGCATTTTTGTGTTCCTCTAGGCGGGTACTTATTCTTCTATTGGTCTGTCCAATGTATGTGGCCGGGCATGATGTACAGGGAATTTCGTATATGCCTTGGTTTTCCAGGTCAATTTTGTCTTTGGGGTTCCTCAGGATGGCTGCTATTTTTTTGTCTGTTTTGAAGGCAGTCTTGATGTGATGCCTGTGTAGTATCTTACTGATTTTATCTGTGGTACCTCTTATGTAGGGCAACACAGCTGTTCCATAGATCTGTTGATCTTCTAGGTCTCTGTTATGTCTTGGTGTGTTTTTGTGGATCAAGTTGGTGATTTTGTTTTTGTGGAAGCCATTGGCTGTCAATACTTCAGTCAGACTGAACTATGCACCCTGGTTTAACTCAACTGTTCTGTACTAAAGCTGCTTGATGCTCTGAAACTGAAACTCCTCTCCTCTGCTTGTGTTTTGTTTTTGGAACAGATTTCTTTTCAGGTGGGGAGGTGGAGTAGAACTTCTTAGCATCAGAGTGTGTTAATAATATAGGAAATACTCATGCTGTGATAGTCATTTTGAAAAATCCTTTCTTAGTATCTAGAAGCCAATCATACGTTTGATCATACGTGCCAAATTTCAAGTCTGTAGGCTTTATAGTTCTGGAGGTTTTGTAATGATGTGTGAGTGGTCTTTCGCTTTTACATATATAGATTTATTTATATCTCTGAGCAGCATAAATTTCCCCAGCCTTTAGGTTTTTATAAACTCGGACTCAAAAAAAAAACAGTTGAATTTCAATTGATGTTTACAAAGAAGGAGACCTTACTCTCTCTCTTTCTCTCTCTCCCTTTCTCCTTTTCTTTTTTTCAACCCATAATGGCAGGTGATTGACATGAATGACTATCAACGAAGGAGATTTGCTTCCCGCATCATTGATAGCCTCTTCAACACAGTCACTGATAAGAAGATTGCTATTTTGGGATTTGCATTCAAGAAGGACACAGGAGATACCAGGTAAAAAGGAGGGGAGTTCGAGCCGCAGGACTGGCCTACAGATTCCAACACCCCCAATCTGGCTGTGCGAAATGCAGACCAGGATTGGTGTCAGTCAGAAGTGAGGAGGGATTACAGTCAGTCCTTGACTTAACAACCACAGTGGAGCCCCAAATTCATGTGGCTAAGTGAAACATTCATTCAGGGAGGTTTGTGCTCCACATTAAAACCTTCTCTGCTGCCATTGTTGAAGGGAATCCATACAATCGTTTGTAACAAACCTTGGTTTGTTAAATAAGCCTGGCTTGTCCCATTAACCTTTGCTGGTTAGAAGGTTGCAAAAAGGGGAATCATGATCCCGGAAATGGATCGTGCGAGTTGCCAAGTCCCTGAATTTTGATCACATGACCTTGAGGAAATGGCAACAGTCGTAAGTGCAAAGTGGTCATAAGTCCCTTTTTTGGGGTAACTTTGAACTGTCATTAAATGAATCCTTTCAGCTCATGACCACGACTGCCTTGACTGCCAAAGCGGATGAGAGCCCCAAACCTTTGGGGGGGAAAATCCCCCATTTTTCCCAGTGAAAAAAGTATCTTCCACTCCCCCCCCACATCAAAAAACAGGTAAGGTGGGAAAGGGCTGAAATGTTGGGGTTTGTCTCCTTTGGAGGGTGTGTGTGTGTTCAAAAACCAGATGGGACATTTTGTACCTCACACCCCTGAAGCCGCAAATGACAGCCCGTTCTCGGCTTACGACCATCACTGAGAACAAAATTTCTATGGCTAAGCAAGACATTCGAGAAATGAGTCCTGTCCCATTTTATGACCGTTCTTGCCACAGTTGTTAAGTAAATCACTGCAGTTCTTAAGTTTGTCACACGGTGGTTGTGAATCTGGCTTCCTTGTTGACTTTTTGTTGGTCAGAAGGTCACAAAAGGGAGATCATGTGATCCTGGGAGACACCACAACGGTCATAAAAGTGAGTCAAATTAAGCATCTTCTTTTCATCCCAAAGGTGCTTTTTTTTTTCAAGAGGCCACTGGACTTTCTTGGTTTTTCTTTGAAGATGTTTCGCTTCTCATCCCAGAAGCTTCTTCAGCTCTGGCTGGATGGGGGAGAATGGAAGGATTTATACTCCTTGCAGACAGCTGCTCATTTGCGTCCTTTTAGAGGGTTGTTGAGGCCACTTGGAGGTTTATTTGTGTCTTCAGGGTCATCTGAGTGATGTAAATGGGTGTGGAGCCTTCTTTCAGCAGTTCCAAGAAGGTATTCTAGGTCAAACTGTAGATGATGGTTAACAGAGGTAAGGATTTCAGGACATTGTACGTTTTATTTTTAGAGAATCGTCCAGTATCTACATCAGCAAATATTTAATGGACGAAGGTGCCAGACTCCATATTTATGATCCCAAAGTACTGAAAGAGCAAATCATTCTGGATCTTTCTCACCCAGGAGTGTCTGAGGATGACCAAGGTGAGTGGGATGAGCTTTCTACAAATGTTTGAATCTCAGAAAGGAGACAAGTCTGTACAGAAAATAAGTGAGATGAACAAAAAAAAAAAACCAAACAAAATCAGAATATTTAAAAACTTTTTTCATAATGCATGTCAAAATTGAAAAAAAAACTGGAGTGATCATTGACCATAGAATAAACTGGTCACTACCTGCATCCTGTAATTGAATTTAAAAAAAAATACAGCGTCAGAGGATTTACAGCATGATTACTATTATGAAACAACCCAGGAGCAAAACACAGCACACAGAGGCTTAAATATTTAACTGTGGTTTATATACAAGACATATACAGAAATAATGTGGTAGGCAAATACCTGGCAGGCAATCAATCTTCTTAACTCTGCATGGAGAACTCTACAGTGGAGTAGGAATACAAGGAGAGAGAAGCACACCCTCTAATGGCTGCCTTATATAAACACCTCTTAAAAGTGGTAAAGACTTATGTGGACCCACTCATAGTCTTAAAATAGCAATACCCATGCTGATTCAACCTTACATTACATCAACCTTACAGCAACTGCTCAGCTCTTAAATCTCAAGACCTTAACAAACAGGTAACCCTCAACCTGCAACCACAATTGAACGTCTCCTGCCTGAGCAGGGGGCTGGACTAGAAGACTTCCAAGGTAGATTCTGATTCTGCCATTTCTTTCTTATTTTATGCATGGATCACCAAGCAAAAGATCATTAAAATAGCATGAAAGCTGTTTGTATTAACGGAACTGTGGGAAAATAATACTAATGGGAAATTATTCTGTTTTTCTGCCAAGTGCTTCAGCCTCTCCCACTGAGACTCAGCTTCTCTTGGGCTGATGGATTTGACACCCACTTCTCTCTTCTTCCTTCCTATTTTAGTCTCACGACTGGTCACCATTACTAAGGACCCATACGAAGCCTGCGAGGAGGCCCATGCTCTTGTCATTTGCACAGAATGGGACATGTTTAAGGTAAACACAGATAAGTGCCACATAAAAGTATCCAATGAGACTCATTCCCATCGTTTGAAACATATCTTGGGCATCCTTTGCAGGAGCTGGATTACGAGCGCATTCACAAGAAAATGCTGAAGCCGGCTTTTATCTTCGATGGCAGGAGAGTCCTGGATGATCTCTATCATCAGCTGCAAGCGATTGGGTTCCAGGTATGATCTCCGCCTGTCTCTCTCTCTCTCTCTTTCTCCCTCCCTCCCTCCCTCCCTCCCTCCCTCTTTCTCCTTCCTTTTCTCCTTGATTAGTTTCCATCCATGGCTTCTTGTCCTGCCCTCAGGTGGAGAATAGCTTGACCCCCCCTCTTCTATGGGGCAGCCTCTCAAATACTGATTTCATTTTCTTCAAAAATGGTGAGGATCAACTCAGGGCAGCAAGGGCTAACTTTTTTGTCGTCACGTGCTCCCTCCGCCCCCCTGCGCATGCACGCACACACCCCACTCCCTATGCATGCGCACACATCTCCCGCATGTGCCTCCATGAACATGCACGGCAGATACCTGAAAATCAGCTGGCTGGTGGGAGAGGTGCGCGCGCAGGCACAGTGGAGCTGAGCTGGGGCAACAGCTCGCATGCCATCAGAGATGGCTCTGCGTGCCACTTCCAGCATGCATGCCATACGTTCACCATCATGGGCTTAGGGTTTCCGGACTCCGACACTTAACCCCCATTTAAATCAGAAGTCTCAAGCCAAAATTCCACAACTTCAAAAGGATTTATTGGGAGTTAACATACCGGCATTGCCTGGGTGTAGTCGATTCTGAGACACATCATTCATTGTCATTCTTGACCCTGGTTTTCCCTCCACCCCGAGTGTATCGTAATTCATATTCTCCAATGGGACACATCCATAGCCCAGTCGATCATGCTCTCCAGTAAGACTTTTGCGGAGCAGAAACTTCGGTCACCTAGTTACTATCTTTGAAAACATTTATGGAATGCAGTTTTGATTTTGCAAGCTGTCTCACTGCTCCCCCCTCCCTTTCTGCTGGCAACTCTAAAAAGACCATGGAAATATTTTATGAGTTGACATTGGGTATTCTTTGTGTATTTTTTTCTCTTTTGCTTCAGATTGAGACCATCGGAAAGAAAATTTCAGCCAAACGAATTCCTTTTGCGTCATCCGGCGACATTCCGAAATTCAGCCTGCAGGACCCTCCTCTGAAGAAGCCCAGGGTCTAGGCTTCCTTGGTACAGAAAAGTTGGGATGAGAAGGAAATACAGAAGAAAATAACAGGCGCCTTTGAGCCTCAATCAAGCATTACAAATGATTTTTATTTTCAGGAGATTTCAATATCTCCCACCAAAACCCCCACTTAATGCTCTGCTCTGGGCTAAACGAAGTTTAGTATTTTTGCATAGTGAAAAAGATTTTATATGAACGCCGTCATTGTGTGGGACATTTTCAACCAGTTTCTCTTTTCTACAAGGTCTACTTTTTCTAGCATTGTGACTTCTACCAATGACATGTTAACTATACAATCATTGTGCTTTTAAATATTTTTTTAACGGAACAACCCATCGGCTTCGAACTTCTATGATTTTAGGATGGGTTTTTTTGTTGTTGTTTTTTTTGCAAGATTTCACAGATTTCAACTTTAGCTTTGATGTTTTGGATTGAAAGTAGAAGAAAGCTATCCTATCCTATTTAATAGATAACAACCTAATGATATAATGTAACATTATTCATGTTGGAAGTTTAAATTAGACTTGTCTGGTATGGAAACCTCAAGCGAAGAGATACTTTTTTCCTGAATGAAATCAAGGTTGGGATAATTCACATAATAATAATGCTTATTCCAGAGAAGACCCAAAATAAGGAATTATGAATTCTTCTCCCTCTTCAGTTGCTGATATGTTGACTATCACTTTCAGAGGTTTCTACAGAAGCCCACCTTAGAAGCTCTAACCAAAACACATGTTCCTTATTGTGGTTAAAAGCAGACTTGGAACTTTATAGTTCTGTCCAGATATGGAATTGACCTGATTTCAGTACGCTACATTAAGCTGACTTATTGTAATCATGATTTGCTGAATAAATCAAAGTTGGTCGTACAACACAGTAAGCCAAGACCAAGCAAGGAAAGTTGAGTTTTAAGCACACTGTGTGAACTGGGACACAGAACATCCTTAAATATCTGGGAAAATTTGTTCGTTTTGCAGAATCTTAAATATCTGTTCACATTCTTATTACAAGTCAGAAATTTATTTTTTGCAGTTTGTTCCAGTAAACTACAGCATATAATGACCAAAGAATGCTTTGGTCCTTGGAATACCCATCACTGCAATGGGATTGTTGTTTAATTCTCAACACATTCATAAGGAACATAAAACAGAAGTTCCCCTTTTTCCTTGGACAAGCTGCAAACAACTCTTTGAGGGACTATTTTTGTCCAAGGGCCTCAAATCAGCACATTGATTCATTTTTGACTCAAGAGTCTCATTCATACCTTTTATAAAGTGATCTTGTTAGTTGAGGAGGAAAAGATAATATTGTAGCTGAGCTCCACTCCAACAGTTTAATCAAGAATATCATTTAGGGTACAGATGCTTTTAATCCTATTTATGGTCAATGACAAAAGCAGTTTATTGTGTTTTATGCAAACAGTGATAATGACTGAGAATTTCTTATTCCTAGGATTCTCATTGAAAAGACAGGTTAGCAATATAATTAATGGGACTAATGGAGCAAGCAGTTATTATTGATGAAAGAGGGGAAAAATGCATATCCGTCTTTTTGATTCCTTAATGTGTGTGTCTCATGCTACTTCTGTTTTTCTTGTTATGTTTGAACACCACTTACTGGATAATGACTGATATTTTTTTTTATTTGTACAATATGAGAACATGTTGGGGTCCAGGAACAAATAAAATATTTTGTATTCTTTTTTTAATGAAGCAACGAAAGGCCTCCAGATTGTTTTAATTGGGTTGATCTGTGACATTACCATCTGGAACACAAGGGAAAGAGTGTGATTCTTCTTTGCAGTCTTGGACGCCTCAGATGTTCTTCTTTCTCTTATGGATTAAGTTTTTCAAGAAAAATTCACCTGTGCAGCCCCAAGACAAAAGCAGACGTTTTAACCAAGCAGCAAAATCTTCCATTTTTGTTATTATTACAGGAAAATATAGGACAGCCATCAATTACAGGAGGGAACCTAAAGATGCAATGGAAGTTTTTTTTAGGGGGGGGGGAACCTAAAATTTCAAGAGCATCTGGGATTTATAGTTTCTGTGCTATCTGATGCATCTACAAGTTTCAGCATAGTCAAAAAAAGCAAAAGATATTTCAAAAAAATGATCCTCATTTGGTTTTGAAAGCTAAATACTCTCGAAAATCTGCCAGTAACTCAGAAATTAGCTATTGGACCTCACAGGACGCTTCAAAAATGTAAACAGCTCTGAAAGAAAAATCTATTTTTAAGCTTCTCAAATATAGCTGTCATTCAGGAAGTAGAGCACAGTCTGATTTTAAAGAGCACTTGTAACAGAGCTTCCAAATGTTGCAAATTACATAGCAATTTACATCTAAACTACAGTAATCCTGGTTAGAGTCTGCTGCACACTGGACTTACGAAGTCTCCATGAGGATCTAATTATGGATTAATAATGGAAGTATCAGACCCATTCAACCGGTCAGTAGAAATAAAATATAAATCCCAGACATTTGGGCTACATTGCTATAGTAGTTAACGTAATGGGTTAGAAGATCTGAGTTCTAGTCCTGACTCAGGCATGAAAATGAGGCTGGGTTTCAGCCAGGCAGTCTCTCTTAAGCCCTGAGAAGGAGGCAATGGCAAATTGCCCACTCAAAGTCCAAATCTATATATGTAAAAGCAAAATACCACTCATGCGTCATCATAAAATCTCTAGAACCATAAAGCTTACAAACTTGAAATTTGGCACGTATGTTCCTCTTGGCTTCTAGGGGCTCACTAGGAAAGGATTTTTCAAAATGACCATCAGGGAATTTAGAGTATTTTCTATATTATTATTGTTATTGTTATTGTTGTTGTTATTATTATTACACTGGTGCTAAGGAGTTCTACTCCCCCTCCCCACCTGAAAAGAAATCTCTTCCAAATGCAAAACACAAGCAGCAGCTTTAATACAGAACAGTTGAGCTAAGCCACATCTAGGCTCCTTGCTGTCTCCTTGCTCGCACAGCAAATAACAGGCCTCAACACTCACATACTGACAGGACGCTATCCAGATGAATACTGATGAATGCTGGTAGGCAGAGGCATAGTTTTCCTCCCTGAAAACTAAGTCCAACCACATAGTTTCAAAGCACGGGTGTCAAGCTAGTATAATATACTGGCAATAATTTAATAATCCTTGAGCACTCTGTTGCACTCTGGATAATGTGACAGTCCTGCTAATCAGACAACTCATTGTACCTGCTTTGTAAGAAGAACGCACAAGAGGCCCGCTAGCCGTGTAATGAAATCCGAGATCATTTCCAACTTTCTCCCAGTGTTTAAATTTCTCTGGAGTAACGTATTCTTCCACCTGGGGAAAAAAATGATCTTATAAAGCCAGATGAGTTCAGGGTAATCTGAACCTGGATTGTTTTCCAATTGCTTTCACAAAAGCACTTTTTTTACAGGTTGCCCTGAACAACAGTCCATTTCGGGAAAGTTCAAAGTTACAGCACTGAAAAAAAAGTGACTTACGAGCGCATTCCACACTTAACGACCGTTGCAGGTCATGTGATCAAAATTCAGACACTTGGCAATTGGCCGATACAGCATTAGCCGTGTCCTCAGGATCAGGTGATCTCTTTTTATGACCACCTGAGAAGGCAAGTCAACGGGGAAGGCAGATTCACTTAGCAGCATATTACTAGTTTAAGAAGTGAAGGGATCCACTGAACAATGGTCTCACTTAACAATAGAAATTTGGGGTGAGGATACTAACCTTTATTTACCTTGTATTCCCCAAAAATACGACCTACCCTGAAAGTAAGTCCTAGCTTGATTTTACAACCCTGAAAGTCCTAGCTTGATTTCACTACCCTGAAAGTAAGTCCTAGTTTGATATTTTTTACACGTGTGCCCAATATTAGCCCTATCAGATCCATTCAAAATCCAAAAAAAGTCACTCTTAGACTCCATTTTTGTAGAGAAAAAGAACTTTTACTGGAAATCAAGTGGTAGCATCAAAATAATTCTAGATCTGGGGAACTGCACGCGAAAAATACTTTATAGAAAGTGATGGCAACATTCCCACCCACAATAGTTCAAACGGTCCATCCAATCGAAGATGTGTATAATCTCATGTGGGGCATCTTCAGGTGGTGATGCAGACATCTGGCCATTGACCTTGGCCTAATATTGATAAAGGGCCCCAGTTGCGCAGTAAACAAGCAAGCAGCCATAAACAATAAAAGCTTTTCCCCAAGTTATATAGTTCATTCTCTTAACACCTCCAACATATTTCCCACCCCCACAAAGCCCAATTATTTCACCCTCCCCCGCTTACTATGGCAGCCGAAAGATGCAAAAGGGAAAGGAGTCTTGAAAACTGACAAGCCCTACCCCCAAATAAGCCCTAATTAAGATCCCATCCACTCCAGGGTACACGAGTAAAAATTAAACAAGGGTGGGGATCCGGGGGGTGGAGCTGCCCTACTACTTACCTTTGGACAGTTGTAACCAGGCCTCGCAACCCCCAACACCTGCCTGGCCGGCCCATTTCTTCTGCAGCTGGCAAGGGTTAGGGTTAAGTTAAGGATCGATCCAGAGCTCTGTTATTGCCTGCAGAGGCCTTCAGGAAAGCCTTGCCGCAGAAGTTCCTGAAGGCTTCTGACAGCAAAAAGGAGGCCACGGGCGATGCACACAAGTGAGGTTAGTCAGAAGATGATGTCCCCCCCCAAAATAAGACCTGGTGCCTTTTTTTGGTGGCAAAAAATATATGACAGGGTCTTATTTTTTGGGAAACACGGTAGTTTAGAGCTATTTTAAGGGCAGAATCCCTTTCCTTATGCAAAAGGGAAAGGAAAAAATGATCCTTTTGGATCCTCTATTAAATCTCACAGCTGGGCAAATGGCTGTTTAAACACTCTTTAATACCGCCCCCCTGGTTCTTTTGTAAGGAATTGCAGAGCTTGCTGCTACTGTCATAGTATGCAACATGTTTAAGTTTGAACTGTTCAGAAATTGAACCATCCTGTTAAAAGTTTGAAACGTGAAGCAATGATTTCAAGGACCAAAAAAAAAAAGGAGTTCTTGAACATCTTCAAACCTTCAAAAAGGGCTTTTTGGAGGCTTTCAGGCATTATTTGGATCGTGGTATTGTTTCCAAACTGCTGCAATCATCTGCTTTGCGCTTGGGGTGGGATATTACCAGCCGAACAACTGGCTCTCAATTCAAAATGTTTATTGTCAGCAGTACAATGCAATTTAATATTAGGCCAGCTATTTTCTGACAGGTTTTTATTGTGGTTCGCTGGCAGCTTGTGCAGATAGCAGCGAAATCGGACAGTGGGGAAGAACGGGGACCAAACTGGGAGTCTGGAGAGGACTCGGACGAGGGTGCTGCATCCGATGCAGAGATGGGGCCAGGACCATCTGAGAGTGGGGCACTGCTTCCAGAGCCTCCGGAGTCTGGCAGTCGTGAGGCAGAGGAACAAAGGAAGCCTGTTTCTAGTACACATGTGTACAGAGCTGCTAGAAGGCAAGAGCAGCTAAGACAAAAGGAGCAACTTAGGAGTAAGGCTTGGAGGTGATTGCCATTCCCATAAGGTATAAAGGAAATGCAAAAGTAGAGAAACCTTTGCAGAAAGCAAAGTCATTCACTTTGTTTGGATTAAACTTGAAGCTCTGTGTGGACTTTGTACTTCGTTTGTTTTTTACAGTTCATTTGGCACTTTAGTTGTTTGCAGCAATTCAAAGGAGAGAAAGGTGGGTGCTTATCTCGAGGGACTGTTGGGGACTCATTACGGGCTGGGAATGAACATAATTCCCAGCACTGAAATAAAACAAGAGTTGTTTGGACTAAGCATGTGCTTAATTACGGTCTCAGGAAGTCTTGGACAGAACAGCTTTAGATTATCAGAAGCAATGAACAGCCTTCAATCTTCCAATTAAAATAAAATACCTTCAGATGCCGTTTTGTTGGCTGCATATACTGTCCCAGGGTCAAGCAATCCACATCGGCTTCACGTAATCCTATTTTGTTGTTAAAAAATAGATACTTTTAGTCATTGACAGAACCAGGATTTGGCATTTTTCTCCCTATCTTTTTTTTTTTTTACAATTATTTTAGTTTACAAAACTAGCTAATCCTCAACATACAACCAGAGTTGAAGCCAAAATTTCTGTGGCTAAGGGAGACCTTTGTAAAGTGAGTTTTACCCCATTTTACAACCTTTCTTGCTGCGTTTATTAAGTCAATCCTTGCAGTTGTTAAATGAGGAACACAGTTGTTAAGTAAATCTGGCTCTCCCCCTGATTTTGGTTGTCAGAAGCTCACAAAAAGGGATCACATGATTCTCGGGATGTTGAAACTGCCATAAACATGAATCAGTTGCCAAGTGCCTGAATTTTAATCATGTGGCCACATGTCAACTCATAAAATATTTCTCTGGTCTTCAGAATTGCCAACAGAAAGGGAAGGGGGAACAGTGGGCAACTTGCATTCCATAAATGTTTTCAAAGATAGTAACTAGGTGACCGAAGTTTCTGCCGGACAAAATTCTAACTGGAGAGCATGATTGATGGCTCTGGGATATGGATGTGTCCCATTGGAGAATAGGAATTATGATACACCCAGAAGGTGTGGGGGGGGGGAAACCAGAGTCAAGGGTGACAATGAATGATGTGTCTCAGAGTCGGCTGCACCCAGGCAGTGCTGGTATGTTAACTCCCAATAAATCCTTTTGAAGTTTTGGAAGTTTGGCTCGAGACTCATGATTTAATTGGGAGTAACTGCCGGAATCCTGACAACATGGATGATGCAATGGTCCAAAGTCTGAAAAATGGTCATAAGTCACTTTTCAGTGCTGTTGTGACTTTGAGCTGTCACTTAATAAAAGTGTTGTAACTACCTATATACCAAGATACAGGTAGACTTAATTCAAACTAAGGAAAATGTAAGAAGTAAAGAAAGAAAGAAAGAAATGCAGAGAGATAGAAAAATGGGAAAGGAGGTAAGGTGTAAAAAGTCAAAATAAAAAAAGCCTAACCCTTCTTTTTGTAATGCGAATCCTCTATAGGCAAGTCCTCGTATCAGGGCTCTGGCATCTACCCCCATTTAAATCATGAGTCTCTAGCTGCACCTCTCAGAGTTTAAGGAAGATTTATTAGGAGTGATCATGCCGGTGCTATCTGGGTGCAACCGACTCTGAGACACATCATTCACTGTCACCTTTGACCCTGGTCTTTCCTCCTCCCCCCCCCCGGTAAATCCTAATTCATATTCTCCAATGGGACACGTCCATAGCCAAGAGTCATCAATCAGGCTCTCCAGTAATAATCTTGTGCGCCAGAAGCTTTGGACGCCTAGAAATCATCTATGGAAGCATTTAAGGAATGCACTGCTTCTCCCATTCCCTTTTCTGCTGACAACTCTAAAAGGCCAGAGAAATATTTTTAAGTTGACACCTCAAATTAACAACAGTTCATTTAGTGACCGTTCAAAGTTACGATGGCACTGGAAAAAGTGACTTATAACCTTTTTTTCCACACTTACGACAGTTGCAGCATCGTGGGGTCATGTTTTGTGACCTTCTGACAATCTAAGTCAACGGGGGAAGTCAGATTCACTTAACAACCCACTACCAACTTAACGGCATTAATTCACTTAACAACGATGGCAAGAAAAGTTGTAAAAGGAGGCAAAACTCAACAAACGTTTCCATTTAGCAACAATAGAATTTGGGGGGGGTTCAATGGTGGGTCGTTCAGTCGAGGAGCAGCTGTCTACAACACACATAAATGGGGGTGGGGCCTAGATGATGATGATGATGATGATGATGATGATGATGATGATTATTATTATTATTATTATTATTATTATTATTATTATTATTATTATTATTATTATTAT
>BLBF01000039.1:22192139-22286931 GCA_015471245.1 Laticauda colubrina
ATTATTATTATTATTATTATTATTATTATTATTATTATTATTATTATAGAGCCTCTACTTTAAACATCCCCTCTCCTCTCCACTTACTTTTCAGGGTAGCGTGCAACTGTTCATTGGTCTCCCCCAGGCCGAGCATGATTGATGTTTTAGAAATCACCTTCGGCTGAACTTCCTTGGCGCGCTTCAAAACGCGAATGGATTGCTCGAAATTGGCCCGTGGATCCCGAACTTTGCTTCAAGGAAAAAAGGAAGGGAAAAGATTTTAGCCTAACACAGGTAAAACAGCTGGATGGATCTTAGGTTTGTTGCAGCTCTGGCTAAGTCCGGGGAGGTGGCCTTCACAAATTTTAGCTACCGGTTGCTGGGTGGGTGTGGCCATGGTGGGCGTGGCCTAGTTGGCTTCCTGCACTACAACGGGGGGGGCAGCGTTTTCACCCTCCCTGGGCTGCAGAGACTATGCTCAAGCCCCCGAGAGGACAATAACAGCCTCCCCGGGCTCCAGAGGCCTTCTGGAGGTCAGAAATGGGCCTGTTTCCAGCCTTCCAGAGCCTCTGTGAGGACTGTTTTTCACCTTTCCTGAACCTCCACATGGGTCCTGTACTTATTGTCAACTAAAAAAATACTTCTTCGTTGTTTTTAGCTGCCAGCAAAAAGGAATGGGGGAAAAGTAGTGCATTCCTTAAATGCTTCAGGTAATTGCTAGGCAGCCAAAGCTGTTGGCACACAAGATTATTACTGGAGACCATGGTTGATGACTTTTGGCGATGGATGTGTCTCATTGGAGAATATACATTCAGCAGGTGGGGGGAAGACTAGGGTTAAGGATGAAATGATGAAATGTGTCCTAAGAGTCGGCTGCACCCAGATTACGCCGACATGGTCACTCCTAATAAATCTTTTTTTTTTTTTACCCTGAAAGATGTGACTAGAGACCTATGTTTTGAATGGAGGTGGTCTGTTGGAGCCCTGACACTTACCTGGAAAAACGGGCCACATGGGGACTCCTAGGAAGGGCTGGGCAGGGCCAGCCAGGGATGGGATTTGCCAGTTCACTGAACTGGCCATAAAATTAGCTATCTGTTAGCTACCAGTTTGCCTGAACCGGGAAAAACCGGTAGCAGCCCATCCTTGGGCTAAGTTTCATCCCTGCTCTGAGACCAAAAAACATTGAGAACAGCATTTCTCTAGCATGCAACATTCAGATGGGTAGACTTCCAACTCCCAGAATTCCCCAGCGCAGCTTGGGATTTGCTGGCAGGAGAGGTATAGAAAAAGAAAAAACAATTTAATGTACACTTTTGTTATTTAATGAAGGCCTTTTTAAACCTGCACAATCATGTATATTCAGGGCCTGAAATACAATCAATATTATCCTAGGTGCTGAAATTGTTGACCTTTTAAGTAGGTCAAAATTGTGCTTTGCAGCACTGGCAGTTGCTTAACTGGCAAGAGGTCATGGCTGCTTCAAGCGCATTGTAAAAATAAACCCTGTTGTAACATGGAGGCTAAAGGAATGGGAAACTGCACCGTCTTGCGATGACTAGTTGGCAGCATCCTTAAAGTCAGATGCTTTGCAGTTTTAAGGTATATAATGAAATGCTGGGCACTGGAACTCGAGGAGCAGCTCCCCGGAATGCGCACAGGGAGCACCGGAAACTGGAAGAGCAGCTCCCCAGCGTGCATGCACATGCTGGGAAGCTGAGCTTTCAGTTTCTGGCACATATGCTCGCACAAAAACCAGCTGGCCGGCACACATGCACGCTCGGGAGATCCGTTTCTGGCATTCCCATGCGCACAAAGACCAGCTGGCCGAAGCGCATGCATGTGTGCCAGAACTCGAAAGAGCAATGGGAGACGGCTTGCATGCCCAGAGAGATAGCTCTGCATGCCACTTCTGGCATGTGTGCCCTAGCTTCGCCATCAGGGCACTACCCAACGTCCCTTTGACCGAGGACATTTTTTGGCTGTTAAGGTCACCTCCCCTCACCTCTGCAATTCGGGAACCGTCTCCACGTTGTGGGCATAGACGTCCAATCCAGACAAAGCCACTGTCTCCACCGCTTTGAGATCCCCTCGGAAGTCGGGCGTTAAGCATTCCACAAGAATGTTGGGATTCCTGCAAAGCAAGAAAGCTGTGTAAACAAGGGTGGGCTTCAAAAATATCAGCAACCGGTCCTCTGCCTCAGTGGTCGCCAACCAGTGGGCTGGGGACCACTGGTAGTCTACGAGTAAATTTTGGTGGTCCACAGAGAAATGCCACCCCCCAAGCAATTAATCCAGGCTGTGTGGGAACCCAAGGCTGCACTACCCACATGGCCCGCCCACCCGCTGGCCCCCACCCTTCCGCCGAGCACAAATCTTATCTTGAGTAGAGCCATGCAAGCCAGAACTGGAAGGTAAGACCAATGGCAGGGGAGGGAAATCCACCCCAGGGTGGCTTGCTGACGTTGGTGGGAAAGTTGGTCCCATATTCCAGAGCTGCAGTAGTCACAAGACTGGCCCTTTGGTCATCCTGGAGCAGCTCCTCCAGTCCATGGCAGGCCGGTGCACCTGGGTGGAGGAGCAGCTACTCTGGGATGACCAAAGGGCCAGTCCTGTGACTCCCGCAGCTCTGGCATATGAGACCGACTTTCCCACCAACATCAGCAAGCCACCGTCAGTCAAAATTCATATTAGTAGTCCATGGGATTTAAAATTAAGAGTTTGGTGGTCCGTGAGGTCCAAAAGGTTGGTGACCCCTGGTTTAGTCAGTGTCCCTCAAAGAGCCACAGATTTAGCCAGGAATAATCCTGGTGGACACCCGGAAGCAGAACTGTATGTTAATGGACCTCTGGCCACATTTGTGGTTATCTGAAGTCTTTTTACAATTTGAAATTATGGGTTTGGTGGTCCCTGAGGTCCAAAAGTTTGGCAACCCCTGCCTGGTTGCTAGGTGAGCATGGCCATGGTGAGCATTGCCTAGCTGGCCTCCTGCACCATGGCGGGAGGGTGGGGCGTTTCCATCCTCCCCAAGTTCTGGAGGCTTCCCTTGAGCCTCCGGGAGGGCGAAAATGGCCTCTCCCAGTCTCTGGCCTGTTTTTTGCCCTCCCTGAGATTCCACGCAGGCCCTGCACTTACCTGGCATCCAAACAGGCCTTGGGGCGGGCGGGTGAGGCCGGTCGAACTGTCCATAAAACTAGCTACGGGTTCTTCCAAACTGGGACGAACCTGTAGCAACCCACCCCGTGTGTAAATATGCGGAAGAGTCAATATGCGGAAGAGTAAATATGCGGAAGAGCATGGAGATAATCTCTCCTCAGAAATCAGGAGGGTTTTTGGGTTTTTTTTGCCTTTGGCGTATTCCTATTTCCCCATACCTTTCTTTTAAGTGCGAGACGGTCTTCGCAAAGTGTTTGGCGCCTCCATCGGAAAGATCTGCAAAGAGGATTCTCAATGTCAACTCATAAAATTATTTCTAGGGTCATTTTAGAGTTGCCGATAGAAAGGGAGGGGGGAAAGGGGTTTGAAAGAGCAGTGTGGCAGCTTGGAAACTGAAACTGCATTCCGTAAATAGTTTTTTCGAAGATAGTAACTATGTGACTGAAGTTTCTGTCACACAAATATCTTACTGGAGAGCATGATTGATGGCTCTGGGCTATGGATGTGTCCCATTGGAGAATATGGGGGAAAAGCAGAGTCAAGGGTGACAATGAATGATGTGTTTCAGAGTCGGCTGCACCCAGACAGTGCTGGTATGTTAACTCCCAATAAATCCTTTTGGAGTTTTGGAAGTTTGGCTCATGATTTAATTGAGTGTAGCTGCCAGAATCCTGACATTTGAGTTATTTCCCGCGAAGTTTCAATACAGCATTTCAGTCAGATCCGAGGAATTTTGTCGCACGAGAATAATTTGTGCAATCAAAACCAACCAAGATGGAAACAGGGGCTCAGTAACATCAAGGACAGGCAAGTTAAGCAAAGTAAATAGTGTTGTAAGTCCCCAACTTACAACAGTTCATTCAGTGACCGTTTGACATTACTACTGGGAAATAAAAGACTTTTATGGCCATTTTTCATACTTTTAAGACCACTGCAGCATCTCCATGGTCATGTGATCAAAATTCAGGCATCTGGCAACTGACTCATATTTATGACGGTTGCAGGGTCACGTTTTTGCAACCGTCTGACCAACAACGTCAATGGGGAAGCCAGATTCACTAAGCAACTGTGTTGCTGGCTTAACCGCTACAATGATTCACTAAACAACAGTGCCAAGGAAGATGTTCACGTTTACATCTTTCGTCAAACGGGGAAAGTTCTCTAAACAAATGCCTCGCATACCCAGAACAATCGCGTGCTCAATTAATCGTCGTAAATCAAGGACTACCAGCATAATATTGTTTTGTTTTCTCTCCGGGCAAGAAATGTTGTAGCCCGACAGCAGCCAGTGGAGGAGGTTGGGGAGAAACTTGGGCCAGTCCTGGAGTCTGGGGAAGGCTCTGACGAGGATTCTGCGTCGGAGGCAGAGATGGAGCCAGGGCCATCTGACAATTATCAGCTCCCTTTGGAGTCGGAGATCAGTGGGGAAGAAGAACAGCTGGAGCCTGTTCCTGATGTGCACATGCACAGAGCTGCTAGGAGAAGGGAACAGTTATGGAAGAAAAATGGCTCCTCCCATAGGAAATAAAGAGGAGTGAAAGGGGAGTGGTGTTTGCAGGAGACAGTTACTTCATTCCTGCACTTTTGCCAAGTATTTTGGCGTCTGAAAGATATCAGTCTGGCAACTCTCCAAGCCTGATAAAGGTCTGTAATTGAGAACTATCATGAAAGACTATTGGCTGGGGCTTTGCTGGAGAGGAAATTCACTGTAAATTAAATAAAAGGGGTTTACATGTCACTAAAAAATAAGGAAGAGGGGGAGTTTTTTACAACTTGGAATATATGGTACAAATGGCTGTATAAAAAGGAAGTAAAGTTGTCTAGCGAAACCAATTAAACAAACAACAAGGGAAAATGGAAATAAGGATAAATGTATATATAGCTATGTATGTAAAGTAATATAATTAATCAATTAAATACTGTATTATAATTGTAATAACATAAAAAAGTAAGGATCTAGGAAACAAGTTATAGATTTACTTGTAACAAATGACTTTAATTGACACGAATAGAAATGTACACTGCTATGAAAATGTTGCAAAAATGTGAGAACATGCTTCGCATTTTTTAAAAATATATTCTTTTTTTTTGTTTTGAAACTTTCAATAAACACATTAAAATAAATAAATAAATAAAAGGGGTTTATTGAGATGAGGAGTCGGCTTCGTGCTGTTGGGGGAAGCCTCGGTCAGAACAAGAAGTACAACTCACCATCCCTGTCTACAGACGTCAAGACAACATAATCCAGTCCCCATTCAGCAATTGCTTTTGCAGTGTTATATGGTTCTTCGGGGTCCAACGGAGGAGGATTTCTTGACGTCTTCACCGAGCAGAAGCGACAGCCTCTCGTACACGTGTCCCCCATGAGCTAAAACAGACACCGGAAGTGACGAAATGGGCCTATAATTCGGCCTGAAAAGCCTTGCAGAGGCTTTTTCCAAGCCTTTGGGAGGCCGAAAAAGGCCTCAAACCAGCCAAAACAATCAGCTCTGAGGCGCAGTGCAGGTAACGGAGTGGCAGGGGGGGATTTACGTGAGCATGCGCAGGAGTGTAGGGAGCGGGTGGCCACATTGCATATCTAGGTGCTGGCACGCGATTGCGCGCATGCTAATGCGCATGCAATTTTTGGCACGGGAGCCCAAAAAGGTGACCATTTTTTTTAACCAAAAAGATTACCACTGATATAGGAATTATTGGGCTCCATATGGTTTTCAGGCAAAGACCGTATTACGCTAGAGAAGGCTTGGCACACATGAGCTTCCTGCTCTGAATGGGCCTTTGGAGGTCGGTGATGAAAGCTTACCATGATAGTGGCTGTAGCAGTGGCGTATTCTCCTCCCCCCCAGCATTCTCCAATGTTTGGACACCTGGCCTCCTCGCACACCTAGCGTGTAGGACACTTTGATTAGCAGGAGAAAAGGAGCAACACCAGATGTATTTCTTCAGAAAAGTTAATATTCGAGTTCTCTGGGTTTCTCCCTTGCAGCTATATAAGCTTTCTCTCCCCTAATGCTTGGTTCCCTAGTTGGGTCATGAAACGTCTCCAAGAAAACCACCAAGTTCAGAGAGCACCGAGGACCCCTCAATCGTCCTTCCTCCCCCTCCTCCTCCCCTCAGCAAACCCCACTCCCTTCTAGCACTGATGATGTTTCCTAGTCGGGTCATGAAACATCTGCAAGAAAACCACCAAACTCCAAGAGCACCAAACACTTTGCAATCTTTCTCCTCCTCCTCCTCCTCCTCTTCCTCCTCCTCTTCCTCCTCCTCCTCCTCCTCCTCCTCCCCTGTTCTTTTTCCACTGGGCAAACCCCACTCCCTTCTAGCACTGATGATGTTTCCTAGTCGGGTCATGAAACGTCTGCAAGAAAACCACCAAGCCCAGAGAGCACTAGGGACCAAACAATCTTCCTCCTCCTCCCCTGCTCCTTTTCCACTCGGCAAACCTCACTCCTTTCTAGCACTGATGATGTTACCTAGCTGGGTCATGGAACACCTACAACAAAATCACCAAGCTCAGAGAGCACCCAGGGCCCCACAATTCAGACCTGAGCTACAAATATCCTCTTCTATTAAAACCTCCAACTGTCAAGAGATAGCTTTACTGCCCTGCAGATACTTTTGCAAAAACAGAAAGTACTTATAATGGCCAGTGAGAACTAAGAATATAAGCTAAAGAAATTGGAAAACGTAAGAGAACTTTTCATGAAGAACTTAAAGCGGATATTTTGTTTTGTTTAAATGACTGAAACAAGTGACTGCTGTTCTGTATTTCCATCACATTCAACCCAATCACATCTCCTTCTTATAGGAAGAAAAAGAGAGAAATAAAAATTTCCCAAACCAGAACAAAGTGTTGGTACTGTACCTACCGTATGTAGATTTAAATTGCGCAATGTGTTCTTCAGTTTATTATAATTTTTTCCAATGGGGATCTCAGTTTTCAACCAGGGAGGAAGCCGTAACCTAAAAATCAAAGCTTATTTTGGTTCACCAAGTATCTCAGTTTGGAAATGGTGTTTTTTCCTTTCTTTCTGTACCAATCCTATTCCCGATGTGCGCATGTGCAGAGCTGCCAGGAAAGGGAATTTAAGGAACAAGGGTCAACTCAGGAGTGAAGGTACAGGTGGACGGTGAATGACTTCTCCCATAGGGAATAAAGGAGGAGCGAAAGAGGAGTGGTGTTTGCAGGAGATTATTAGTTCGTTTAATTAGTGTGAAGATCTGTTCCTGACTTCTTGCCAAGTAATTGCTGCTACAATGTAGCATTTGGAAGCAATCAGCCTGGCAACTCTCCCAACCTGATAAAGGTCTGTGGTTGTAATTCACCCTTGAAAGACTGTTTGCTGGGACTTTGCTGGATGCGAATGAGAGGAATTCAAGTTAGCCTAAACAAAAGGGAATATTTGTCAGGACGAGGAGCCGACTTCGTGATTTGGCGAAGCCTAGGTCAGAACAAAAAGGACCATCGATTCCAATCCCTGGGCTAAAAGGCTAACCAACAAGGCTAACCTGGGTCTGAACTGGTTAACAACAAACAAGCCTGAAGATTTCTCCATACCTTTCTCCTTTTTGACGCTTTAAATGGCCTTGATATTCTGCCCACTTGGTTTTGTCCGAAAGTTCCCCAGATATGAAATCCTTCAGATCAGGGCCCTCTTTATAATGTCCCATCTGGGCTTCTGGCAGCGAATTCGAACTTGACATTTTCAACTGATTTCCAAACACCTAAAGGGGAAAAAAATGCCACTGCTTTGCAAACGTGATATACAATTCTCAACTTAAGACCACAATTGAGCCTAAAGGAATGCTGCTAAGTGAGATAGTTGTTAAGTGAGTTTTGCCCCCATCTTAGAACTTTTCTTGCCACTTTAGTTAAGTGAGTAGTAACTCTGTTGTCAAGTGACTCTGTTGTCAAGTGACTCTCCCCCATTGCTTTGGCTTGTGAGTAGGTCACAAAAGAGGATCACCCAACCCCCGGGATACTGCAACCATCATAAGTATGAACCAATTGCTAAGCATCTGAATTTTGATCAAATGATCACAGGGATGCTGCAAAGGTCATAAGTGCGAAAAATGATCAGAAGTCACTTTTTTCAGTGATGTTGTAACTTTGAATGGTCCCTAAACAAAACCGTTGTATGTCAAGGACTACTTATATAGTATTTTCAACACCGCACAGTAGTTTTTATAAGAAAATTAGCTTTAAAAGTTTCACTCACGTAATTAGAAATGATTGCATTGCTAGTCATACTGCATTATTTTTTTTTTCCTTAGCACCACGTCAGGGACAACAGGTGGTCCTCGACTTACGACAGTTTGTTTAGTGACTATGTCAGAGCGTTTGCAGCGTGACTACCATTATAAGATAACCCAGGAGCAAAACACAGCACACAGAGGCTTAAGATATTTAACAGTGGTTTATGTACAAGATGTCATGCCCTTGTTAGAGTCAGACTCTAAGGGAGAGGAGGAACAGCCAGAGAGGAAGTGGAGGTGTGGCTCCGGAGGTTGTGGAGGAGGCTGGGCAAGGGCAGAGGCTGGCTGGGCAGTCTGAGGAAGAACCAGGCCCATCCCCTCTTCATCCTAGGACATGCAGGGAGGGACAGAGAAGGAAACAACTTGGCTTAAGAGAGAGGGAGCAGCCATGATCCTCCTAATTAGTTGCAGCTGGGGAGAACAGTATATAAGAGAGATGATCACAACAGTGTTGCCAGAAGCAAAGCGTGTGTTATTTTGGTTGGCATCCTTCCAACAGACTGTGCCTTGTGATCTCCTTCGTGTTGGTAATTATTTATCCTGGTCCGTTGTGGAATTTCCTTCATTGTAGTTTGTTTTAGTTTTTCATTTCACCTCTATCTACTCATTAAGTTCAGACTGTATTGCTTTCTTTTGAAGACTATTTTTGAGTAAGTATTATCTCCAATTGAGAATTATTGAACAGTGGGGCCAAGTTGGAGGCATTAAGGACATTTACTTACATTTTGGATTTTGTTACATTTTGGGTCATCACCCAAGACATATACAGAAATAAACATGGTAGGCAAAATACCTGTGATGACCCAAAGGGACGTGGCACAAAGGCCACACAGTCAGATAATCAGTAGGAGTCCCTTTATTAGCTCCAACTTGGCCTGCAGTGTCCTGGGCTGGAGAAAAAACCCTTTCTGGGCTGGAGAAAAAAGGAACAGCCTTTGACCGCAGAGAACCAAGTTCAAAACATGGTCAACAAAAACTGTAACTATAAATCCAATCAAGGCAAGATGAGGTAATTAGTCCAGCAGGGCAGGAGCAGGAATTCCAGACTTGAAGATACAGCAGTATTTCAACATGGTTGGGAAGACGCCAGGAACACAGATAACCAAAGTCAACACAAGATAAACTCACATTTGTTCCCAGTAGACACTGCACTCAGCTTGCATCTCTTTTAAATTCCCTTCCCAGGTATGGCTAATGAAGAGAATCAGGGCCCTTTCCTCCACCATAAGCCACCCAATCCACATTGTTCCCTTCTCCATTCCTCCCTGCATGCCCTAAGATGAAGAGGGGGTGGGCCTGGGTCTTCCTCTGAACTCCCTCTCCCTTGTTCTACCTCTTCCCTGCCTCTGCCCAGCTGGACTTTGACCTTCCCCATTTTCCTCCACAGCCAACTGAGCCACATTCCCACTCCCCGTCAGCTGTTCATCTCCCTCCTTGGATTCAGACTCTGACAGGGGCATGACAATACCTTTACAAGCAATATTTCTCCTACACTGAGAACTGCAAATAAATACCAGACACAAAGAGAGAAAATCACACTCTCTAAGGGCTTCCTTTATATAAACACCTCTTAAAGGGGTAGAACCCATCCCCAGTCTTAAAGGGAAACACCCATGCTATGCTAATTCATCCTTATTGCATCAGCCTATATTGTATCAGCTTCACTGCTGGTCAGCTCTTAAATCCCAAGACCTTTCAGAGTTATAGAGGCATTGAAAACAAATGTGACTTGTGACTGTTTTTCACCCTTACGACCTTTGCTGCATCCCAAGGTCATGTGATCCCCTTTGCCAACCTACTCACAAGCAAAGTCCGTCAGGTTCACTTAACGACCAGGTTAGTAACTCATCAACTGCAGTGATTCACTTCATCTCCATAACAAGGAAAGTCGTAAAATGGGGCAAAACCCGGCTTAACAGAAATGTCAGGCTCAATTGTGGTCGCAAGTCGAGGACTACCTGCCTTTAGCTTGCCAATGTGTTTGGAATTTTTTCCCCTGCCCTGGGATCTCCTGGTGGTGCCCCATCCACCCGTAATGAAGATGAGACGCTGTTACGCTTTCCAGATCAGCTCAGGTCGCCTCCTCGGGGCTGGATTTCCACCAAGGGCGACCGGACGGCCCTTCCCACCTCGCAGGGACGTTGTGCGGGCAAGGATACTGGGGCAGCCGCCGCGAAACGGGGGAAATGGGGCAAAGAGGGCGGCCTCTCACCGGTTTGCCCTCCGCTACCAGCCTCGTGAGGCTCCTCGAAGCGAAGGCAGCGCAGGGGAGCCCGTTACCGAGGAGCCACATGTCGGTCGTCCTCTCAGCCCGGCCGCCGCCACCCCGACCCCCTCCCAGTCTCCGGGCCGAAGTCCCTCAATGGGCAACCTCGGCGCTCAGCTACTTTCCCTTTCCGCCCGGCGATCAATTGATCGCGCCTGCGCGCAGGCCTTTGGTTTTTTGTTTTTTTTTTCCCCCTTCCTTTCCCCTTCCCCCTCCCGAGCGGTGTCATCAGCACGCGCCGCGCCGTTTAAAAGCGCGATGACGCAAGACGCATTTCCTTTCCTCTTTCCTGTCAACGCGAAAGGTGAGCCGTGCCGGTTTGTCTTTTTTCCCGGTCGGAACTTCAAGGCCGGAGAATCCGGCTCCATCCGCCAAGTCGGTCCCGCCGGGTACTTTGTAACGCTCCGGGCCAGGCCTGAACGGCATCCGCCTTCGGAGTCGGGGTACTTTTCGGGTTGGCGTCCGCGCGTTTTCGGAGAGGGGGCTCCCTGAGAAATAATACCCCCCCCCCCCAATACTCCCACCGGTGGCCTGGAGAGGGACGCGCGCGCCCGGGCTTCATCTGCGCACGCGCGCCCTGCTGAACGCTCCCTTTTATGGGCACGTTGTCTGATTTAGGGAAAGGAGAGTCCAAAGTTGTGTGAACGACGAGCAAATCATGCTTTCCGTCTCGTGTTGCTTTAACGTAGGCTAAATGCTCGGAGTAGCTCAGGCGTCTCCAATCATGGCAACTTTTAAGACTTGTGGACTTAAAATTTCCTAGTTTGCTGATCATAAGGGTATGCAGGAGAAATCCTGAAGAGCAGAGTCATGCTGGCTGGAGAATTCTGGCAGTTGAAGTCCACAAGTCTTCAAGTTGCCAAATTTGGGGAACCCCTGCTTAGGAGCAACGAATGGCCACTTTGGAACAGTTGTATTTGATATTTTTGAGCGGTAATATCCAAAAGCTTTTCACCACTCTCCTCTGCCTTTAATCACAGTTAATTGTCTCACCCAATCGAAAGAATTATAAGTTGCTGTCCAAAAGTTAAATTGAACTTCATCTATGCATGTTGTACCTTCATTAGAACCTTCAACGTGCGCACATTGTTTGTCCATTATTGTGACAGCTTTATGTTTGAAGTGTGTCTTAAAGGAATGGGCGAAACCCAATTTTATTAAAATCGTGTTGTTTTTTTCCCTAGCAATTCAGTATTACCATTTTTTCTTTTTTTTACTAAGAGGGAGATCTAGGAAAACAAAAGGTTTAAACCGTATGGTTTGGGGGCTTAACGTGGTAAATTGTCTTTGGAATCAATAGTCAAGAAGTCTATAGGTTGTAGGACAATGTTATAAAAATGATACTGAAATAAAAGATATTTTAAAAAAATATTGTACATTTTTTGTTATTATCACCTTTCTAATTTTGCAACATCAGCGTCCTTTTTTAAAAAAAATGCATCACAGTATATACATCCTGGTAATAACTATTCTCATAGTCATACAATATAGTCTCTCTTGACTACATAGTGTTGTACATCATAATTATATCTACTGTTTTCATATTTGTACCATTATGCTTTTACATTTATCACTCTGTACATTTTAAACTATATTCATGTACAGTCCGATAGTGGTATTGCTTGCATTGTATATTCTTACATATTTCTAAAAAGCTGCATTTTTATTTTTGTTAATCTTCTTTCATTGTTAGGTACTAATCTGCACCTGTTGTTTCACTATTTATACAATACATCCCATGTTAAGCAATATTCTGTATCCTCTTTGTCTTTAAGTTCTATTGTTAACCTGTCCAATTCTACACATTGTCAAATTTTTTATTATTATTCTCATCTGTGGGTATACTTTCACTGAAATAAAAGGTATTAAGCATCCACTATGCAGCTGTGCAATTTGGCTTTAAATTTTGTTTTTCAAAAGTAGCGATGGTTTAAATGCTGTTGAAGTTTTGTTTTGTTTTTTATTTATTTAATTTTTTATTAAACATAACAATTAAAAAAACATTGAATGTAGTGGAGTTGTTTTGACATAATCTTTGGTCATTGTTCTAGTGAAATATAATAGAATATAGATCTTATATACATTTGTACATATCTGTGTGTGTGTGCAAATGTATATACATATATATACACAGATATGCATGCTGTTCAGCTTTGTTCCGGTATTTTCCCATGTCATGATAGTTGTGCTTTTTAAGTTGTAGCAACGTTTTGGCAGAATCTCATCTGCCATCATCAGGCTTCTGTATTGTGTTCGTCTGTGAGTCAGACTTTCACAGCCGTTTCTGTTTTAAATTTGGTGCTAGCCTATGCTGTGCCAGAATATGCGTACAGATATGTATGTATACACACACACACACACAAACATATACACATACACACACACACATATGTGTGTGTGTGTGCTGTTCAGCTTCCTTCGGGTATTATCCCACGTCATTGTAGTGCTTTTAAAGTTGTAGCAACGTTTCAGCAGAATCTCATCTGCCATCATCAGGCTTCTGTATTAAGTTTGTATGTGGGTCAGGCTATCACAGCCGTTGGTTTTAAATTTGAGGCTAGCCTACTGCTCTGCCAGGATGTTTCTTTCTACATCCTCATTGGTGGGGAGTCTTGGTCTGTGTTTATTGGACTTGGAGTTTGTTTGATTGGTGTTTCTGGTTTCTTCTGTCTGTTTTGTGGCTTTGATTGGCTGGCAACACTCTGCTCCTGCACTGGAGGCTTTCAGTGCAGCTTGGCTCCGTGTGAAGGGACGGCTGCTCTTTATTAGCAAGCTGGGTTTCACCTGGGTGCCTGGTGGGGGGGTGTTTGAGTTGGAGGCATCAGAGGGAGTCTGTTTTTGCCCAGGTGTTTGCCTGGCTTGTGGTGTGGAGATCTTTCTATTTGAGAGTGCAGGCTTCCAAATGATTGACAGTCTGGTGGAATCATCTCTTCTATTCATGCTGTCAGGTCTTTTTTCAATCTCTATGGCTTCTCTGATGATTCTGTGGCTGGGGTTTTCTATAGTGGCCAGGGTTTTAGTGCCATTGAAGTTGATGTTGTGACCTGTGGTTTTCATGTGTTGGACTAGTGAGGAGGTGTGTTCCAGCTTTTTTACTGCATTTTTGTGTTCATCCAGGCGGGTACTTATTCTTCTATTGGTCTGTCCAATGTATGTGGCCGGGCATGATGTACAGGGAATTTTGTATATGCCTTGGTTTTCCAGGTCAATTTTGTCTTTGGGGTTTCTAAGGATGGCTGCTATTTTTTTGTCTGTTTTGAAGGCAGTCTTGATGTGATGCCTGTGTAGTATCTTACTGATTTTGTCTGTAGTACCTCTTATGTAGGGCAGGACAGACTCCCTCTGATACCTCCAACCCAAACACCCCCCCACCAGGCACCCAGGTGAAACCCAGCTTGCTAATGAAGAGCAGCCGTCCCTTCACACGAAGCCAAGCTGCACTGAAAGCCTCCAATACAGGAACACAGTGTTGGCAGCCAATCAAAGTCACAAAACAGACAGAAGAAACCAGAAACACCAATCAAACTCCAAGTCCAATAAACACCGACCAAGACTCCCAACCAATCAGGATGTAGAAAAAAACATCCTGCCACAATAATAGGCTAGCCTCAAATTTAAAACCAACGACTGTGATAGCCTGACCCACATACAAACTCAATACAGAAGCCTGATGATGGCAGATGAGATTCTGCTGAAATGTTGCTACAACTTTAAAAGCACAACAATGTGGGATAATACCCGAAGGAAGCTGAACAGCATACATGTAAGTACCCGTGAAAACTTAAAAAAACAAATATATATATATAATATAATACCCGAAGGAAGCTGAATAGCACACACACACACATATACACACACACATACACACACACACACATGCACACAAAATATACATTCATCCTGATTTACATCTTCTAACACTCTTGGTATTATTTAAGTCTCGTGATCACAAATGTCCTCTTTAACAACTCTTTTCAATCTTAAACTCTTCCTTTCTGTCCCCACCGATAGTAAAATCTATTCCAAATTATATAACATTTCAATTCATCCTTATTTTTCATCTCTAGTGTTAGCCTAGCAGTTTGCAAAGCACCATTTTTAAATGCTGTTGAAGTTTTGCTTTGTTTTTTTAAAAAAGCTGAATCCCTTTCTTAACTTTCCATTTTGTCTTATTTTTGCTAATAGATTAAAAATGAAGACCATTCTTAGTAACCAAACAGTTGACATTCCTGAGAAAGGTAAGAATGTAACTAGTGACTTTCCTAATAAGACTCTTAAAAACAAACAAATAAATACACCTCTGACATTATTTGGGTATTTATGTTGTCTGAGTAGTTCACTGAAACTAATTTTACTTTTTCTTTTCCAGTCGACATTATCCTAAAAGGGCGGACAGTCACTGTCAAAGGGCCCAGAGGAACTTTGAAAAGAGACTTCAACCACATCAATGTGGAACTCTCCCTTTTGGGGAAGAAACGCAAGAAGGTGAGGTGGTTTTGAATGTTAATGCTCAGTGTTGTGTCAGGTTTCCAGATTTCCTATCGCCTCTCATATTAATTCCCAATTTATTGCAGTAATGTGTCTAGAACAGGGATCGGCAACCTTAAACACTCAGTGAGGCACAATGGTCCTAACCAGAACACACACACCCTGGTTCAATTCTGGAGCCAAATGGAAGTCCAGTTCCGCCACCATAGAGTCTCCTCCTAGCATGGCATCCTTTTTCCTTTACCTGTCCTAACCGAAAGTTCTATCAATTGTGGAGCCGACCAGCGACAGGGAGCAACAGAGGGATGAAAGAGCCACATGAGGCTCCAGAGCCATAAGTTGCCGATCTCTGGTCTAGAATATGAGATTTGGAGATGTGGACTTGAAAGGTGGTGAGCAAAAATGTTCAACACAACCTGATAAAACAGTTGCAATGTTTACAAATATTGTGAATCCTTGAGGTGTTGTCATAAATTCTGAAGACCTGTGATAGCTTTCATTGCATCTCAGGTGCCAGGTATATTCATTCTTGCTACTTATTTTATGTGTATTTTATGGGTAATGCTCCTGTGGTTTTCACAGACCATGTTCCTGTCTTGAGTCCATGCAAATTTGTTCAGGTAGTCCTCAACTTACAACCACAATTGAGCCCAAAGTTTCTGCTAAGTGGAGATGTTGGTAAAGTGAACTTTGTCCCATTTTACGACTTTCCTTGCCACAGTTGTTAAGAATCATGGTGTTTGTTAAGTTAGTAACACTGTTGTTTAGTGAATCTGATTTTGCTTGTCAAAAGATCGCAATAGATGATAACATGTCCCTGGGACACTGCAGCTGTCATAAATATATCCCAGTTGCCACATATTTTTATCACATATTTTTGCCACATATTAGTATCAGCGGTACTAGTTGTCAGTGAAAAGTGGTGCAAAGTCCCTTTTTTCAGTTGTAACTTTGTCACTAAACAGACTGTTGTCAGTTGAAGACTATCTGTATTATACAATTATTCTATTAAAAATTTCTGAACCTATTGGCTTCCATCCTTCGTGCTGTTTATTTAGCCCATCATAGCTCAAATATAAATCAAGTTTAAAGTCACAAGATTGAACACCCAAGCCTGGAGTAGGAAAAGCACCAAACACAGTTGAGTGGAACCTGACAGGTTCAGTGGACTTGTAGTGCACATGGAAATGGTATATCAATTAATCCATTTTAGTGTATGGTGGCTGATTCCTGAACATTCCTTCCTAAGGCATCCCTTTCATATTGACAACAGAATAGAACAATGGAACGAGGAATGGAATAGAATAGAATAGAATTCTTTATTTGCCAAGTGTGATTGGGCACACAAGGAATTTGTCTTTGGTGCAAATGCTCTCGGGGTACATGGTGCAAATGCTCTCAGTGTAAAAGAAAAGATACATTTTTCAAGAGTCAACAGAATAGAATATAAAATGGAATAAGGAATAGAACAGAACAATGGAACGTAGAATAGAATAGAATAGAATGAAGAATAGATTATGGAATAGAACAGAAAGAAGAATAGAAAGGAAAAAAAAGAAACAGTTGGAAGAGACCTTGGAGTTGTGTGAACTGAATGTAAAGATAGCATTGGAAAATCATTGGAAACAATTGCTATGGTTGCAGTGGCTTGACAATGTCAGTGCGATGCGAGAAATTGCTGCCGTCCGACAGCTGGTTGGACTGGTCTGTTTGTGAGCTGTACAGCCGTACTCTCGTTCTCGTGTGCAATCTGGAGAAGGATGTGTTGCATTTTGTGAAGCAAAGCCTTCGGTTTACTGAAATGGCTGCGTTTTGCATTGTTGACTCATGCAAGGCGGCCTGCAACTGGAAATCTTTTAAGTTAACAAGCATGCATTCAGGGATGTGGTATCAAGCTGACTCCCAGTGAAGGAGGCTTGCTGGAGATAGAGATTGCAGGGAACCACACTGACCTAGACCAGGGGCCTCCAAGCTCCCAGTCCTTGGACCAACACCGATCCACGGCATGCCAGCAATGGGGTCGCTCAAACAATCGAGCCCCCATCTGTGGGATGTAGGCAGCATGTGAAACTGTTCCACCTCCGGTCCGCAAAAAAACCTGTCTCCATGGAACCAGTCTCTGGCGCCCAAAAAGTTGGGGGCTTCTGGCCTAGACCACCAATCAGAATTTGGCCAGTTGCAACTTCTCCGTCAGAGTTCAGTCACCAACAAAAGTTTACGTTCTGGGAGATCTCTGTTCAATTCCCTTTTTATTTCTGTGCTTTTTGTATCTTTAAGTAGCGGAAAGAACCTTGGGAAACAATATTTGGTTGAAATTGGAATAAATATATACAATCTTAAGAATAGTTTTGATAGGTACTGTTGAGGCAAGTTGGATTCTTTGTGTGTGCTGTCATCTACAAACTAACTATAATTACAGCTTAGTGTTATAAAATCTTGGCTTGTTAGAAATATATAAATTGTTGCAGGTGCAGAAAATTGTCCATTTATTGTTCATTTTCAGAAAAAATGTTGACTGTACAGGTAGTCCTCCCCTTATGATCACAATTAAGTGCAAAATTTATGTTGTTAAGTGAGAAATTGGTTAAGTGTGTTTTGCCCCATTTTATGATCTTTCTTGCCACATTTGTTAAGTGAATCACTGCAGTTGTTAAATTAGTAACTCATCGTTAAGTGAATCTGGATTCTCCCTTGACTTTGCTTGTCAGGAGGTCACAAAAGGGGATCATGTGATCCTGGAACACTGAAAGTGTCATAAATGTGAGTCAGTGGTCAAGCATCCAAATGTAAATCCACATGACCAGGGGAGTGCTACAACAGTAATAAGTGTGAAAAAAAGTTCATAAGTCATTTCCTTCAGTGCCATTGTAACTTTGAACAGTGAACCGCTCATAGTTACAACACCACTGACAAAAATGACTTATGACCATTTTTCACACTTAATAACCATGACAAAGTGAACTAAGTGAACTGTTGTAGTTCAAGGACTATGCTGACATCCTGGAATGGCGATTCATTTTTTCTTTTCTTTAAACCTTTTAGCTGCGTGTCGACAAATGGTGGGGTAACAGAAAGGAGCTGGCAACCGTTCGCACAATTTGCAGTCATGTGCAAAACATGATCAAGGGGGTTACATTGGTAAGTTGTCAGGAGTCCAACAATCACCTTAATTAAATCATGATTCTCGAGTCAAACTTCAAAAAACTGCAAAGGATTCATTAGAGGTGACATACTGGCACTGCCCTTTATGAAGCCCACTGTAGCACACGTCATTTACAATCACCCGTGACCCTCTTTCTCCCTTCCCCCTGGGTGTCCTCATTCACGTTCTCCAATTAAATATATTTGCAGGCAAAAGCTCTGGTATTTTAATAATCTTTTAAAGAGAAGAGTTGGAATGTATTTTCGCTTTCAAACTGCTACAGATTTCCTCTCTTTTTTTTTTAATGGCAAGTACTAAAGCAGGCAGAGTGCGATGATCCAGGTTATGACACAAAAATAACGCAGTCACAAAAGTAGAATAAATTCCCTTTAATGCCTCCAACTTGGGCCCCAATGTCCAATTATCTTTGGCTTGATATCGAACTCTTCCAAAAACAGTCTATGAAGAGAGTAAATGCAGTCTGAACCAAAAGCAAAAGTAATTAGAGAATTAAAAAAAAATCAACACAAGCCACACTGGAGTCATTAACATGGCAGGCCAGGATGATAAATTGCAGACTTCCACAAGATGACTGCAGCAACCACAGTTGGGAGGATGTCAAAACCCAGATAAGCCTTGACAAAGATAATGCACGCTTTGCTTCCAGCAAGGAGCTGTGTGCAAATGCCCCTCTTATATCCTATTCTCCCAGCTGCAACTAATTAAAGGGATCAGGGCCTTTTCCTCTCCCATAAGCTCCCTTCTCCGTTCCTCCCTGCGTGCCTTAGGATGAAGAGGGGATGGCCCTGGGTCTTCCTCTGAATGCCCAGTTTCTTCCACAGCCACGGGGGCCACACTCCCACTCCCTGTCAGCTGTTTGACCTCCCTCGGAATCAGATTCCAACAGAGGCATGACACACGGGAATGTTTTATGAGTTGACATTAGTTTCTTAAAACCGAGCTTAAAGCGCAAAACGTGACAGCGCAACTAAGTTGGGCTTGGCAGCTGCTGGTGTTGGACGAGCGGAATGTAGTCCTTCGGAATTCCAGTTTCTTTGGTTTGATCGACTTTTGTCTTAATTTCAGGGCTTTCGTTATAAGATGAGGTCTGTCTATGCCCATTTCCCCATCAATGTCGTTATTCAAGAAAATGGCTCCCTGGTCGAGATCCGTAACTTCCTTGGGGAGAAATATATACGACGGGTGCGCATGAGGCAAGGTAAGGCGCTTGTCAACCCCAACCTGAGTTTAAATGGGATATGAGAAAGAATTCTAGTACTCTGGGCCCGAGACGGGTGCGTTATCGAACCTGGAGGGGCTGGGGAATTCTGGGAATTGAAGTCCACGTATCTTAAGACTAAGCCAAGTTTGAAAACAACTGCTTGACATGAATCTTGGAATAGTCTGAAAAGTTAGCAGAAATTGATTTCATTAGATTTAAAAGCAGGTTTTATTGTATAATAGCCAGATTTTTTTTTTAATAAAACCACAGAACGTTCAAGGTAATACTTGTGTATTTTATACATAAAACAGAGAATTATTCAATACAGAAAGACATAGCATCCTTGTTGTGATGTGTACTTGTAGTTATTTTTGTAATGCTTCTTCTGGGTTTGGTAGGAAGCTTCCTTAAGGGAAAAATATTCTGAGTTTTGAAAGGCAAAATACAGTGAGCATGCTAATATGGGAATACATTTTTCTTAAGTTAAAAATCAGTTCCTTTGAATACATTTTCATTTCTTTTTTTAGTGATAATCTTTTCTCAAATATTCTTTTTTTTTTTTTTTTGTACTTCAGGGGTTAATTGTGCAGTGTCACAAGCTCAGAAGGATGAACTGATCCTTGAAGGAAATGACATTGAATTGGTATCTAATTCGGGTACGTCTTTATACTACAGTTTGCCCCGTTGTATTATGTCATGCAAAGCATGTGGAAAAAGTTTGTTTAAATAAATAGAAGATCAGGAAAATTCTTTGTTGCATTTTTATTCTTAACAGGTTTTGCTAATATTTCCATGCTTTTTTTCCTCCTGTTACCTTGCTACAAATTAGGCTTTGCCAGCTAATTTGATTTTATTGTATCCCTAGCTTTTGTTTAATCAGTTGTTAAATCTGGGGGGTGTAATTATTTTGTCATTCCAAATAAAATAGAGCCATCTTTTATCTATCTATATATATATAGCTGCCTTGATCCAGCAAGCCACAACTGTCAAGAATAAAGATATCAGAAAATTCTTGGATGGTATCTATGTCTCCGAGAAGGGAACAGTGCAACAAGCTGATGAATAAAACCGGTAAGTTAGTAACATTTTTTAATGCATAAATCCATGTGCACTATTTGAAATACAGATAATATCCTGGATTAAACTTTGGCTTTCAGAGCAGGGACAGTTGTACCAGTATAGTGGCATAACTCAACCATTCAGTGAATTTTTATTTCAACTCTTGTCTTGGTCACTAACCCCTGAAATGCTGTATGTTTCTGGACCAATTCTGAAGATAGTTTTAGCAAGTAGAGGTGGCTGTTTATAGAGTTGTAGCTTCCATAATAGTGGATATACGAAGGATGACTGATTAATAGTTTGGGATGGAAGAAAGTGTTGGTGTATAATAGACAACCTGCTAATCAAAATGATTTACGAACATTTCTTGAAGTTACCGTTTGGGAAATAGTCATACAGTATATATCCCATATGTTGGAACGGTGAAGTGTTGCTTGTAAAATTCCACAGGTAGTTGGAAAGGCATTAACATTTTCTTCATCCCATCTGAAAAGTGAATAACTGAGAAAGCTTATTTCTCATTTTAGCTTGCTTTAGAGTTTAGACAATGAAATGAGGAGAGCATCATTAAAGCCATTTGAATTTGACTTGCTTGTTATGATTTGAAGAGCTACAGTCCCAATGCTAAGAATAGTTAATCCACTGCCTGGATATTGGTATGCTTTAGATAGATATAAGTCGATTCAGAATAATAGAAGGGACCTTGAAGGTCTTCTAGTCCAACCCTCTGCTCAGGTAGGAGACCCTATAGCATTTCAGACAAACAGCTGTCCAGTCTCTTCTTTAAAACCTCCAATGTTGGAGCACCCATAACTTCTGGAGTCTAATTGTTCTCACAGTCAAGGAATTTCTCCTTCCTTCTAGCTTGCTTCCCCTCCCTGATTAATTTCCATCCATTGCTTCTTGTCCTGCCCTCAGGTGATTTGAAGAAGAGGTTGACCCCCTCCCCCTTCGTGGTATCCCCCCAAATATTGGAACGTTGCTATTACATCACCCCATGTCCTCCTTTTCACTAGACTAGCCAAACCCAGTTCTTGCAACAGTTCTTCGTGTTAAGGGTGAAGATGAAGCTTTTTTGAATTGAATTCAATTCATGATGACCATAAAAAAGCATACCTTAATTGTTTTCTTACTAATGGTTCTCTCCTTCCAGACTTTTTCACCTTTTCACTCTTGCCTACGGCCTCTTGATAGTTCAACCATTATCCAACCACTGGCTATGTTCAGTTCTAGTTAGTTTTTTGAGGTTTGCCGAAATTACAATGCCATTAATGTACATGTTTAAGGTGAAGTAAAGGAAGACTGTCTTCCCTCATGGCACAAAACAGTAAACTTTGATTTGCAGCTGAGATTATTGTTCAGCATTTGTGGTGATGAAATGGGTAACTTCTGCCCTTCTTTGCTTTAAAATATTTTCAAAATCTTTTAGAAACACAAGTATTTTAAGAAATTAAAATAGGCAATAATCCCATCCATCAATTTGTCTGCTGATACGTATTCACTCCACAGACTGATACTATCAGGTGATTTTTCATTTTGGTTTGCCTTTATTTAACAAAACAGGAAAAATTAACTTAGTTAACAATGAGGAAAAAGCAAAAGGGGAAAAATGCAATAAAACAAACACACCGTAAGAGCTTCTCATATATTTAAAAACATCTATAAAATACTACATCACAGTACTCTTTATCACATTAGCTTGAATATGTTTGTAAGAGAATGGAAGTAAAGTTATTTTCTTCGTATTCTATCTGCTCCAACAATAACGCTTTTTTTATGGTTTTAGGTCCTGAAATGGCAATCTGGGAGACATGACACATCTTGCAGTTGGAAGTTTTCTATTTGAACTGTACAGTCTCAGATTGTTTTGAGAAAATAAAACCATTATCTTTCAATATCCTGTATTTTTGTGATTGAGCATGGAATAGCTGTAACTAACTGTTAATTTTGAAAATGGACTGCTCAGTTGCCCATTACAACACAAAGATGGTAAGATAAAATATCTTTAGGAGTGTTTAAAGTGTTTTGGAGTACATTTTAGGAGTTACATGCGAGAATCTTGCACGAAAAGACTGTGGAATAACTTTATTTCTCATTAGTCCATTTGAAATCTGGAACTGGTTGGTTTAACTCAAATCATCAGATATTTCAAGTCTTTTTCCAACACTTCACTTGTTTCTTATTTTGGAAACTGAATTAAAAGCTACAAGCTCACCATTTAACTCCATGACCTAAATTATTTGAGGGGTGTTAGAGAAAATGGGAAGTGAGCATTAGTGATAATTAAACAAGTTGGTATTTGATCAACTTGGAATATTAATGGGATTGCAAAAAATTGAAAATATATTGGAAATGTTCCATCTCTAAACCACAGCGCGCGCGCACCCAGACACACACACACAGAGAGAGAATTATATTTGAGAAATGCAAAGACATTTCTTTAAAAGTGCACACTTCTAAAATCTTATCCTTTCAAACTGAACTCTACATAGTTATCCCAACAGAAACATTTGTCTGAATTCCATTAAAAATAATAAACCAACATGCATACTTTTAAATAGTTCGCTTTCACATGGAGATGTGCAAAATGTACAGTAGGTTAAATGGCTTCCATTGGACTGGGTTGTATAATGAGGAGGCTGAAGAAACTGAATAAGGCCAGCTGATTGGACACCAATTTTCTCTATAGTAAGCAGCCAGAAATGTCTAAAATGGGGAACAAGAACGTTATGCAAGCCCTTGTAAAAACCCAAAAGTGTGGCTTTGTGTCAGAATCCTGAATTTGGCATTCCAAATTCATAAGTATCTTACTAAGAGTGTTTCCACCAATTTTTCTGATCCTTGTTGATAAACGGACTGAGAAAATGATTCTATGTCTAGCTGAGAACTTTCTTAGGTTTAGTTTCCACAGAAACGCCAAAGTGCTGGAAGTATTTTGACCAGTCTTGTCTCCGTTTCTTTTGCTTCCGGAAAGCAACAATACTTAAGAGCACTATTAGGGTAGCCAAAAGGCAGCATCCCAGGAATATGAGAGGCTTTTCCTGAGTGACGAGAAGGCAGAGGGTGCAGGGCGCTGTTTCGTTTCGTGGTCCACATTTACTTAATGTAGTAGGATCAGTGGGGAAACCGTTGTTGCAGATCAGCTGGTTGTAGAAGTGGACGGAGGCTTTGGCTTGGAATTCGGAGGTGAAGAATCCGATTTTGGGTTTGGCTACTTCGTCAGTTAGCTTGAATCCAAAGTAGCCTTTGAGGTTGACGCCATCGATATGGTAAGCTGAAAAGGACAACCAATTTCAGGTTAATTCTCTATTTCTGTACGAACCAAAAAGCCATTCTAGAGTAATTGAAAAGAAAAATGGGTGTAAATTCGTTTAAGCTCATTTTCCCCTCTAAAGGAACAGCCTTCCCTGAATTTCTGCAGGTTTTTTTTAAAGAATTTTGTTGGTATTACTAATATTACAATTAACATTTTTTCTAGAAGCTTTCAAGAATGAAAATTCACCTTATTCATACTACATAGATTACTTTGGGACAGAAGCATTTCTGTCTTAGACCATTACTGCTTTAATAATAGTTGTGTACAGGTGGTCCTCAGCCTACAACAGTTTGTTTAATGACCAAAGTTACAGCAGCTCTGAAAAAAATTGACTTGCAACCCCTGCAGCATCCCCATGGTCGTATCATCAAAATTCAAAACCTTGACAACTGACTTGTTTTATGACAGTTTCACTGTCCCAGGTCAGGTGATCCCCTTTTGTGATCTGATGAGCAAAGTCAATGGGGAATCCAGATTCACTTATCCACTGTGGCGAGACAGGTAGTAAAATGGGGCTTAACAAGTGTCTTACTTCACCAAAGATATTTTGGGCTCCACTGTGGTTCTAAGTCGAGGACTACATGTATACCCTATAATAATATTCCTGGTATTTGGTAGGCTGTAAGCCTCACAAACATTAAGCTTTGACAACACAAGATTGTTGATAATTTTCTTATATGACACTTCTTAATACAATCCTACGCTCTCTATTCTCCTATCTCTTGTCCTTTTAATAACATTTGTTATCTCACAATAACAAGATAGAACTTTTGTAGAATTTCACGAACTTCTCATAAATCCATCCATCCTTCAAGTTGCTATGACTTTCACAATAATCTTTTGTGACAGATTAAACTGAAAAGGCACTTATTCCACTCCCATAGCCAGAGCTGAGTAAGGATACAAAACTAAGTTACATTAAAAAAAACAACAACCTCAGAGCTTTATTTTGGGCTGTTCTTGTTCTGCTGATCAGAAAACTGCCTTTATTTATATATATGTATGTGTGTGTGTATATACACACACACACATACACTGCTCAAAAAAATAAAGGGAACACAAAAATAAGACATCCTAGATCTGGATGAATGAAATATTCTTATTAAATACAGTACATACATACATGTATACATTTATAGATATGCATACACGCGCGCACACATACGCACGCACCCTTCTCCAGGAGCCATGGTGGTGTAGTGGTTAGAGTGCAGTACTGCAGGCTACTTCTGGCTGCCTGCAATTTGGCAGTTCAATCTCACCAGGCTCAAGGTTAACCCATCCTTGACCCATCCGAGGTGGGTCAAATGAGGACCCCAATTGTTGGGGCAATAAGCTGACTTTGTAAACCTCTTAAGAGAGGACTATAAAGAACCGTGAAGCAGTATATAAGTCTAAGTGCTATTGCTATTATTCAATCACTAGCATCAGATTCTTACGTTTGCACTGTTAGTGAGAAGCAGTCAGCAATGCCACCCTATACTTTTTATTTATCTTTTTTTATCTCATCTTTATTCAAGCGCCCCTTATTATTCCTTAAATGTCTTTCATTATTGATCTTGATTTCTGATGACATAATTCAAAGTCCAGCTGAATAAAGGATAGGATTGCTGAAAAGGTGTCGTATTTTATTGCTCTGACTTTTGTTTGGTAGATTTTGCTCTATCCAGCTAAGTATAATTTTGGATAGAATAGTCTGGTGTTTTGTTTTGTTTTTGAAGAAAGTTATCAAGCGTATGACAAAAAATAATCTGACAGTATCACTTGGAAATCATAGCTGCTGATGTCAGCTTTATGAATGATGGAAAAAAGTTTGCTTTGGGCAGGATGGTGTAAATTCTACAGAAATGAACTACCTGTAATAAAGGTGGGGTGAGCGGGTGATGTTTGGCCTGGATTTGATGAATATAATTGGAATAATGCTTTTCAATTTAGGGCTCCCCAGAAATGTGAGCCAATAACCTCTGGCTCAGCTAGCACAACACAACATCCTTTGGACACATCTGGAGACCATGGGAAGATGGGAAACTTTTAAGGACCTGACGTGCAAAGAGCAACCAAACACACCACTGTTGTGTCAAGCACAGCACAACATGTGCAGATGAATCCTTTGCTCCCAGTTTACACCTAGTAGGAGGGAAGCCATGTTAATCTAGCAGCCAAAAATCAGGAGGCTGAGTAATTTTTTTTAACCTATTACAAGTGCAGTCATTGACATGGTACCCATGATCTGTCTTGCGTGTGCCCATCCTCTCCCATCATCCAGATGCTCTCCTTACAAAAGGCTATGACTTTTAATTTTAAAAAAGGGTTGGTCTGATATACTGCAAGTAAGCTCTTTTGATTCCTCTCCCCATTGTGATCTTTCCATGCAAGAAAGGGCCATCCAGTAGTCTTACATGCTACAGGAAAACTTTACAATATTATTCCAATCAATAAAATCCAATCACCTGTCATGCCTGTCAGAGTCTGATTCAGAGGGAGAGTCTGAGCAGCTGGCAGGGAGTGGGAGTGTGGCTCCTTTGGCTGTGGAAGAAACTGGGGAAGAGCAAAGGCTGGCCAGGCAGAGCAGGGAAGAGGTAGAGCAAGGGAGAGGGAATTCGGAAGAAGGCCCAGGGTCACTCCCTCTTCATCCTAAGGCACGCAGGAAGGAACGGAGAAGGGAGCAACATGAGTTGCGTGGTTTATGGGGGAGGAAAGGGCTCTGATTCCCTTCATTAGCTGCAGCTGGGAACACTGTTTAAAAAGGAAAGCTGCACACAGCAAAGTTGTTGGGAGCAAATTGTGAATTATTTGGTATCGTCAAGGCTTATCTGGGTTCTTGGCGTCTTCCCACCTGTGTATGTCTGCAATTCCTATCCTGCCCTCTCCAGTTAATTGCTGGTTTATGTGGATTTTTATTTACAGTTTGTATGTACTTTGTTTTCAGACTGAATTTCTTCCACTTAAAGACAGTTCTTGGGAGAGTTTTTTCTCCAGCCAAAGGTAACTGGACACTGGGGGCAAAATTGAAGGTATTAAAGGGACATTTCTTGCTGAATTTGACTGTTGCCTTTGTGCTATACCCCGGGCCACCACAATACCCCTCCCGTGTGCCTTTCCTCGAAGGCGTTTCATCACTTCAGTGCAAAGGAAAAACAATACAGCCACCCTCTTTGAAATCTTGCTTAATGCACAAGAGACTTCTGAATGATTGAGATGAGCGTTCGTCACCTTCTACTCACCTTTAAAAGCTTCCTGCACATACTTTTCGATGTAGTATTTACGGAGCTCATCATTGTCGCTAGACTGATCCTCAATCCCACTAGCAGTGAGATAAATATCCCTACCACCATAGTGCAGACTGATCCAGTTCAGGGCTCTGCGTAACCCCCAAGGCACCACCGCAGAGCGAGTGGGGGAAATCGGGTAGGTGAAATCTTGCACCAGTCGGATGTCCTGGTCCAATTCGTACCGGCTTCCATTCTTCGACTCGTGGGCCACAAATCGTGTGGTGAAATGGTTCACAGCGATGAAATCAGCAGCCCCTCTGACCAGCTGCTGCTGCTCCTCCGTGAAAAAAGGCAAGAATGAACCGGAAAGGCCTTTGCGGGTTTTGTAAGTGAGGTATTTTCTCATGGCCGCTGGGTAGTCCCCTGTCCCCAGCAGAGGATCTAAAAACCAGGCCATTTCAAACTGGAGGAACCGACTGGCTGCTTCCACATGGCTAGCGAGATACGGGTTAGCGGGTTCTGCCCAATCGCAATGCAGGGAGAGCGACACCTGACCCCGCTGGAAAGACCGATATTGATGATCGTACACCTGCCAAGCCGCGGCATGAGCGATCAACAAATGGTGAGCTGCTTGATAAGTGTCATTGCTGCTGCTGTTGTAAATGTCGCCAAACCGATTTGGCTCGTTAATAGTGATCCAAAATTTAACCAGGTCTCCAAATTCCTGGAAGCACATTTTGGCATACGTTTTAAATGCCGCAACTGTGGATTGATTCAACCACCCACCGTGTTGAAGTAAAGGACCTGGCAGGCTTAATGACTGATGGGTCGGATAGTGTAAAGTAACTATGGGCTTCACGTTCAGTTTGAGGATCTCGCTGATAAGACATCGGTAGTACCGCAGGACGTGGCGGTTAAGGGACAACGTGTCGCCACTGGGGAGTAGCAGCGACCAATTGAAAGCGAACCTATAATGCGTGACCTTCATTTTTGATAGCAGCTGAAGGTGTGTTTTAATGCTGGTGAAGTCCGTACATTGAACTGGCCGGTTTTTCAATTTCACACCCTTCACCTGGCAGAATTTTCCGTCTCCAGAGATGTTCCAGAGATAGAGGTTGGGGTCAGAGAACTGAGGAGAAGAAGCGACCGATTCTGCCTGTGAACGAGAATAAAGATTATGTCAACTCATATTTCTCTGATCTTTTTAGAGTTACCAACAGAAAAAGGAGGGGGGAGCAGTGACACAGCTTGCAAAACCAAAACTGCATTCCATAAATGTTTTCACAGATAGTAACTGGGTAACTGAAGTTTCTGCTGCACAAAATTCTAATTGGAGAGCATGATTGATGACTCTGGGCTATGGATGTGTCCCATTGGAGAATATGAATTATGATAAACCCAGGGGCTAGAGAGAAAACCAGGGTCAAGGGTGACAATGAATTCACACCCAGGTAATACTGCATCTTTAACTCCCAATAAACCTTTTTGAAGCTTTGGAAGTTTGGCTCAAGACTATGATTTAAATGGGATTAAAGTTCCAGAATCCTGACAGGATTAAGTTCCAGAATCCTGACAGATTAAGTCAGGAATATTGATTTACATAGATAGTTTCCTCCTTCCCAATACATACAGTCATCATTTTAGATTTAAGACATTGGCAACACCAGCTATAACATTCTATTCTTCTAATACAGGGTGGCTTCCAATAGCATGGTCAATGTGGAACATTTCTGAGGCAACCTCTGAAGCAGTGGTGAAATGCTACTGGAACCGTAAGCTCCTATGATCAGCTGAGAGGATAAAGAAGAGAAAAGCGGAGGATCGGCCTCCCACCCACCCTTCCACTTTTCTCTATCTTCTTAGCTGATTGGCACGGCAGAGCCTCAGCTGGTGTTTGGAAAGCTGCACATGTTAAGGTATTAGGATTTAAGAACTGATCATTGCGTAGCTGCACGATGCTGTGAAGCTGATGTAAGTCTGGCTGAAGTAACAAGAGTGATTCAGCAGAGTATGGGTATTTCCCTTTAAGGCTGGAGAGTCAAGTGAAGAGGTGTCTATATAAAAGGCAGCCATTAGAGGGCATGGTTCTCTTTCCTTAGGACCAGTATTTAGTGCAGAAGCTCTCTGTGTGTTAGTGTGCAATCACCAAACTGGTAGGGAAACTGATAGAATCCCACCACTGCTCTGAAGTTACCGGTCCATGTGCTGATTCAACCCTTGTGGGAAGTCATGGGTGAAGGTTAAGAGATCAGTACATCTAGCAAGGCCATATAAAAAGACGAGCTGGGATGACAAACTGCAAATGACATCCAGTTTTTCCTTCTCTTCCCGTCCATCAGATGTCAGTGAAGCTTGGGAGGGAGGGTTGTTCTGAATTAATGTTTGGACATGACAACATACTTCAGGACAAGAAATCAATATATCTAGATTATAGATGAATGGAATCCAACCTGTTCTGGAAGATATTGCTTGGTCCTAAAAGGGAGATGGGAAACCACCTGTTGCTTCACCAGTTATGTATTCTCAGCTTGCTAAGCCTGAGACGAGTAGTGGGTTTCTCAGTCAAAGCTTCTCCCATCTCTTGAACATATTTATTTCCTAACAATAATCTATAAACAAGAATGTTTTCTGTTGTGGCATTCCTGTATAGAGACTTTCCCCGGTGCTCTGTTTACGGCCCCAACCTAATACTGGTTTTACGGCTTGGGCATTTGAGGAAGGTGTGTTTCACATAATCTTCTGGTTTGTGTTCTACTCCTAATAGTATGTCTGTTTTTTGTTTTGAAAGACCTTTAAAAACCTACAGTTTGAAACATTTACATTAATAAATAATGTGGATTTTTAAAAAAAAAACACCTCAAATTTATAAAGGATAATTAACCATTGAGGGATAATGGGCATTCTGATTAATATTTGCAACATTTGGGGAAACTCTAAATCAATAGAGTCTTATTTTTAATTAATTTTATCCTCTCAAACTTCCTAGCAGTGAAGACAGAAGTTGCCTTCAGAAGTTGTGGGTGCCCCATCACTGGAGGTTTTTTAAGAAGAGACTGGACAGCCTCTTGTCTGAAATGATGTAGGCCAGGGTCTCCTGCTTGAGCAGGGAGTTGGACTAGAAGACCTTCAAGGTCCCTTCCAGCTCTATTCTGATTCAAAGAGTTGGGATGCTTGCCTTAGTTTGCTTACCTTGATGACTGATTCTGTGATGCCCCAAAAGAAATCCCAAGGAAACTGGCCTCGCAAAGTGCCGGTTGATTCTTCTGTGGGAAAACCATTCTCCTGAATTATTTCCTTATAATAAAATGCCGAAGATTTGGGGATCCGCTCCTTCTCTTCACTTTCAAAATCTATGTAAAACAAACCTCGCCGGTTACTGAAGGCCTGTTGCCATTCAAATCCATCCAGGAGAGACCAAAAGGTGTAACCAAAGACATCGATCCGATCATACTTAATAGCTGTGTAAGGCAAATAAAAAACAATGGTCCAATTAACTAACCCAGACCATGCCAAGCATTTATCACAAATGTAAACCAGTAAAGGAGAAGGGTTGGAAAGGATTTCTCTTAGCAGCTGCTTTTGTTTATATTTATCAACATTTAGCATATTAAAAATCCAAACTGACACGTTTGTAGAATGTTTATTGACTCAGATTAAAAGAATATTAAAAACTATATTACGGTAAATAAAAATATTTTTCATGAAAAGGCCCATGTTTTTTAAATAAATAATGAGAAGAGGGACGTTGTTTTAAATTTTGGTAAATATCTTCAGTGCCTGGCAAATAATTTTGATTCTGCAGACATCTGACATGGTCTTGAGTGTTCTGACCCAAACTTAATTCCAAGGAAGCAAACAAAACAAAGGTAACAGCACAACCTTTTAATGTTTCTTTATGAATTCTGTTCCTTCACAGGTAAAAGGCTGTTTCAAATTAATTGTCTCTGATAAGAACAAGCCTTGCCAAGGTGGAGCAAGGCTGCCAAGAACACTACATCAAGTTACGAAGAAATATTTCAAACACAAAGAGTCTCTAAACACCAACCAAGATATTCCGAACATCCGCCAGGCTCAAGTGTAAAACTTCTTTGCCTTCTGCAAAGTACGTTCGTTTCACAGCTGGCTTTTATCTTCTTAAAGGAGGGGCCATCCCCTTGCAGCCTTACTCCCGAGTCGCCCGTGGTGCTGCAGCTGCTCTTTCCTTCGAGCAGCCCTGCGCGCATGCACACGTGGCACAAGCTCCTCGGAAACCTCCTGATTGCTGCTGCCAGCCCCCACAATCTCCGAAGGCAGCACTCCACTCCCTGATGGTCCTGGCCCATCCCTGCATCACCCGCAGGCCCCTCATCCGAGTCTTCACTCTCCGAGACCTCAGCTGTCTGCACCTGCTGCCGGTGAACCACAACACTGAGGGACCCTCAGTGGTCCAAGGACCATACTTTAAGCAACACTGACCCAGACTTAATTGTTTCCAAGAGCTTTTAATTTAGGCCAAGGCCCATGGATGCTGTCATTAATATATCATCAACCATTTGTCCCCAGATATTTCCTTCCAATGGCCTGGTTTCTCTTCAGGACTGCAATGGGAGAGAAGAAAATTTGCAAGCTTCCGTTGATTATTTTACCTGTTGGCCTCTTAGCTGAAGCAATCTGTTAAAATACATTCTGCAAGGTTAGCTGCAGTATAGTCATATCGACAGGTACTCCTCGACTTACGACCACAGTTGAGCCCCAAATTTCTACTGCTAAATGAACACATGTGTTAAGTGAGTCTTGCCCCTTTTTGCAACTTTGCTTTGTCATGATTGCTAAGTAAATCACTGCAGTCATTAAGTGAATAGCACAGCTATACAGTGAATCTGGATGCCCCACTGACTTGGCTTGTCAGAAGATTTGCAAAACTCGATCACATAACTTGGGACACTGCAACCATTGTAAATAGGAATCGGTTGCCAAGCATCTTTGACTTTTGATCGCACAACCACATGGTTGTTAAGTATGAACCAATGGTCAGTCACTTTTTTTCAGTGCCGTTGTAACTTTGAACAGTCACGAAATGAACTCGTGGTTCGTCAGCAGCCTGTGCAGATGGCAACAGAATCAGACAGTGGGAAAGAACAGGGACCAGTCTGGAAGTCTAGAGAGGACTTGGACGAGGGTCCTGTGTCCAATGCAGGGATGGGGCCAGGACCATCTGGGAGTGGGATGCTGACTCCGGAGCCTTCAGAGTCTGGCAGCAGCAAGGCAGAGGACCTGGGGGAGCCTGTTCCCAATGCATGTGTGTGCAGAGCTGCTAGAAAGTGAGAGCAGCTGAAACAAAAGGGGCGACTTGGGAGTAAGGCTGGGAGGTGATTGTCCCTCCCTTAAGGTATAAAGGACAGGGAAAGGTAAAGAAACCTTTGCAGGAAGCAAAGTTGGTCACTGTTCGGATTAATCCTTGAAGCTCTGTGTGGACTTTGTACTTCAGTTGGCTTTTTTATTGTTCATTTGGCACTATAATTGTTGGCAGCAATTCAAAGGACAGAAAGGTGGGTGCTTATCATGAGGGACTGTTTGGGACTCAATACTGGCTGGGAATGGACATAATTCCCAGCATTGAAATAAAACAAGAGTTGTTTTAACTGAGCATGTGCTTAATTACGGTCTCCAAAGCCTTGGTCAGAACAGAACTGCTGTAAGTAGAGGCCTACCTGTAGTTGACTATTTTGATTTCCCACCATCTCATTTAAGCAGCCCTCTTTTAACATGACTGGCTACTTTCAAATTCCTCCCTGTCCTCCTTACTCACCTTGCAAAACCATATTAATAAAGGTCTTCATTACATAAATAGCCGTAGTATCTTCTGTTTTTACGTCTTTGTTGGTGAACCAGCCATTTTCAGAAATCAAGATTCTGGGATTACCATATTCCACTTTAATCCAGTTCAGGACGGCCCTTAGGTCAAGGGAGAAGTTTTGTCCCATTTTGGGCAGCTTGCCTGGAGGCTTAAAATTATTTGGCCCAAAAGAAAAGGCAAAGAAATCGGCTGTCCCTTTAAAATATTTTTTTTCCATTGGAGTGGTATTTGGGAGGAGAGAGGCAAGTTCCATCTTCAGCTCTTCCGGGTAATCACCGTCGCCATGTATGGGCTTTGCAAACCAACCCAGGACTTTCTGCATGGACAGCTGACACTTTTTAATATCGGATTCATTGTTGATTTTGTTTGGTTCGATCCAGTGAGATCCCAACGTGATTGACAAAAAACCTCTCTGCTGGGATCGAAAATGTTGATCATAATTATGCCAGACTTTTGCATGAGCCTATGGAAGAAAAAATATATTTGGAGTTTAATTATATGACAGGTGTTAGTTGCAGTTTATTTGTACAAAATATACTTCTTAGATGCAAATGTTAAAATCCAAGTATTAATTATTGTTAATGATACAACTGAGTTAACTTAAAGACAAATAGGTTTATTGTAATACAGAACTTTATGAGCTGGTATTCAGTTTATCAAGTTAGTAATCTAAAAGCTGCAAGCATAATAAATCTGTTAGTTTGTTAATGTAGAATTTATCGCTACAGAAAGATTTTATTGATTGGTAATTTCCATGTGACAGGTAAATATGTCCATGAAATAAGCTGTGTTCTTAGGAACAGAATCAGAAATGAAGAACAACTCTGGTAAATCAAGAATATAAGGGTGTTATACACAAGAATCTATTAATAGGTCTCTGGAAGATTAGTGATGACAACTTCTGATTTCTAAATGTAAAATAAAATCTCCTTCAACTCAAGGTTGATCCTCAATGATTTCATACATTCATCCGTGTTTGAGGAAAATGGGCAGTTTAGAAATATGGAATATAAATCACAACTACTCTTGGCAACAACACAGAACTTGTTTGCTGCTATTTTCTTTCGGCACATTTATTCAACTTTACAATGTAGTTTAAAGGTAAAGGTTCCCCTCGCACATCCGTACTAGTTGTTTCTGGCTCAAGGGGGCAGTGCTCTCCTCCGTTACAAAGCCAAAGAGCCAGCGCTGTCCGAAGACGTCTCGTGGTCATATGGCCGACATGACTAAACACCAAAGGCACACAGAACACTGTTACCTTCCCATCCAAGGGGTCCCTATTTTTCGACTTGCATCTTTACGTGCTTTTGAACTGCTAGGTTGGCAGAAGCTGGGATGAGTAACGGGAGCTCATTCTGTGATGCGGTGCTAGGAATTTGAACCACCGAACTGCTGCCCTTTCTGGGTGACAAGGTCAGCATCTTAACCACTGAGCCACCACAATTTAGCCTACGCCACTATGAATTCAGTCTGACCTTAACTTGTTGAGACCAATCAAACTGCCTATATGTGACACCAAAATTGGGTTAAAAAACCACTGGAACAATATGAAACAATAACAATTGCAAAATTCCACACATTCCCTTTGCCTTCTAGTTAACCAGCATGTTACGGTCTACATTCTACAAAAGAAAGCTTCTAGATTGAATCACAGAGATTTCAAAGCATTTGCAGCATGACGACCATTATGAGATAACCCAGGAGCGAACCCCAGCACAGAGACTAACAGTGGTTTATCTACAGCAGTTATCTACAGACATATACAGAAAAATACCTTACAAGCAAGCACATTTCTTAACTCTCTACAAGGAGAACTTCTGCAAACAATCCTGGATACAAGGAGAAAGGACACGCCCTCTATAATGGCTGCAATATATAACCACCTCTTAAAGGGATCTTTAATCCCCAGTCTGAAAGGGAAGTACTGTACTCATGCTGGCTCATCCTTATTTCATCAGCCTTACAATTGCATCAGAACTTCCACATCTGCAACAGCTTTACTGCTGGTCAGCTCTTAAATTCTCATTACCCTGACAAGAGGGATGTCTTTCGAGGCTGCCAACACCGTCACCACATCTTTGGTGCTTGGTATTGAGGACAACCACCTTAATTCTGCCAAATGACAGTGCTGGTTCTGAAAAGTTGGAACTAAAAGAGAATTACTCCTCTATTCATGCCAGGAGAAGCTGCCCTGCCTCATAATGATCTTCACTCTCTATAAATTCTTCAATGACGAGAGACCTATGGAAATCACTGGTATATAGTGATTATGGCAGTTCGTTCGTTCGTTCATTCATTCATTGAATTTACTTGCCACCTATCTTGTTTCACAATTACAGAAAGACTAGGAATGTCCATCACAGAAAGGCTTAAGAATGCTTCTGAACAGTAGTGGGATTCAATTTTGCTTTTACTACCAGTTCTGTGGGCATGGCTTGATGGGCATGGCAGGGGGAGGATACTGTAAAACCTCCAGTCAGAGGTGGGATTGGCCAGTTCTCCAAACAATTCAAAATTTCCGCTACCGGTTCCCCAGACCTGGTCAGAACCTGCTGAACACCACCTCTGCTTCTGAACAATAAACATAATTACGTGTAATGAATACGTAATGCTCATTTGCTGGCTATGAAGTGGATAGCAAAATTTGAAGTGGACATCTTATCTAATCAAATGGGAACAGTTACTGTGCCCTCCATCATTTAGTACATAATATATGATTTAATCCTGAATGGGCCACAATGAAAACCTCTATCCTTCCATTTGAAATCAGGGTTCCCAACCTCTTGGAGCTAATGGATATATTTGACTTTTTAGAACTTTTCTTCGGCATTCTCACAAAGTGGCCCTTGGTACAGTTGGAGACACACCAGATTGTTTTGTTTCAAACTTGGAAACTTTTAAGATGTTGGACTTCCAACTCCCAGAATGCGTGCTGGCTGGGAATTCTGGGAGTTGAAGTCCACACAAATTTGCCAAGTTTGAAAAAAGCACAGCAACTACTAAAAGGATGAATGCAAAATTCTCCCGGTTGGCTTTGATACTTCCCATCCATTAACTCTTCCTTTCTCTTTGTCCTGGGTTGCATTTATTTTTTTCCCCACTTGAAACTTGTTCTCGGTTTTGCAGCACGCCAGGCTTCCCATCCATTAAGTTTTAATTAAAAGGAAATTTTAAAAATTAAAAAACAAATGTAACAAGGAACACGGCCACATCATTTTCAGCACCCCAGGAGTCCATGATTATGAAAGTGAAAGATTACAGTGGCGCACAAAAAAAATGAAAAGTACTTTGGACAAAGTACTGAAGAAGGTTGGTTATAAAGTTTGCAGTAAACGCATTTGATTTATGGGAAGCAATTTGATGGCTTTTTCCCCCCTGGGGATCAGAGTCTCCAAACCTGACAACTTTAAGTCTTGTGAACTTCAACTCCCAGAATTCCTCCGCCCGCCATTAAAAATTGCTAAATTTGGAGACCCCCTGCCCTCGACAAACACGTTTATGTGATGATTTGTGTGCTGGTCAATTTTTGCTTTGGATAAAGAAGATGACGCTGTACGTAGAAAACAAATATGACAGGTACCCTCAAACCCATCCATCCATGACTCACAAGGCAGGCCTACGTAAACATTTATTTTCAAAGTTTTATCAGTGTAATATATCTCCTCCTTCCCAAAGCAGGATGCTGCTCAGAGTAGCAGAATATGAACCGGAATTTGGACAGCTGTCAGCCTTGAGAAAACATTTCAAAATGATCAAGATGGAAAATGCAGTCAACACTTGTAGTTTCTAGTCTGATAATCTTTTTTTCTTTCCCCCCCAAGCATTTAACTAAGGTCTGGATGTCCATATTAACCTTTGAGATGGAGAATAATCCTGCTTCTGCCATGAACCACATGAATCACACTGCTTGTTAAATGGAATAATAGCTCTGCATCCAGGCTTTCTGAAACTAGCATGGAGTATAGATGCTTCTCTGAATGCTTGGGGGGAAGATAACAAGAAAAACAGAGTAACTGGAAGGGACCTTGGAGGCTTCTAGACCAACCCTCTGCTCAGGCAAGAAAATCTATCCCATCTCAGACAAATGGTTGTCCAATCTTTTCTTAAAAACCTCCAGTGTTGGAACATTCACAGCTTCTGGAGGGAAGCTGTCCCACTAATTATTTGTGTTCTATATGTAAAGTGGGTGACTCCAAATCTACAAACCTGATTGGTCAATTAAACTAAACATTGGATTGGTTCACAAGGAGCCAATCCAAAGAGCTGCTAAAAGGCGGCAAATCTAAACAACTGCCATTGGCTGCAAGCAGGCAAGCCAGCCTGTATAAAAGGCTGGCCTCGGCTTCAGCCAAGTGTTCCTATTTACTAACTAGTTGAAGAATAAAGTATTTGTTGTTGGAACCCAGTCTACCTCGTGTGTTTTCCGAACAAAACACTGGCGACGAAGGTGGGATCGTCCTGAACGGAAAAAACTGCACGCGGTGATAAGAAGTCCAGATGACAAGCAAGATGTCTGGAAACAACGCACCGCCCGCACCCTTCAATCCCAATGAAGAGGATTGGGATTCCTATGCTGATCGCTTCCAGATGTATTTGGAGAGCAATGAAATGGAAGGCATTTCAGAGCAACGCAAGAGAGCTGTGTTCCTGACGCACTGTGGGCCAACGGTTTTCAAGATGGCAAAGGCCCTTGCGAAGCCCCGGGACGTTAAACAACTAACGTGGACAGAATTGCAAAGACTCCTCAAAGCACACTACGCTCCGATGGTGTCCAACTTAATAAAGCGACACGAATTTTACCGCAGAGACCAGAGAGAGGGAGAGACCGTCGCCGATTTCATCGCTGCCCTTAGACAATTAGGGGGTGAGTGTGAATTTTTGAACATTGACGAAGCAATGAGGGATCGCGTGATGTTGGTCCTGAGAGACTCGACCACACAGAGTAAATTACTCAACAAGCCCAACATCACCGTTACCGAAGCCATTGCGGAAGCCACAGCCGCTGAAGCCACGAAAAAATCTGCCATAGCCATGAAAAAGATGAACACACACAACGAAGAAACACCAACCAAAGACAGAAAGCAGCCTGCCACCACAACCCACTACGAAGAGTCGGGCGAAACAGTTGAATCAAGCGAAGAAGACGACAAGGTCCACCGTTTGCTCACGAACAGAAAAGAGCGCGAAAGAAGAAATTGGCGGGAATGCGCTGGCTGCGGAGGAAACCATCCCCGAGCCGAATGCAGATTTCTCGATGCCATCTGCTGGCATTGCAAGAAACGAGGGCACATCGAGAAGGTCTGCAGGAACAAAAAATACTACAGCCCGACGAGACGCAGAAATTCCCCAACACAAGCTGAGCCTAAACGAGCCGAGAGAAAGTGGCAACAAGAGAAGCGAGCCAATACACACCAAACTGTCATTATACAGAGCGCTCAGACGGAAAGTGGGAAAAAAATTAAAGTCATCGTGAAAATCGAAGGAAAACACTGCAAGATGGAAGTGGACTCGGGGTCCTTCCTCTCCATGGTATCGTGGGACACAATAAAACAACTAGTCCCAGGTATCAAACCCAAAGAATTGAAGAAGCAGCACCTAACCCTCAAGGACTATCAGGGAAACCAAATCCCTGTGGTAGGCATGGGACAATTCCGAGTCACCTACAAACATCACGTCAAGGTGCTTCCGCTGACCATAGTCGACCAAGACAGACCAAGCCTCCTGGGCATCGAATGGTTCGCGCCATTGGGCATCGGGATGACCGGGGTCGATCGAGTGACTACAACCGGCTGGGAAGACGACCTCATCCGAGAATTCCAGGATGTTTTTGACGGCTCACTTGGCAAGTATCGGGGAAATCCCATTTCTTTCAATCTAAACCCCCAAATAGCCCCACGAAGAATAAAAGCCAGGCGAGTTCCTTTTGCGCTAAAGGCAAAAATAGAGGAACAGCTGGACAAATTAATAGCCCAAGGGGTGTTAGAACCTGTGGACCATGCCAAGTGGGAAACGCCTATTGTCACACCCATTAAACCTGACGGGTCCATCAGAATCTGTGGTGACTATAAGGCTACCCTGAACCACGCATTACAACCAAGCGCATACCCGGTGCCAGTAGTCCAGCATTTGCTTCATTCCCTGGGAAAAGGCAAAGTTTTCGCCAAACTCGACTTGGCACAAGCCTATCAACAACTCCCAGTGGACCCAGAAACAGCAGAAGCACAGACTATAGTCACCCATAAGGGCGCATTCAAATGTCACCGGCTCCAATTTGGAGTAAGCGTGGCCCCTGGCGTTTTCCAGAGTCTGATGGAACGCCTTCTAAATGGCATACAAGGAGTCGTTCCCTATTTTGACGACGTCCTAATCTCGGCCAGAGATGAAACTCAATTAAGGAACAGACTCAAAGAAGTATTAACTAAGTTTAGGGAATCTGGCGTCAAGGTAAAAAGAGAAAAGTGCTGTTTAATTAAGAATAGCGTCGAATTCCTGGGCTACTCAATAGACGGAGAGGGTATCCACCCTACAGACAAAAAAGTTAAAGCAATCAAAGACGCTCCTGAACCAAGAAATAAAACCGAACTACAAGCATTCTTAGGACTAATTAATTTTTATAATGTGTTCCTGCCAAACAAGGCCACTATAGCAGAACCATTACACCGTCTGCTAGACAAGAAGGCAACTTGGACTTGGGGTTACAAAGAAAAAAAAGCCTTCCAAAATATTAAAAGCTTGCTAACATCAACAAACGTTCTCATCCAATTTAGCAACACACTGCCATTAAGAGTGACCTGCGACGCCTCACCATACGGAGTAGGTGCCATCCTGAGCCACCAACTACCTGATGGCAGAGAAGCACCCGTCGCATATTACTCTCGGACTCTATCAAAAACCGAGCGGAATTACAGCCAATTGGACAGGGAAGCTCTAGCAATTGTCGCTGGAATAAAACGCTTCCACAAATACTTATATAGGCGGACTTTTCAAATCATAACAGACCACAAACCGCTAATGGGGATTTTGGCGGGAAACAAGCCAACACCTAATATACTGTCCCCAAGAATGACTAGATGGTCAGAGTTCCTAGCAGCTTACTCCTACACTCTGACACATCGGCCAGGGAAACAAATTTCCCATGCGGACGCTCTGAGCAGAGCACCCTTACCAGCAACCGACGAAGACCCGGCACCAGCGATGACAACGCTACAAATCGAGACTTGCCCCGATCTACCCATATCAGCTTATGATGTCGCCAGAGCCACCGCGAAAGACTCATTGACTGCCCGTGTTCTTAGCTGGGTAGGTAAAGACTGGCCGGAGAATCAAAAAACTGAAAACTTTAAACCTTTCCGGTCCAGACAGACTGAGCTTTCGATCCAAAAGGGGTGTTTGTTGTGGGGTGATCGGGTGGTAATCCCTGCCAAATTACAACCCAGGGTACTTAGGTTGTTACATGAAGGGCACCCGGGAATGGTTAAGATGAAAAGCCTTGCTAGAAGTTATGTTTGGTGGCCGGGTATTGATAAGGACATAGAGTATTGGGTAAGCTCATGCAACAAATGCCAGGCAATTAGACCGTCCCCACCAAAAGCACCCGTTAAGGACTGGGAAACCCCTCGGGGACCTTGGTCAAGAATACACATTGATTTCGCGGGTCCTACCAAGGGGCATACCTTTCTGATTGTCGTTGATGCCTATTCGAATTGGCTTGAAGTAAAAGTTATGCCATCAACGACAACAGAAACTGTAATTAAAACAACCTTAACAACCTTTTTGCCACCCATGGCATACCGGACGTTCTTGTCTCAGATAATGGGCCACAGCTAACCAGCATACAATTTGAGCAATACCTAGCCTCCCTAGGTATAAGACATGCCCTAACCGCGCCGGCTCACCCGGCTGCGAACGGCAGGGCTGAGAGAATGGTCCGGTTTACGAAAGAAGGTTTAGAAAGAATGGACGCTGGAGATGTCCAACAGAAAGTAAACCGTTTGCTCACACTCCAGCACATAACGCCCAGTACCATAACCAACAAGTCCCCAGCAGAATTACTTATGGGGCGAAAATTAAGATCTCACCTTGATAGGTTACACCCAAATTTTACCCCAGAAAACCCCCCTGACTCCTCTACACGGTTTAGACAATTCGAAATAGGCGATTTGGTATACGCTAAAAACTTCACCGGGGACCCGGTATGGCTACCAGGACAGATTTCCCAAATCACAGGCCCCAAATCCTACCGATTAAAAATAGAGGATGGCAGGGAATGGAAGTGGCACATAGACCAGCTTCATTCCCAAATTATAGAGAGAACCACAGACTTACAAACATTCACCGAAAAAACCGGCGAATTGCAAACCAAGGTGGGGGGGGGGAAAGGCGAGAAATAAATAAAGAACTGTTTAAAACCAAACCCAATGAAACATACGAACAAAAAGAGCAAATAAAAGACTCACTGTTTGGAGAGACTTGCGTGAAGAGCCCATCAGAAGGGGCCAGCCAGGCCAGCTCGACCTGCCCCGAGGAAACGGGAGGGAGCGGCAAAACCGCCAGCCTAAGAAACTCAGGCGACGGTAAAATGGCTGACTCATCTTTCCAGACGGTTCCAAGGAGAAGAACGGACGACACAGCAGCCCCATCTGAACCGGTCGAAGTCTGCACTAAGAATGAACCGCGCAAGTCAAGTCGAGTCTGGAAAAGCCCCGCCTACCTGCGAGACTACGTCACCACGTAGGACTGAACTAAGGGGGGAGGGGTGTTCTATATGTAAAGTGGGTGACTCCAAATCTACAAACCTGATTGGTCAAATAAAATAAGCATTGGATTGGTTCACTAGGAACCAATCCAAAGAGCTGCTAAAAGGCGGCAAATCTAAACAACTGCCATTGGCTGCAAGCAGGCAAGCCAGCCTGTATAAAAGGCTGGCCTCAGCTTCAGCCAAGTGTTCCTATTTACTGACTAGTTAAAGAATAAAGTATTTGTTGTTGGAACCCAGTCTACCTCGTGTGTTTTCCGAACAAAACAATTTGTTCTTACCGTCAGGAAATTTCTCCTGAGTTCTAGCTTGCTTCTGTCCTTGATTAGTTTCCACCCATTGCTTCTTGTCCAGGTGCTTTGGGGAATAGGTTGACCCCCTCTTCTTTGGAGCAGTCCCTGAGATAGTGGAAGACTGCTATCATGTCATCCCTGGTCCTTCTTTTCCTTAAACTAGACGTGCCCAATTCCTGCATTCGTTTTTTGATATATTTTATTCTCCAGGCCCCTAATCCTCCTGGTTGCTCTTCTCCGCACTCTTTCAAGAGTCTCAACATCATTTTTATAGTGTGGCGACCAAAACTGGATGCAGTATTCCAAGTGTGGTTCTAGGCGTAAGCCTACCGTCCCTGTCCTACCGTCCCCATTTATTTGTACTCATCTATTTACTTATACCTGCTTACACTCATATGTTTGTATGTTATGTTCATACTTACACTTGTTTTCTCATGCTTGACAAACTAAACTAAATAAAAATAAAAAAAATAAAATAAAATTGGATGAGAAACATCCCCCCCAAAAGGAGCTTTTCACACATGGTGTTTGTCATGACACTTCAAAGATCTTCTGAGTTCTACTCAGCATCGAGTTACCTTGCCCTGGATTAATCTGATCACTTCTGGCACCGGAATGCAACAGCAGAAGAACAATGGCAATTCTGTCTGCTTGGGCCTGATGTAGAATCAAAGAATTTACAAAGCAGGTTTACTCCTAAGACCCTTTCAGTTGGTTTTTAGCTGGCTCCACCCAGGAAAGATAAGTCTACCGGAGAAGAGATGGGTTTTGCTTATCCATCTCAATCAACTCCAAACTTTACTGCTTTGTGGGAAATGTTTAGTGAGCAAGAATTTTGCCCTTACAATGTCTTCATAATCCTTGAGATTTCTGAGCAGAGTTTCTTCCATATCTTGGGATCAGATAGAAAGTAAATCATTTATTGGTCTGAAGACCTCTAGCCAGATGAAGCAATTTCCTCAATCTTACTGCAGAAGCACAGCAAACACGGCAATTGTTTTCCTAATTCAGTTATCCGCAAAATCTAGCAGTTGAGAAAATGGATGCTAACCGATGGACTCCATTCTATTTGAGTAATAGCGGACATCATACCAAGCTATGGTTTGTCTTTCACCAACTGATTATGAGTTGAGTTCATACAATGTGCTAAGCTACCAACCATGGTTATATCCTCAACGCTCTGTTCAGATGTTTTCCCTCCCTAAATGCTTTTAGGTACATTTAAGTTACTTCTGTTGTGGGAATTTGTCCTAAGGAATGATTGATACTTAATTGGCTGATAACAACATAGCTGATCAAATGGACCAGTACTGAAGGTCCATCTAATTCAGTAACCTGTGACTCACAATATCCAACCCCTCTAGAACCACATGTGATCTATAAAAACAATAGTCCCCTTTAGCTTCTGTTCCCCAGCCACTGACATTCAATAATTCCGAACCAAGCATTTATTTAATTCCCACTTGGAACTAGGTTAGTGAGTTTCCCCACATCCTGCACTAGACGGTCACTTCACCATTTTGCTAGCTGGGAGAATTCCTAGAAATGCTGACTTATCAGGCCAATCTTGTCCCAGGAATCTAGCACTGTTGGGATAAGGCATCCCTGAGAAACACTTCTACACAAATATTGTTTAAATATTTATTTCAGTTTGGATGAGGTCTCCAGAGCACCTCACTTAAGAACAAGACTTGTGTGCCAATCATCTACCTGGAGAAGCAGCCAATGTATTTTGTCTAAGAGGAAAAACAAAGGGGAGGAGGCGGGGGGGGGGCAGAGAGGAGCAAAGGGAAGGGAAGATTTCTGATGCTTCCTGCTACAAGGAACCTCAGTGGGGAAGCAGTCAAGAAGATGGGCACTGTTCCCATTGCTTTTTTCTCCAATTATAAATAATTCTGTTTCGGTAAGGAAATATCTCCAAGACAATAACTCATTATTGCACGCATTATCTAATTTTTTTTTTTAACAAATACCAGTAAGGGGGTTAAACTAACAAAGTGTACATAGCCTCCTTGCATGGGAAGAAATGCTTATTAAAATTATCCACATAATTAATAACCCAACCGCCCAGAAGTGATTTCCACATTGCTGCTTTCTGCGGGGTTTTCTCCTGCACTTGAAAAATCTACCTACTCCCCAAATCTTGTTTACAAAGGAAGTATTTTCTGAAGGCCTCCCATTAGAATAAGCAAGCTCGAACCTGCTTCTTTCAAAACCCTGAGAGTTGGAAGATAGGTGCTCCAAAGTCAGACGCTCAGGAAAAGTCCAAGTGATGTTGGCAAAAAACTTTTTTTATCTGATTTTGATCACCTGTTGGCAGGTGGGGAGAATCTCAGCAACCAGCTTCAAATGGATTATGAAAAGACAAAGGGTAAAGTCTTTGTTGACTGCAGGGAGACTTATCTAGGAGTCATGAACCAAATATGAATACTCTTCAAATCGTATAAATAAAATTAAAAATACACTAGTAGTTTTGCTGCTGCCTTCTTCAAGGATTGAACTTCCAAGTGTAACTTACAGCCCTGGGAATCTATGGAGGGGGGGGGTCCCATCCAAATACTAACCATGTTTTAGCGTGCTTAGCTTTTTCAAGAACCACCTAAAATGGGTAGGTGCTGCTCCATGCACACAGAGAGAGAGGAGGAGTGGGAGAGAAAGTGCGCCACAGCGCATATTTGAATTCAATCATTTTAAATTAAACAATTTAAACGGAAGTGTTTTTAATTTTCCACTTGGCCACTGAGCTGACTTCACTTTAGAATCAACCAGTCCGCGTTTCCTTGTGGCAGCTGTTCCATTCTTTCGTGTGCTGAATATATTTCTAGGGACTGTTCCTGGAATTTTCCATCACCTGGACAACAGGTAATTTTTTTTTAATCCTTCACATCAGTATGAGAGAAAAATGGGTCTCTAAAGAGACAGGCTGGCTTTTAAAATCTTGCACGTTGTTGTTTTCAATTGTTGGAAGTTCTTGAAAGAAAGAGGTACTACCATATATGGTGGTCCCGCCAAAAAACTCAGGAGTTTTGGTACAAAATCTGGTTATGGTTAGAAGAAATGATGGGGTTAAAGATTAGTTATATACTGGAGAGGTTTCTATGAGGAATAATGGAAGAGAACTTCAATAAAGCTGATATCTATTTCATCATACACATAATCACGGCAGCCAGAATAGCATTTGCCCAAAATTGGAAAGCAAATGAAATACCTAGTGAAGATGTTATAATTGATAAGATATTACAATGTGCCAAAATGGACAGATTGACACCAGAATTGAAGAACAAGATAAATTAGAATATTATAAAGTATGGAATAAAATTTTACAATTGGAGAGGTATGAAAGGGAGTTCACAAAATTTGAAATAAGAACTCATGATGAAATAGGGAAGAAGTGAGACACCTCTTATCCGAACAATATGAAAAAGAACTGCAAAGCCTAAATGTATATATGCGTGTGTGTGTGTGTGTGTGTGTGTGTGTGTGTATATATGTATGTATATATATATATATGTATATATATATATGTGTGTGTGTGTGTGTGTGTGTGCGCTATTCAGCTTCCTTCGGGTATTATATATATATATTTGTTTTTTTAAGTTTTCGCGGGTACTTACATGTGTGCTGTTCAGCTTCCTTCGGGTATTATCCCACGTCATTGTAGTGCTTTTAAAGTTGTAGCAACGTTTCAGCAGAATCTCATCTGCCATCCTCAGGCTTCTGTATTGAGTTTGTATGTGGGTCAGGCAATCACAGCCGTTGGTTTTAAATTTGAGGCTAGCCTATCCTGGTTGGTTAGGAGTCTTGGTCTGTGTTTATTGGACTTGGAGTTTGTTTGATTGGTGTTTCTGGTTTCTTCTGTCTGTTTTGTGGCTTTGATTGGCTGGCAACCCTTTGTTCCTGTATTGGAGGCTTTCAGTGCAGCTTGGCTTCGTGTGAAAGGACGGCTGTTATCTATTAGGAAGCCAGGTTTCATCTGGGTGCCTGGTGGGGGGGGGGTGTTTGAGCTGGAGGCATCAGAGGGAGTCTGTTTGTGCTCAGGTGTTTGCCTGGTTTGTGGTGTGGAGTCTTCTATTTGAGAGTGCAGGCTTCCAAATGATTGACAGTCTGGTGGAATCATCTCTTCTATTCATGCTGTCAGGTTTTTTTTCAATCTCTATGGCTTTTCTGATGAATCTGTGGTTGGGGTTTTCTATAGTGGCTAGAGTTTTAGTGCCACTGAAGTTGATGTTGTGACCTGTGGTTTTCATGTGTTGGACTAGTGAGGAGGTGTGTTCCAGCTTTTTTACTGCATTTTTGTGTTCATCTAGGCGGGTACTTATTCTTCTATTGGTCTGTCCAATGTATGTGGCCGGGCATGATGCACAGGGAACTTCGTATATGCCTTGGTTTTCCAGGTCAATTTTGTCTTTGGGGTTTCTAAGGATGGCTGCTATTTTTTGTCTGTTTTGAAGGCAGTCTTGATGTGATGCCTGTGTAGTATCTTACTGATTTTATCTGTGGTACCTCTTATGTAGGGCAGGACAGCTGTTCCGTCGGTCTGTTGATCTTCTAGGTCTCTATCATGTCTTAGTGTGTTTTTGTGGATCAAGCTGGGGATATATATATATTTTTGGAAGCTGTTGGCTGTCAGTACTTTAGTCAGGGTGCATAGTTCAGTCTTTATATGTGTTTTGTCTCCCAGGCATTTGGTTCTGGTGATTAGTGTTTTAGCCACGGAGTTTATCTGTGCTGGGTGGTGGTGGGATTGGGCGTTGAGGTAGCGGTTGGTGTGTGTTTTCTTCTGGTATACAGTGTGTCCTAGTGTGCCATCTGTTTTTTTGTAGATTAGTACATCTAGGAATGGTAGTTGTTTGTTTATTTTCGTTTCCATGGTGAACTTGATTTTGGGGTGTGTGCTGTTTAGGTGTGTTAGGAAATTGTTTAGGTTTTCTTTTCCATGGGGCCAAATCACAAATGTGTCATCGATGTATCTTAGCCATAGTTTGGGTTTGTGGGTGGCATTAGCCAGGGCTCTGGATTCGAATTCTCCCATGAATTCCATGAACCTAGAAGATCAACAGACCTATGGAACAGCTGTCCTGCCCTACATAAGAAACCAGAAACACCAATCAAACAAACTCGAAGACCAATAAACGCAGACCAAGACTCCCAACCAATTAGGATGAAGAAAAAACCATCCTCGCACAACAGTAGGCTAGTCTCAAATTTAAAACTAACGGCTGTGATAGCCTGATCCACATACGAACTCAACACAGAAACCTGATGATGGCAGATGAGATTCTGCCAAAACGTTGCCACAACTTTAAAAGCACTACAATGACGTGGGAAAATACCCGAACAAAGCTGAATATCATACATATAGAAGTACCCGCGAAAACTTGAAAAAAACATATATATATAAATGTATGTATTGTTTGAAAATTTCTAAATGCAAAATATTTTGACAGAAATGTATGTCAAAGATGACCACCATGTTCATTGTTTTTCATGTTTATATTGAATAAAAACTTTTTTTTTTAAAAAAAGGGTGATTTAAAGGCTAAAAGAAAACCAAATGACCCTGTTTTAGACTTTTCAAGACTCCCCCCAGTCAATGTTTTAGCAGTTGACTGTCTTCAACATCATCAGCACTTTTGTTCCATGGTCCAAACTACCAAGCTCGGATGGGATAAAAATAAAACAGGTAGTCGTTGACTTATAACAACTGAGCCCCAAATTTCTGTCATTAAGTGAGTCCTGCCCCCATTTTACCACCTTTTTTGCCACAGTTAAGTGAATCAGTGCAGTTGATAAAGCTAGTAACCTGGTTGTTATGAATTGGGCTTTCCCAAGGGCTCTATTTGTCAGAAGTTTGCAAAAAGGGAAATCGCATGACCGCGATTAAGTCATTTGTCAGGCATTGAAGCATCCCGACAACCATGGGGATGCTGCAACGGTCATAAGTGTGAGAAATAGTCATCAGTCACTTTTCAGTGTCGTTCTAACTTTGAACAGTCACTCAACAAATTTGTAAGCTGAGAACTGCCCGTGTAACAGTTTCAGTTGTGAGATTGAGGGCACCTCCAGAAATGTACACAGTTGCATTCTTGTACCATACATCCAACGTTCAGGGGTGGGATTCTACTAGGTCGGACCGGTTCTATAGAACCAGTTGTTATGATTTGCACAGTTTGGAGAACTGGCAAATTGTGCCCTGACTGGCCCCGCCCCTTTCCACCCATCCCTCCTTTCCCTGCCCAGTCAGTCCTTATTACGCACGTGCAACATCACACGCATGCCCGACATCGCTGACTGCGTTCTTCCCTACCCAGTCACTCCTTAAGGTATTTCTTTTTCCCCCCACCTGGCAATCAGTTGTTCGATTATCAGCTGTGCCAGGATTCCCATAGCTGTCTTCTTGCTTTGCCCAGGAGGCTTCCCTGAGGTCCAGGAAGGCAAAAAATGGAGGGGGAAGGGTGCAGTTGCCCCTGCCTCCCCCACTCTATTTTTTGCCTTCCTGGGACCAAGGGAAGCTTCCTGAGAGCAAAAATCCCCCCAGGAGGCTTCCCTGAGGCCCAGAAATCCCCCCCCGAAAAAAGGGGGGAAAGGTGACTATAAAAAAAAGAAGCCACGCCCACAGAACCAGTTGTTAAAAATTTGAATCCCACCCCTGGATTGGAAGCAGTATTACCTGCAGTAAAAGCTACCCTGAAAATTACTAAAATTATCCTGATTACTGCACCTCTGTCCGCGTATAATACCCTGTCAGTGTGATGACACCAAACATCCGCTCGGATAGGCAGCGGAAGAATCTCAAAAAATTGCAGGGTTTGCCGCAACTAGTTTTCTGATTTTTTAAAACATTAATTCAGGCACAGATTTTATAAACATTAATTCAGGTACAGACTTTTGGGAATACAATTGAAGTGAGAGAATGAATCTTTCCTTCCTTCCGAGACGAAAGAAATGCCCGAAGGAAGAACAAGCTTGATGTCATATTGACGTACTTAAATATTGACATGTTTATCTTGAAACAAAAAGAATGTGTGAGATCAGCAAAGCTGCCATAATCTGGAATGAGAATTTACCACCTCAGAATTATGTATTTAGGATTCCTTCCTTTAGCTTGAATTCTAGATCAGCTCTGTTTTGCGGGAGCTCATCTCAACATTTCTAGAAGGTTAAGGAAGGACAAACTAAAAAAAAAAACTTTTCAATAGACACACAAGATTTGTCAAGGGATGAATTACAACTAAAATATAGTACTGTTGTAATTAATTCACAATCTGCTTGGCTTTCTGGTAAAATTGATGGTGCAATTAGACCAGCCAAGAGAACAGATTTATTTTCTCTAAGAAATGTAGAGAAATTATTGCAAGAAATACATTTCAGGTGCAAAGATTGGACAGAAGCATTGTTTGTCCTCTTCCCACTCTCCTCTTTCACTCTTATACCTCCCTTTTCCTGCTATGATTTGCTGCGCCTTCCTTTCTTAGGATAAAATCTCTCCCTGCCATACCTTGATCAGGTTATGTCCTACCACGTAAGCGGCACCTTCACGCCTCTCCCCGGGGGCATGGAGCCCTGTGCCATATCCATGCCAAGCAATGAGATAAGGGTTGTGCATCGTAATCCAGTACTTCACACGATCACCGAAGGCTTGGAAGCAAAATGTGGCATAATCGTTGAAGATGTCCACGAGGGAGTCGTTTTCCCAGCCTCCGTATCTTTCCTGCAAGTCCCATGGCAAGTCCCAGTGGTAGAGGGTGAGGATGGGCTCAATACCTCTGTGGATGAGAGCATCTAGGAGACGGTTGTAGTAGCGGAGTCCTTTCTCATTGACAGCTGTCACTGACCCGTTGGGAAAGAGCCTGGGCCACGAAACGGAAAAGTGGTACGAAGAAACTCCCAAAAAACTCAAAGCCGTTAAATCTTTTTCCAGGAAGGTGTAGCTGTCACCCCAGTCCTCTGTCCTGTCAGCATGCCTGATGTTTGAATGGAGGAAGTGCTCCCATATGGAGGAACCTCTCCCATCCTTCTGCTGACCCCCCTCCACCTGAAAGGCACTGGTTCCCACTCCCCAGAGGAAACTGGGGGGGAACGTGTCATGCAGAAACAGTTGAGTTTCATTCACGGGACTTAAGTGGGGATCCTTTTCCCATGCAGAAATGCCATCCCTGCGAAATCCAGAAACGGACTGTAGGAAAACAAAAGCCCACCAACCTACGGGACCCTTCAGATGCCAGCCAGCCATTCTACTATTTCTGTAGAGCAGATGTTTAAAAGTCACACTTCTCTTTAGAGGCTGCCAAAAATTGATTCCTGGATTCCTGTGGCATACCTTGTCTTGCTCGCTCCCTGGTCCCTGGAGTGTCTTATCAAAGCTTCGGTTAAAAAATAAAATAAAAGCTTGTGATTACAGAAGCCCTGTTAATAATTAGCCTGAACTACAGGACTTAGGATCAGTCATGAGGCAAGGCGATCTCTTGTTTGCTCTGCTTCTTATGGCCGCTGGGGAACGCTGGTGGGGTGTGTGTGATCCTGAACGCTGCCCAATTTATAGCCGCTTCTGAAGCTATGAATCAGAGCTTCAGCTTGTCAGAGGATGCTAACTGTTGATTTGATTATATTCAAAGGGAACAGAAAGTAATTGTATTTGAGACACAATGGCCTCGAGTCAGGAATCGGATGCCACTTTTTAAACCTACGCTCAGCGGAGGGAAGAGAGCAGAGCAAAAGCTGCAACGGATAACAACAATAAAAAAACAAACCACCTCTTTAGCTCTTGAGATTCATAATGTACAAGTTTTTGTTAGCAGCTGTTTGTAGGCTCTGGATGTTGGCAATGTTCATGGCCTTGGCAACTTCTACACAAAAGCAGATGGGTTTTTGGTATTGTCAGGATGCTGTTAATTGGTTTGGATGTATGTATGCATGAACCCCAAACCAAGCCACTCTTCGTTTTTCCCCCCTGGTCTTCAGACAAAGCAGAAAAAAATGTTCTTTTAAAATCCGATATCAGGCAAATCCTTGAATAGTTTCGCTGATTTGTAAGTGATGTTATTGATTTTTGCAATATGTTTGTTTATTTGTCAAATATATGATAGAGCCAGTTTGGTGTGGTGGCTAAGGGGGGGGGGGTTAAAAACCAGAAGAATTCGAGTTCTAATCCTGCCTAGCCACGAAAGTCATTTGGATGACTTTGGGCCAGTTACTCATTCTCAGCCTGACCCACCTCGCTGGGTTGTTGTGGGGGGTAATAGGAAAGGAAGGAGTATTGTGTGCATTCATCACTTTGAGTTACTTATAAAGTAATACAAGTGGGATTAAAAATCTAATAAATAATATATATATATAAAGCCACCTGACTCATAAAGAATCTGGGCGATATACAACATTAAAAACAACAGGAAATTCAGAAAACAACTCCACAGATTACAACCTAAAAGGATAAACAGATGTTACAACTTTGCTTGTGGGTGTTTCATCACTGGAGGGTTTTAAGAGAATAGACAGCCACTTGTCTGAAATAGTATAAGGTCTCCTTTTTGGAGTAAAGGGTTGGACTAGGACAGGGGTCTCCAACCTTGGCAACTTTAAGACTTGTGGACATCAACTCCCAGAATTCCCCGGCCAGCAAAGCAAAGCTGGCTGGGGACCTCTGGGAGTTGAAGTCCACCCGGCTCCCACCGAGAGGGAGAAGGTGGGGATTTTCCTTCCAAGCGGTCACTGAACCCACCGGACTGAAATAACTGCTGAACCAGGGGATTCCAGGCCCTCCTCACCACCATATAACGGTGGTTATAAAAAAAAAAAGCGCGTTTTAAATTTGGCATGAGATTGAGGAGCCTTGTCGTGAGACCGTGAGACATGACAAAAAATTGTGAGACTCACGGCAGAACCGTGAGAGTTGGCAGGGCTGCTTTCTATATTGTGAGAGATCCCTTGTTAGAAAATCTTTGGGCCCCGAGACCCAAGATATTTCACATCATCTCCAGAGTGAGAGATACAAAAGCAGAAATAATCTCTTTCTCTCTTCCTTCCCCCCCAATCCTCCAAGGATCGAATAGCAAACTTTGCAAATAGAACCATAAATCAAATTTTCTGCTTTATCAGTGTCAACTATAATGTTTTTATCGCCTCTCTTTTTTGAATATAGAACAACTGAATCTGCTCCAGTTCCAGTTTCATGTTGCAAATGAGGTTAATGAATACCTTTTTAATAAATATCTTGAATGGGAACTGGACCTCACCATGCTGTGGTTCAACACAGCGCAAAATCACGAAGAGAGTATGTGTGCGTGTTTGTGTGCGAGACAGCTATACACAGTGATAAGGGGAATCCTCGACTTATAGCTGTTCATTTAGTCACCATTCAAAGTTACAACGGCATTGAAAAAAGTGACAGGACCGTTTTTCACACACTTTCCCCAGCTCTTCTGCAACTTCAGCTCACCCAGCGCAAAGGACTTCAGGTTCCTCCTTACATGTCAAAAGAGAACCAAGTGGCTTCCTCCAGGGCTGGGATTTAAAAAATTTCAGCAATTGGTTCTCTGCCCGGTTCCTGGGTGGGCATGGTCATGATGGGCGTGGCCTTGTCAGCCTCTTGCACCAAGGCAGAGGGGGCTGGTTTTCTCTTTCCAGGCTCTGGAGGCTTTCTTCAAACTTCCAGGAGGGCGAAAATGGTCTCTCCGGACTCTGGAGGCTGGAAACGGGCCCATTTCTGGTCTTCCAGAACTTCCAGGAGGTCCGTTTTTCACCCTCCTTGAGCCTCTGCATGGGCCCTGCACTTATCTACATCCAAAACGGGCCACGTGGGGATTCCTGGGAGGGGAGGGGCGAGGTGGGGTGGGAGGGGCCAACACGAGGTAGGATTTACCGATTCACCAACTGGGAAGGATCCTAGCTAGAGGATCACCCCAACCTGTGTGAGCCCACAGCAGCCCACCCCTGGCTTCCTCCCAAGATTGGTTAATATAACTGATCCTAGTTTAATACAATTACTTTGGAGGGACTGTCAAGGCAGCAGGCTAGGAACTAGGAGAGTGTGAATTCTAGTCCTTCATTGGTCTAGAATGATTCACTTGACCAACCTGGACTATCACCAGCAGAAGACCTGACCACAAATTAACCAATGATTTCACCCAGGAGTTTCATGTGGATATGAACCAGAAAAGGAGAGGTGGCCAAACCTTGCAGGGCTGAAAAGAGGAATTCAAGGACGGAAGCCATCATTTCTCCCCAACTATCGATACCGATTTAAATCATTCACGAAAAGGAGGATCATTACCACAAATCAGTGTCTGCTTCTCTCCAACCAGGTTGCAAAAAAGGCCATGGTGGACAGCTTTGGGAAGAGGGCGGCAGCCAAGCAAACCACATCCAAAACCTTACAAAAAATAAAATAAAATGCAGAAGCCACGAATCACCAGAAGGCTCACATATTTATCTCTTGTATCCTAGTTTTAACAATGTTTATCAGGGATGCCCAATCTTGGCCACTTTTAAGATCGGTGGACTTGAACTCCCAGAATCCCCCAGCCAGTTATGCTTTGAACTAAGCCAAGTGGTATCAAAGTCGCATCGCCACGTGACATATCACAACTTTTTTCCCCTTCACTAAACAGTGCATGATGCATCTGGCCAGCGGGCCGTGAGTTTGACAGCCCTGAGCTAAGCAATGAATCCTGAGTTGAAGTCATAGAATCATAGAATAACAGAGTTAGAAGAGACCTACTCCAACCCCCTGCTCGAGCCTCTGCCTAGGATCAAACTCACAGCCTCTCGATTTTGAGGTGAGAGCTCCACCTCTAGCCCACCAGAACTGCATTAATCTTAAAGATCTTTAAATCTTAAAGTGGCCACCATTGGACTTCACTGATATCTATATCTCTGTATCTGTCTGTCTACATATATATAGGTATACCAATATAGACAGACACATATACATATGTATATATATATATTTGTTTTTTTGTTTTTTTTTTCACACGAAGCCAAGCTGCACTGAAAGCCTCCAACACAGGAACAGAGTGTTGCCAGCCAATCAAAGCCACAAAACAGACAGAAGAAACCAGAAACACCAATCAAACAAACTCCAAGTCCAATAAACACAGACCAAGACTCCCAACCAATCAGGATAGGCTAGCCTCAAATTTAAAACCAACGGCTGTGAGACCCAGACCCACATCCATACAGAAGCCTGATGATGGCAGATGATATTCTGCTGAAACGTTGCTACAACTTTAAAAACACAACTACAATGACGTGGGATAATACCCGAAGGAAGCTAAAGAGCACACATGTAAGTACCCGCGAAAGCTTAATATATATATGTATGTATGTATGTATGTATGTATGTATGTATGTAGGGGTGTATGTGTGTGTATCCGTACTTATCTCTATCTACCTACCTATATACCTGGAGTCGCCATGGGCGAACAGGCAGCAATATAAATTAAATAAATATTGGTATACCAATAGATGAGATATAGAAAGATACCATGTTTCTCCAATAATACGGCCTCCCCCAATAGGAAGTTTCAGCATGCTTTATAGGCATCAAATCAAATTAAGCCCCTCCCCCAAATTAAGGCCTATATTAAACATGTGAAATGGGGGGGAATGGCGGGAGGGCTGGCCGTTAGGAAGTACTTTTGTTGCTTACCTGGATATGATGCTGCCTGCGTTGAACTCGGCATTGGTGGGGCACTTCGTATCGGGAGACCTTCCGCCACTGTTGCTTTCCCTTCTCCCCATGCTGTTGCGGCATTTAAAGCAGCGCCACGGCATTTGGCGCAGCCACGCGCAGCTAGCCAGGGCTCCTCGCTGCAACCGGAGCCCGGCGGAGACACTCGGCTTCAGGAACTCCTGTCACCGCCTTCCCTTCGCCTTCGAAGGCAAAGCTAATTCTTTTAAAAACGACGCCCTACTACTAGTAAGACAAAGACTCCCCTGCCCGAGAGGGCAGCACAACCACACGTGGGGAGACGAATCTCCTGGGGTTGCAGCGTAGGATTGGCCCACCCCAGGAGAAGCGCCCAGTTGCCATTCCTGCCTGGCGCTGGGCAGAGCGCAAAGAGCTTCGCCTGGGTCACTCAGCACAGCTGACAGGCGGGCCCTCCTGTCTGGCAGCAGAGTTCTCACCAAGGCAGCGAGCGCCTCCCTGCCAGACCCTCCACTCATCCTGCCAGGGCTGCGCTGGAGCCATGTGGGCTGGGCAGAGCTGGGAAAGCGAGCTGCAGGTGCGCACCTGCCTGCCAACCGAAAAAGCCGGGCCGAACTGAGCTTCACTTCCTTTCCAAGTCCCTCCGGCCTGAACCTAAAGAGGCCACCAGGAGGGGCTACCCGAGGCAATGATAGCGCCCACCCGTCCGTGGACAGGGAGGTGAGGCAACGGCAGCGCTGCTTCCCTGACCTTTCCACTCCTTCCCCAGGCCGTCCCTGTGCATCTCCAAACGTACTGGCAGCTCCAAATGCTGCAGCAGCACAGGTATCGGGCAGAGGCGCTCACTCATCAGGGCTCAGCTCGCAGGAGGACGTGGCACAGGCCGTTGCCTTGCCTCTCTGTCCACAGATGGGTGGGTGCTATCACTGCCTTGGGCGGCCTCTCCCAGTGGCCCCTTCAGGTTCGGGCTGGAGGGATTTGGGAAGGAAGCCAAGCTCAGGTCAGCCTGGCTCTTTCGGTTGGCATGCGAGCGCGCACCTGCGGCTCGCTTTCCCGGCACTGCTCAGTCCACACGGCTCCAGCATTGCCCTGGCGGGATGAGTGGAGGGACGGCAGGGAGGCGCTCACTGCCTTGGCGAGAGCTCTGCTGCCGGGCAGGAGGGCCCGCCTGTCAGCTGTGCTGGGCGCCCCAGGCACAGCTCTTCGCGCTCTGCCCAGCACCAGGCAGGGATGGCGGCTGGGTGCTTCTCCCTGGGTGGGCTAATCCTGCGCTGCGGCCCGGGAGATTCGCTTCCCCACGTGGGGTTGAGCTGCCCTCTCGGGCAGGGGAGTCTTTGTCGTACTGGTAGTAGGGCATCATTTTTAAAAGAATTAGCTTTGCCTTTGAAGGCGAAGGGAAGGCGGCGACAGGAGTGCCTGAAGCCAAGTGGCTGGCCGTGCGTGGCTGTGCCAAATGCTGCAGTGTTGCTCTAAATGCCGCGGCAGCACAGGGAGAAGGAAAAGCAACGGTGGTAGAAAGTTTCCCCATACGAAGTGCCCCACCAACACTGAGGTCAACATCCAAGCCGTTACCGCCCGCCCAAGGATGCAAGGGGGGGGGGGAATTAAGTCAGCCCCGAAAAGACAAACTAGCCGTTTTTGGGGGAGTCAAAAAAAAATAAGGCCCAGACTTATTTTGAGAAACATAGTAGACAGATATACATGCATATTTATGTAAAATACATATTTACATATTTATATAAATGTATTGTATATTCATATTTATGTAAAATACATTACATACATATTTATATAAATATGTATTGTACACAGACGTGTGTTTGTGCGTGTGTGTGTATGTATGGTATTCAGCTTTGTTCAGGTATTTTCCCACTTCGTTATAGTTGTGCTTTTAAAGCATAACTTTAAAAGCACAACTATAACGCTATGGGAAAATACCCGAACAAAGCTGAAAACCACACATATAAATACCCGCGAAAACTTAAGAAAACGAGAGAGCGCGGGTGAATGTGTGTGTTTGTGTAACTATATCTTATCTATCATCTATCTATCCAGTCTGCACAATCTAGTCTATCTGTCTATCCATCTCTCTCTCTCTATCCCTCTCTTTTTAAAAATCTGGGATATATTTTATTTTGTTCTATAAATAGTGGTTTTCTAATGTTGCACCTCCAGGGAAGTGCAGACGGTCTAAGCCCGGATTTGAAGGGAGCCACGCCATCTTGGCTGCACTCCCTCATCCGGCATCCCCAGCCCAACGTCTCCGCCCTCTGGCGGTGGCCCGGAGAACGTCGGCAGCCTTTTCTTCACCTCCCTTCCTCCCATCCTGGCTCGCTTTCCTCACGGACGGGAGTCGAAAGAGGATACTGGGGCGGACGGAGAGGCCTGAAACCACGGGAACCTCAAGTTTTACCTCAGGGGGACGCGAGGCCGAGCGTGAGCGAGCGCAGTGACGCCATCAGCGTGCGCACGCAGCCGGGCCTTTGGCGCCAAGATGGCCGCGCCGCGGCGGGAAGCGTCGTGAAGGCAACGGTGGAGCCTCGTTAGGCCCGAAACATGGTGAGGGAGTCCGTGGCTGGCTTGCTCGCCCGAGGCCTGGCCCTCGGGATCGGTCAGGGGTGTCTCGGGAGCCAGGGTTGGCCAGTTTAAAGAGGGGGAAGGGAGCTCTCGTGGCTCTGTTTCCCTCTCTTTCTCCTGTTTTTATTCTGCTGAAATTTCATGTTATTTCAGGCTCCGAGCCGGGAAATATTTGGGTTTCGGTCCGAGCAGGGATAGAAAGTCAAGCCACCTTTCCGAACATCAATCCATATATCTACTTTTATGTACGTTAGATCTGCCTGAGAAAGGGGTTGGGCTGGAAGACCTCTTAGGTCTTAGACGCTTGGTGGCTGGGGAATTCTGGGAGTTGGAAGTCCACAGGCCTTAAAAGTCGTCAAATTTCTGTGTCCTAAAATTACAGAAAATTACAGAAAGTCCTCGACTTACGACCACACTGGAGCCCAGCATTGATGTTGCTAAGCAAAACGTTTGTTAAGTGAGCTTCGCCCCCATTTAATGACTTTTCTTGCCCTGGTTTAGTGAATCACTGCAGTTGATAAGTGAATAACCCGGTTGTTAAGTGAATCTGGCTTCCCCATCGACTTTGATTGTCAGAAGGTCGCAAAAGCAGATTATGTGATCCCCAGGGACACTGCAACCGTCATAAATATGAATCAATTTTCAAGCATCTGAATTTTGATTATTGTGACCACATGGGTGCTGCAGTGGTTGTAAATAAGTAAAAGTCACATTTTTCAGTGTGGTTGTAACTTTGAACAGTCACTAAATGAAAAGTGTTATAAATTGAGGACTGCCTATAATTTAGGATATCCCCCTCCCCTCAAAGTTACATATTTTCTATCTGTATAAATATGTGCCCCATTCGCCTTATTTATAAGGATACTGCATATCAGTGCTGTTCCCATTGCCTTTAAAAATATTAAAATTGCACAAACACAGGAAGGCAAGTTGCAATTTTTTATTGCAAATAAGAACTTGTTGGAATTTCTTACTTGGTCAGTTTCAGCCATTTGGGTTTATTTAATGGCTGCAAATTGGAAGTATTTGTCAGTATGAAGAGCTAAATTTTGCCTACATTTAAGCTTTTATATACTTTTGCTTTTATAGCAAGTTGTAAGGAATGATTCATTGTTATTCTAAAATAAGTTACCCAAACAGTTTTTAGGATAAGGGCAGTTGTCCTCAATAGTCCTTCCTTCAGTTGATGGTCAGTTTAATGGATAAAAAGACCTCCTTACAGAGAATGGGGGGGGGGGGATGATCACAAATGCCTTGGAATTTAAAATGAGTACAAATCTGTGTTTGGAAGTGGCTTGTTTGTTGCTTTTGAGATGTTAGCATGAGAAAGGTTGCAAACTTGGCCTGTCAAACCTTGTTTTTCTCTAGTTATTCTCCATGCATCAGTTAACAATAATTGTCTGGGTTCAGAAGGCTGTAGGGCAAGGCTGTAGGGCAAGACTGTTATTTATTTTATTTTGCCAAGCAATTATAAGATAACAGGTATATGTATAAACATAGTTATGAATACATGAAATGGATGCTTATAAGAAAGAAAGAAAAAAGGAAAAGAAACAATAGGACAGGGACGGCAGGCACGTTGGTGCGCTTATGCATGCCCCCATCAGTATCTATCAGTATCTATCAGGACCAATAGATTAGATCTTCAATTGCATGCATTTTTAGGAGCAAGTCCTTGTGCATCCAGTAGGAATGACTTTCTTGGTAAACATGACTGTTAACATTTTTGCAGATACAATAACTGTATGCTGTATTAAATATAGATAGTGGTTTCAGAATCTTTGTCTCTTCCATTAGGAAACTAGCAACCTCCAAGAAAGGCTGGTATTCTAAAAGTTTAGATTTGTATGATGTGTTGATATTCTAAATTCTCAATTTGATATGCTTTGTGCGTTTGTATATAATCGGTTGACAAAGGGTGCTCATGATGTCAAGAAACTAAACTCTACTATAGTAGCAAACTGAGCACAGGATCAAGCTTATGATTCTGCTGTGCTAGTGGGCCATTTTATGTAATACAGGACACAAAGCATTATTGTGCCTATTTTGCATCTGGAAAAGATTAAACTGCAATGTAACATATATTTTTATCCAGCTTTTTAAAAAATCAACCATGTAGGAAAGTGGATATTTTCTCATTGTTTTGGAATAATTATAATTTATCTGATACCTACTTCAATTTCCAGAATTTTATTTTTGTCTATTGAGTAATATTTGGAAAGAGATTCTTTCTTCTTAGCAAAACATTTAGTTTTTCTCTTTGTATTTGTAAATACAGATGTATGCCAAAGCACACACTTCCTGGCTTCACCAGTGCACATTTCTGTAATCTTGTCTTTGCGCTTTGATAAAATTGGTAAAATCAGGAGGAAACATTTTAGTTTCTAATGTGGGAGAAGTAAGATATCAGAGTTATTTTTTTTCTTGCACCATTATTTTTTACTTTTGCTATTAAAAAAAAGAACATATACATGCCGTGTTTATATATATATATAAATATATATAAATATATATAAATATATATAAACATATATATATATATATGTTTTCTTAGGTTTTCGCGGGTACTTACATGTGTGCTGTTTAGCTTCCTTCGGGTATTATCCCACGTCATTGTAGTTCTGTTAAAGTTGTAGCAACGTTTCAGCAGAATCTCATCTGCCATCATCAGGCTTCTGTATACATATACATATACATATACAAATACATATACATATACATATACATATACATATACATATACATATACAAATTGTCAAACTTTGACAATTTCAATCAGGGCTAAATGACCATCTGCATAAGATATGAAATATATAATTGATTATGAGAATACAGTTAAATCTCTTTGTAGGATAATATAGTCTAGCACCTAAGATAAATAAATATGACCATTTTTTATCATCAGCTGAAATGCATGTAGTTACCATAAAATGCAATGGATAGCTAAGCACTTTAACTGAGTGGCAGCAGATGCTTGAATCATATTTAAGCACTTTAATATGTACATATTGATTTGGATGTATTAGAATTATTACTCTGCTTTTGAAGTAGAATGATAATTAAGGAAATTTGTTGGTCTATGTGACATAGCATTCACAGTTTGCAGAAGCCATGGAGAATAAAAATATTAACTAACTATAATATGTGGCAAGTTACACTCTGGAAATGCATATATTTGTGTTTCCATGCAACTCTTTCCATGTCTGGAAAATTTTCACAAGGAGCTGTTGTAATATGCCTTCCTAATTATTTGCTTTCTGTGTGAAATTAATGAGTCTATCTTTGAACCTATGTTTTTCAATTATGAACTGAAATAGTATTGACTGTTTTACTGTTTGATTAGCTGCTTGTCTGTATAGCCCAGTCCTAATTTTGTTGAAACCAATGGAATAATTCCTCAGCAAACAAATTAGTTGGAAAGGAGTAATAAGTTTCAGTAATGTTTTTATTACTGATTTTACTTATCAAAATACTGAAATACAAAAGAAAAGATATTGAATAATTATTGTACACCTAAAACAAAAAGTCCCAAAATATGTTATGTTAATTAAATATCCTAAACATAAAATACCCTTTCTAATTAACAGAAAAAAATATACAACAATTAGTACTTTTACAGTTTTAATTCCATCGTCAAGCTTATTAAATCTGGATTGTGTAGTAATGCCTTTTGACAGGGGTGTCAGACTCGTTCTCATCGAGGGCCGCATCAGGATTGTGTTTGACCTCGTGGGGGGGATGGGTATGGCCAAGATGGGCATGGGCAGCTGGGTCGGGGTGCCTGTAGCGGCCCAAGCACTCTGCCAGCGAAAACGGAGCTCAGGAGGGACGCATGCTCCACAACCAATTGCACTCCAATTCAGGTGACCCTGAGGGAAAGGATAAACCCTTAAGAGCTCTCAGAGACAGTGCAAATGACCAGATGACTGCAAAGAAAGATGATCTTCCATTCCCCCCAATCTGATCAGAACCCATTATTCTGTCACCCTGAATATCCTGTCTCTATTGTCAGTACCAATCCCATCACTACATTACGTCACTTACAGTTCCTTCATCCCTTTTTAAAAAAATTATTGGTTACATTAACCAATCTAATATCTAATATCCTTTCTTTTTTACACATTTTTGTGGGGTCTGATAGGTCTGAAATTTGTTTTTAATGAGTTCACTCATAATTCATTGGAAGCGTATGTTCGCATTTTTTTAATATATGGACCCATTTTTCCAGAATTCAATATTGTTCCAATTCTTCCTTTTACAAATCAAATATAATTAATGGTAAATTTAATTTTACCTCGTAATACTTCAGAAAATTGCATTGTTGGATTTTGTTAGTGTAGATAAACTCTCAGAGGTCCAATAGCATCTAAGCTATACTGCTTACCAGTAGTTAATACATACTTCAATTATATCAGTTTATTTCAAGCTAATATACAGTAAGTCAAACACAAAAGTAATATCTTTTTAAAAAACTTATTAAAATCTGTGCCTTTAATGTACTAATTTCTTAGCCTAAGCATTCCAAAGGAACATCTTCTCTGCTATTTTCAAATTTAAAATTATAAAAAGGACCTACTTACGTGATGTAGGATCAAAAATATAATTGTTTAGCAATTAATTACTAAGCATGGCTAACAGTTTTCAAACAAGTAACAATGATTACCAATTTAATATATTTGGCTTTTAAAAATTGCCAAGATTTCAAAGGTGTTCTATGGTTGCTCTTCAAACAGGCCCAAATAAGAGAGAAATCATATCTTACTTCCCCCAAAAATGTAAGTATTAAAATGAATCCTCAGTGGTATGGTTGAAAATCTGATTGAAAGCTGCCATTCTCACAAGGTGAACACAATTTTGCCAGAGATACTCTTGGGTCTTTAACCTGCTATAAAAAAAACCTCATTAAATCCTGTTTAAGATGTACATTACTCTTGATCCAAAACTTGTTTTAATAACAATCTTAAGTCCAAAGATTTATTGGAAGTTTAACCATCAAATTCTATCTGTTGAAATAGCACCTGTACATTTGAAAATAAATGGCTTACATCGTGTTTTTCCCCCTGTAAATACTGATTAAATTGCAGGCCATATTTCTAAGAGAAACTGATTCAGGATTTACAGTATATAGCTGAGCATTAGACTGTTTTAACTTTGCTAGCAAATTATAGTGTTCTCAATAAGTTGGAAAATAAAATTGAAGCCAGTTCTTAAACAACAGACTTTTTTGCTTCACAATAGGAATTGTATGTCCTGAAATTTTGCAGAAGAAAAGATCAAATTTGATGTTGCTTTTATGGATTCTTTTACCAGGATATCCGTAAATTCTTTGAAGTTGTAACTCCAGGAAAAAAACCTGAATGTGGCATTGTGAGAAAGGAGAAACCCCAGAATAAAGAGAGGAATTCAGGGGGAACGTCAACACTGAAAGAAATCAAGGTGAGCATATAAAGTTTAGTTTAAAATATTTCAGAGTTTAGTTATGGCTTCATGATCCTTTTTTCAGTGGTATCTTTTTCTGGAATGCTTAATTTGCCAAGACTTTCCCTGATGGTTGGCTGGATTTTCTATACTTCAGAGATATTATGCTTCATGTGTTGCTGCCCTTAAAATTATATTTTGTGTTGCTTTTACTTACTGTAAGCTAACCAAAGTCTTCTTGTGAGATCGGCAGCTATATAAATCAAATGAATTGTGGGTTAGTGGAAGATCAATCAATCAGAATAGAGTTGGAAGGGAGGTCTTTTAGTCCAGCCCCTTGCTCAAGAAAGGGACCCTAAACCAGAGGTATTCAAACTCAGTTTCATTGCGGGCTGCATCAGGACTATGGTTGACCTTTGGGGGAGGGTGACTGGGTGGGTGTGGCCAGCTTGATGCCACTTTCCCAACTGCTGGCATGTTTCTTCTTCACGTTGGGTAGACTGGGCCGAAGCCACGCTGGCCCAATATTTCCTCTTTGCATTGGTTAGACCAGGCTGAAACGACGTGGGCCGGCCCTTTGCATTTTCCAGGGCAGCCCCGCAGGCCTAATCCAACCTGCAGGCCTTGTTTTTGACACCCCTGCCCAAGGCCATTTCATACAAATGGCTGTCCAGTCTTTTCTTGAAAGCTTCCACTGATGCAGTCTGCAAAGTCAGTGATGAATTCTGCCAAGTAGGAGACCAAGCCCCCAGACCCAAAAAGTATGCTAACTCCGAGGGGCTGGAAGGAGAGCTCCTCTGACTGAGAAGTGGGCCCGAACCAGCTGGGCTGGACCATCTGATGAAGCAGCCTTGCACCCCACATCTAGGGTAGATCCGGTAACGGCATCCCCACCCCACGCTGGGTGGAGGCGTGGCCAGGACCAGAGGCTGGGAAACCTTCTAAGGGCCCATCATATCACCTAATGTGTGCATGTGTGTCCCTCACCTTGGGGGACACAGGATGGGACAATAGGCAGTGGGATTGAGTGGTGGTTGCTTGGTGTTTTAGGAGGAGTGCAAGACTTTCCTCTTGTGGCCCTCCAGCGGCCAATGGTGCTGGTGGCAGACTCGGACAGTGAGGAGGTTGGGGAGAACATGGGCCAGTCCTGGAGTCTGGAGAAGACTCTGACGAGTGCTTTGCTTCAGAAGCAGAAATGGGGCCAGGGCCATCCGACAGTTATCAGCTGCCTTTGGAGATCAGTTGGGCAGAAGAACACCTGGAGCCTGTTCCTGATGTGCGCATGCACAGAGCTGCCAGAAGATGGGAACAGTTAAGGAACAAGGGTTGACTTAGGAGTAAAGCCATAGGTGGACAGTGAATGGCCCCTTCCATTGGGAATGAAGAGGAGCGAAAGGGGAGTGGCGTCTGCAGGAGAAAATTAGTTCAATTCATTAGGGTGAAGATCTGTTCCTGATATCTCGCCAAGTAATTGCTGCTACAGTGTGGCATTTGGAAGCTATTGGCCTGGCAACTCTTTCAGCCTGATAAAGGCCTGTGGTTGTAAAATCTCATGAAATCTCTTGCTGGGACTTTGCTAGAGAGGAATTCACTGTAAACTAAATAAAAGGGGTTTTATTGGGATGAGGAGTCGGCTTCATGATCTTGGAGAGCCTAGGTCAGAACACTTCCCAAGAGGCAGACCTAAGTCTCTTATTATGAAGACTTAGTTTAGGGTGATGACAATGGATCCCATACAGGGTAAATGCATTGATTCATGCAGCGTTGTATCAATGAATGAATATTGACAGAATTGTTCTGATGAATAATTTATGTAGGTGAAAAATTCATCTCACGAAGAGGATATCAAGCGAAAACAGGTGAACAAGAAAAAAAGGATAATCTATGATTCAGGTAAGCCTTATTACTAACGTTCCAGATTTATTTTACGTCACTACAATGATTTCTGCTTGCTAAGGTTTTCCTGGAGAGACAACTGGAAAATTTGTATAGGTTTTTTTCCAATAATTTCCACTCATAAATTGCATAACGTGTATCTAGAATTAAGGGATCTCTGGATTCACGATGAAATCACTCGCCTCACCTGAAATTGACCAGACAAAACTTCTATTTAAAGTCTTCTACAATGTCTTCAGATGGTCTGTGCTACAGCTTTCATTAATGTCAGCCATCAGGGCCAAGAAATGATAGAAGAGACTGCAAAAAAGAATACCTGGAGAGTATCAGTTTCAAACATAACATTAATATCACTATTTTATTATGTTGGGCTTGTTCCCATTCAGCTCACTGGCAAATGTGATCCAAGAATCTGAATTTTTTTTTAATCTCTTGTATTTTTCACTGATTTTGAAGTTTGGTTTAGGGACCTTGATCATAAATTATTTAAATCATAAATGATTGTTCGGATTTTGTCCATCTGCATGATCTAATATAGCAACATGGTGCCTCTTGTTTTAGTGTGCCCATAGATCCATAATACAGCATTAGGAAATTCCATGAATGGGGTGGATAAAAAAAAATGCACTTCTCTTGCAGTCATAATATAGAAACATTGGAACATTTCAAATATGAAAATAAACATTTTTAGATTCCGTATATACTCGCATATAAGCCGATCTCGCATATAAGCCGACCCTTTAAAAACTGCCCCAAAATGAGGATTTTTGAAAAAACTCGCATATAAGCCGACCCCCAAATACCATGGTGAACGCTTTTTTTTTTCCCCCAAATTTGGGGGTCGGCTTATACGCGAATAAATCTGGCTGCCCGACTTCGCGTGATGAGAGCCAAGACTCTCATCGCCTTCGTGGGCAGCGGCTTCGCGCAATGAGAGTCTTGGCTCTCATTGTGCGAAGGCGCTGCCCGCGAAGGCGATGAGAGTCTTGGCTCTCATCGCACGAAGTCGGGCAGCCAGATTTATTCGCGTATAAGCCGACCCCCAAATTTGGGGGGAAAAAAAAGCGTTCTAAAGTCGGCTTATATGCGAGTATATACGGTACATATCAAGTGAAGAATCAGTATTCAGTATTTCTGTTTGGATCCCTGTGAACTTTTCGGCACTGGAACTTTAAAAGTATTGCATGAGTTGGATTACCATGTTACCCCGAAAATAAGACCCTGTCTTATATATTTTTGTCACCAAAAAAAAAGGCCCCAGGTCTTATTTTTGAGGGACGTCATCCGCTGACTAACCTCACTTGTGTGCGTCACCCCCTGCAGAGGCCTTCAGGAACTTCTTCTGCAGCCGGCAAGACTTTCCTGAAGGCCTCTGCAGCCAATAACTGAGCTCTGGATCGATCCAGAGCTTTGTTATCAGCTCCCAAGGCCTTCAGGAAAGCCTTGCCAGCTACAGAAGAAATGGGCCAGCAAGGCAGGTGTTGGAGTGTGCGAGGCCTGGTTACACCTGTCCAAAGCTATGTGGTAGGGCAGCTCCACCCCCCCATCCCCACCCTAGCTTAATTTTTACCCATCCACTCTGTCGTGGGTGGGATCTTAATTAGGGCTTATATTGGGCTCATGTGTAAAAATCAAACTAGGACTTACTTTCAGGGTAGGTTGTATTTTCGGGGGAACAATATTAAACGTTCAGGCTTTGCATCCTCTTTTTCATCTTGGCTAGGCAGATAATTTATGGGAGTTAAAGTGCAGATATCTTAAATTTGCCAAAGTTGAGAAATGCTGGTCAATCTAAAGTGGCCCTCTTATTTCTCTCAGAGTATTTTTACTTGTGGATGGATACCTTAAAAAAATAATAATGCTGTTTAATTCAGATTCTGAAGAGGAGGTACCATTAATCAAAAAATCTAAGCCGCCAGACAGAAAGTTATCTTCTAAACCTGCTAAGCTGCTAAAGACGGAGCCTGTGGTTTACGTTTCAGAAACAGGTAACCCACTGTAAGATCTACTAATGTGCGAGATTTATGTTCCACTGGAAATATATTTTCCGGGTTCATTTAATTCACTTATTTACCAGGTTCACTTATTGTAAAATGATGATTGAGGAAATTAAGTTTGCAGTATATTACAAACGTGGTGCAGAAATGGATTTACATTTGATGAGTATGTATGTGGTCTTAGCTTGGCTTATTAATTACCTTCCTTATGGGTACCATGTTTCCCCGATAGCTAATCACTCTTGGAATTTTGGAGACCTTTTTGTCGGAATGTCTGGAAATTTGTGCCAGTTTCAAAACCTTTGTTAGACTGGAGGGCTTTATAACATAAAATAACAGGGTTAGAAAGGATCTTAGAGGTCTTCTAGTCCAAACTCCTGCTCAAGCAGGAGATTTCCTTTGTCTCTCTCCCTCTCTCCTCCTCTCTTTCTCTCTTCCGCCTCTTTTTTCTCTGTTTCTCTCCTTCCCTCCATCTCTTTCTCTTTCCTTCTCCCTCCTTCTCCTCTCTTTCCCCCTCTCTTTCTTTCTCCCTGTCTCCTTCTCTTTCTCTTTCTCCCTCTCTCCCTCCTTCTTTCTCTCCCTCTCTCTCTCCTTCTCTCCCCTGTATGTATATGTGTGTGTATGCTCATACACAAATACATACACACACATAGATATATTCAGACAGACACACGCACACACATAGATGTACACATACATATATATACACTTACATACACGCACATAGATATACTCACACACCCACACATAGAGATACACATATGTATATGTACACACGCACACAGTGACTTGCAGTCACACGACTGCAATTTGCAGTCTGGATTTCTGGACATCCTAGTTTGTGGGTTGTAATGATGGAACCTTCCGCTGCCTTTTGGTCTTGTGATGTTTCAACTTCCATTCCTTCGTGGCGTGTTCCGGATGGCTCTGGACATTCCTGGAGAACCATGGTCTTGTCCTGGGAAATCTTGCGCCTTGCACACGCGGGCAAGGATTGCACACAGAGTTTTAAGACTATCCTTTCCAGTGCACCGGGTGGCCCTTTCGTACCTTCAAAGGGTGTGTGGGGACTTCTGTAACAACTCTGTTGTTCTTTGCTGATTGTGTAATTCAGGAGGGCAAAGGTGCAGGATGAGGTTGCCTCCAAGCGGCCTCTTTGCTGGCAAAATCTCAGCAAACTTTGAGTGCCTTTTCTCTGGGGTGGCCTTTGCAATCCCTTACATTCCAAGATTAAAAAAAAAAGCCTCTTGGTCTGGTGACCCTGAAGAACATATTGTTCCAAGGGTATTTTAATCTTAATGGCAATCAAAGAGCCACCTATCTCAGGTAGATAAAGGCAGAAAGTTACTGTCACATTGTTTTTTTTAATCAGCTCCGTAATGTCTTTTGTCTGAACTGTAAACAACCTTGAGCTCTTGGAAGTGGATTTCTACATAGGCACAAAAACTTGGGTCGAGGACAGTTGTGAAGTCAGCATATTTTTGCCAAGTAGTAATAAAAATGAATTACCTGTCGGTTAACAGCTTAATTCGACACACAGGCAGATTTCCTTCAGCAAATGTTTTGAAAAAAATTATCAATTTTTATTTTCCAACTGTCTGCCTGCTGCCAAGTCTTGGACAGATGGTCCTCAACCTACAACGTACAACAACCGAGCCCAAAATTTATGTTGCTGAGTGAGCCTTGCCCCCATGTTACAATCTTTCTTGCTGCCGTTGTTAAAGTTGAATCCCTGCAGTTGTTAAAGTTAGTAACACGGTTGTTAAACAAATCTGGCTTCCTTGCGGGTTTTGCTTGTCAGAAGGTCACAGGAGGGGATCACAGGACGCTGCTATCGTTGTAAGTGTGAAAAATGGTCATAAGTCATTTTTTCCAGGGCCATTGTAACTTTGAACGTTCCCTAAAGGAACTGTTGTAAGTGGAGGACTACCTGTGCAATTTATAACTTGGCCCTAACTGAAGTAAAGGAATTTATTCCAGACATAATGATAGCTGATGGGAAGGGCTTGTGTTCCAGTGCTTGTTTTCACACACACAACGCTGAATCTAAAACAAGTTCAGGGCTTACAATGGGGATATTGTAAGTCTTCAAGAGTTTCCTAGTATTGTTTCTAGTCTTAATTTCCAAGGAACACGGTTCCTCTAAAGTAGTTCAATATGTTTCATTGCAACAAATCAATTTATTTCAGTAAATTAGGCTTCTGTTCAAAGATTTGGCCCATCAAGAAGCTGTAAGATGTTCAGAATTGGCTATGTAGTTTGAAACGAGGTAGGCAAAATACACAGACACAAACACGCATGCATACAGACATACATAATATATATATATATATAATTTTTATATATAAATTTTAAAAAAGTATTAGAATGATTTCCCACTCCATTTCAGCTGTAATACCAGCTGCATTTTTTAAGGAAATGTCTTCTTTACATTTTATCCCTTTTGAACTTTTTTTTTTTTTAATTATACTGCCTGTTCTTTTAAAAGTTGCTAGAAGGACTTGATCGCAGTGCTGGTAAGTAAGATTTTAAAAATAAAATGTAATGATAGCAGGGGGCAGTGGTTAAACTTGCTGTCACAATGATTTGAAGGTCTATTCATACCCATTTTAAGTTTCTTTCAAGTGAAAAATGGGACTAGAGGCCTGAATAGATTCAGTGGATCAATTTTATGTTTTTATTATAGCCTAGAGTTTGACACTTCCCTTAACCACGTTACTTGAATTACTCATGCTAGAATTACATGCAATTTTAATGTCGCTGCAGGAAAGCACAAAAGCCTCTTCATATATCATTGACTGGAGGGCGGTGATTGAACAGAATTCTTAATAATATTTCAAGCTGGAACTGGAAATATTCACTTCCAGAACAAGAACAATTCCGCCGGGGACACTGACTGCCAGTTTTGAGCATTTATTTTTTGGTAAATACGGCCTTTTTAATAAAGATGTCACCGATGGCTGTACGCTTCTCTCTGAAGGGCATAAATACTAAGCCCAAATATTTAATGGATCTCCATTTAAACTCCAAACAGGATGGCTTTCCCATTTTTAATTGTTAGGAATTCTTCTTTCAAGTCAGCTGCTAAAAATTAAATAATTTCCTGGAGGAGATTTTTTTTTTTTTTGCCCCATCCCCAATCAACTTTAAAAGTAGAATCTATTTGAACAAATAAAAGTGATCCTTTTGCAGAGGACAATTTACCCAGGAAAGTCTGAATGAGAGATTAAAAGATTTCTTTGTGAAATGTATAACCCAATCAGTTGCTTTCACGTCTCTTTTTTTTTTTTTTTCCCTTTTTTGGAAAATGTTGCAACCAGGTGGCCTTGCTGGGCATCTTGTTCCTGGAAAATCATTAATCCCTGCCCCTTCATTTTTTTTTTTTTTTGGCCTTCAGATGAAGATGAGGACTTTGTTAAGAACCTCCCTCCGAAAGTTAAACTGCTGGAGACGTCGGTGAAAATGATTCACAGAACGACGGGAACATCTCAGCCAGATTCCAAACCAAAAGTCAAAAATAAACCCTTATCTCCTGAAAAATTGATGCCCACATCCGTCCTGGATTACTTTGGGACTGGGAGCATCCAGCAGTCGGAGAAAAAGCTGGTATCAAGCAAACGAAAAGAAGTGAGTAAAGATGGAATATTCCTGGCTTCCCCGGGGCTGAGGGATATTATTTACGAGCCAGAAATTCTCCCAGTTCACACCTGGTTGTAAGCAGAATACAGGTAACCCTCTATTTATGACCACAATTGAGCCCAACGTTGATGTTGCTAAATGAAATGTTTAAGTGAACTTTGCCTTTACCCTGTTTTACGACTTTTCTTGCCCCAGTCGTTAAGTGAGTCATTGCAGTTAAGTTAGTCACCTAGTTGTTAAATGAATCTGGCTTCCCCATGGGCTTTGCTCTCTGGAAGGTCACAAAAGGAGATCACGTGACCTCCAGCACACTGCATCCATCATAAATATGAGTCAGTTGCCAAGGGTCTGGATTTTGACCACACCACCAGTGGTTGTAAGTGTGACAATTGGTCATCGGCCACTTTTTTCAGTGCCTTTGTAACTTTGAGCGGTTTCTAAATGAACTGTTGTATGTTGAGGACTACCTATAGAGACAACAATACTCTGATCCGGTTACATTAGACCTTGGTTCTTATCATCTGAAACAGAGAGGGGCATTCAGCAGGTTCGGACCAGTTCTGGAGAACCGGTAGCAGATTTTTTTTTTTTTTTTTGAAAGAACTTAATTAATTTTTAAAAAACATATACAAATAAAACACAAAACATAAAAACATAAAACATCTTTTTGGAAAACAGCTTGATCCCGGGTTACATCTTTTTGTACAGACATAAATTCAAGTTCATGCTTACTTTTATATAGCATTCCATATCTTATTTACCATTTTACATTTTCTATATAGCTTCTCCCCTCTTTTCACTCTCTTAATTCTATTTTATTTCATCTCGATTTAAATCATTATACTTATATCCTTTGTTTGTCCTGTTTCAGCTGTCTATTATCTTTTCTCATTAACACAAAATTTCTTCTGTAATCACTGATTGGAGTATGACGCCTTTATATCTTTCCCCTAAATTTAACACTTAAAATGCATAATTTTCATTCGGATTCTGCATAGTACATTCTAAAGCTACACTCTATATTTTAAAAATAGGAAAAATATTTTAAATATATAATATAATTAAAACAACAATCCATAGCAATTGAAATTATATCATTAAAATTGATATTCATTTAAGTTTTAAACATTTTACACATTCCTTTCCAAATAAGTATCATGCTTCCATGGGAACACTTATAGATTTTGTTTAGTTTCTTCCCCCTCATTTCATTTATATTTTAAAGTATTATGACAATGTTCCCATTCCTTTTTAGTTCAATTCTCTCATATTTCATTTCATTTCATTTATTTTATTCAAAAAAAAACCCCAAATTCACTAAATTACATTAAATATTTTATCCCATTTTATAATAATATGTTGTTCCCATTTTTCTAACATTTCAGATACAAATACGACAATACAGTCTTATGTACCTTTGCACAATCTCTTTTTCAGTTATATTTTTACCCATTGTCTCTAAATAAAATCTGTTTCTTTACATCTTGTTTCAAACCTTTGTAGCTTCTCTTCCCTTCTTTCCTCCCTTGTTTCTCCCCTCTATCCTTTTTACCCCCTTGTCTCTTAATCTCTATCCTCTTCTGTATTCCTCTTTTCTGTTGCTTTCTGACATTGTGTCCACTTTTCACCTTATCTTTCCCTTTTTTAGTTGTTTTTTTAAGTTTTAAATTCTCTATTCTCTTTCTCCCCATCCCCTTTCTTCCCCAGATAAATTTGCTTGTTCATTAAAGATGGCTTCTTTTTCATTCCAGTCTTCTTGTTCTTGTAGTTTAGAAATCGCCATTTCTAAAAAATGAAAAACGGAGCCAAAAGAGCCCTTCCCTTCTTGTTCCTCTTTATATTTTATAAATTCCATTTTCAGTTCATCCACAAGTCATGCCATTGTAAAAAAAATTTTAAACAATCCAAATGATTTTAATCATTCAAATAAGAATTTCCAAAAGTCCCAAAGTCACCAAGCAATCCAAATACACACAGTCTATTTCATTTAACACTTTCTTCTTTTTTTTCACTTTCTCTTCCTGGGGTTGTAATTCAGTTACAAAGTTCCAGTTAAAATGTATCTTTTAGAAGTCTTGTTACGATTTTTTTCTAGTCTTTTAAATTCCAAGCAATCTCCTCCAGCCAAATCTTAATCTTAATTCTTATCCTCTCTCTTCCCACTTAGAGCATAAAAAAAATGTTTTTCCAGTGTTCAGAAATCTTTATTGTCCCCTTGGCTTTAATTGTCCAGTTTGATTACCTGCTGATGCCAAAGCGGGTTTTTCCAATTTCTCATTCATCTGCTGTCACTGTAAGGAAGAAGAGTGAGAGAAAACAAACTTTCCCTTTTCACTTTCATTCGCTGCTTCCAGGTCTTCTTAGGGAGCAATGTATCTTTTTCCAAAATTTAAATTCCAGGATATCTTGGATGTTGCTTCTCATCCCAGTCAGCCAAAACTTTCACTTGTCAGATTCCTCCTGCACATTCTTTTCTGGATGAAAGCTTCTTTGTGGCGGCCATTGCTGACCGCCGCTTTACCGCTTTCGGAAAAGGGAGTTAAGCCAGCTGAGATGGGGGGGTGCGACACCCCGACTCCTGCTAGGTCTCCCCTGTCTTCAGCTACCTCTACGGGGTAGCTATAGCCCCGAAGCCGGTTGGCTCGGGGCACTCCAGCGGCGAGCGCAGCAGAAACCGCGCACGATCGCGGATTCCTGCCGCCGAGCCTTGCAAACCGGAAGTATCCCGGTAGCAGAAATTTTGAGTAGTTCGGAGAACCAGCAAATCCCACCTCTGACTGGCCTCGCCCCCATGTATTCTCCGCCTCCCAAGTCCCAGCTGATTGGCTGGGTCTTCTTTGGTTGCCCTGCAAGGAGAATGGAGCTGGAAAGCAGGTTAGTGAGTGTGGGGAGAGAGTGGAAATTTTACAGTATCTTTCCCCTGCCACACCCACCAAGCCACGCTATGCCCACAGAACTGGTAGTAAAAAATTTTTAATCCCTCCACTGATCTGAACTTTGTAAATTTTTAACATCTTGACGTTCAATGTTTTGATCCTGTCATTGTTTTATTCTGTCATTTTATGGTATTGGAGGCCCTCCAGAGTTTCTTAGCAGAGTTATATAAATTGAATGAATGAATGAACGAACATGAGAGCAGTAATTTGAAAATGTGTCTTAGAGAAGACAAAACAGCAAGCCGGCCTTAAACTCTGATTACGTTAACTGCATTACAAGAAGAATGTAGACATGAATATCGGACTAATCTCATTGTTCTTTTTGGTGTGTTGCAGCCTTGGCAAAGCAAGGATCCTACCATCAACGATGAGGCTATTGCTAAAGAACTACAGCTGGAAGAGAATTCGCAGGTAACGTATGGTAGAATTTACCTTATTATTGAATGCACTGTTCCTATTCAGTTTTGTGTGCCATGCCCTCCTTTCATTTCAGTCCCCACTTCTGCAGGATTCTTTTCAGAATCACAGTTTCCAAGAGTGATTTGATGGAGCAGGGAAACTATTCTTTTGTTTTTGTTTTTTGTTTTAATTAAAATTCTTATTTCAGCTTTATTTGGCCAGCATCAAGCTGGGCTTTTGTTCATAGGAAGTCGTCCTCCATTTGCAGATAGAACCGGCAACCAGTGCAACTACTGGCAGAAAAGTGTAAATATGAAAGAAAAGAAGGAAAATATTGCTTTTCCCATCTTCCCTTTTTAGAACTTCCATACAAGGTACTCTTCAACTTGCAACCATTGATTGAGTTACTGTTCGAAATGACGACAGCACTGGGAAAAAAATGGACTTATAACCATTTTTCACACTTAATGACCATTGCACCTTGATACCCATGGTCACGTGATCCAAATTCAGATGGTTGGCAACTCATATTTATGACAGTTGAAGTGTCCCTGGAGAATCAAAGTCAGTGAGGAAGCCGGATTCACTAACAACCCTGTTGGTAACAAGCAAGTGGTTGGTTCACTTAACAACTGTGGCAAGAGAACTCTTGAAAGGAGCAAAGTTCACTTAACAACTGCCTCTCTTAGTGACAGAAATTTTGGCCTGAAATGTGGTTATAAGTCGGGGTCTACCTGTACTTGCTTTTTAAGTGGCTCCTTAGCTTGGTGACATTGATTTCCAGGAAACCAAAAAGAATTCAAGGGAGAATTAATAAAAAGTCTCCAGGAACAGTCTCCATTGTCAGCATCAACATTCTAGAGACATACCTGCAAGGGAGGAAGGGAGGAAATAGTTAACATTCACACAGTCAACAAGTGGGTGTAAAATAGGTAGCTTGATCCAGGCTGCAAAAGTAAAAGCAGATTAACAAGAGTTGGAAGGGACCTTAGAGGACTTCTAGTCCAACCCCCCAAGCAGGAGACCTTCTACCATTCTGACAAATGGTTGTCTTCTTAGAGACTCCAGTGATGGAGCACCCACAATTTCTAGTGGCAAGCCGTTCCATAGATTAGGCAGGTTCTAGGACATGATGATGAAATACCGGAAGTGACAAAATGGGCCTATTTTTTGGCCTCAAGGCTGCAGAGGCTTCCCTCAAGCCTCTGGGAAGCTGAAAAAGGCCTCAAACGGGCCAAAAACCAGCTGGGAGATGCGAACATGCCTAGTGCAGGTAAGGGGGTGGCGAGGGGGGGATCGCGCGTGCATGCCCAGGGGGCAAGGGGGAGCATGCATATTGCCTTTTGTCTCCTGGCATGTGCTTGCATGCAATTTTCGGCACAGGAGCCCAAAAAGGTTAGCCACCACTGTTCTAGGACAGGGGTCGCCAAACTTTTGGATCTCAGGGACCACCAAACTCATAATTTTAGATCCCAGGGACCACTAACTGGTTCTGTGGGCATGGCCTAATTTGTGGGTGTGGCTTGGTGGTCATGTGACTGGCTGGGCATGGCTTGCATGTAAATATTATAAATATTTATATAAATATTGAATTTTCTATTAAAAAGAGCAATTTTTACCCAAAATTAAGCAAAGCAGGTAGGCATATTGAGTTGCTCACAGAATCACAGATTCATTCAGAAATCCATCCGCCATTGACTAGCTCAGTCTGTCACATAAAATTTGCTTGCAAGCAAACTCACAAAATTTACTCACAGCACACCATGCATGTAAATATTGAATTTTTTTTTTTTTTAAAAAGAGCAACTTTTACCCAAAATCAGGCAAAGCAGGCAGGCAGTTTGAGTTGCTCACAGAATCATTCAGCGATCGATCTGTCTATCTGCCATCGGCTGGCTAGCTCAGTCTCTCAAATTTGCATGCTGTGAGTCTGCACTGAATTTGCTTGCAAGCAAACCTTCAGTGTCTTAAGGGAATTTTGGCTATACCTAAGATCTAAAGACGAGCTAGAAAGCAAGAAATCCAACCATTTCCTGCTTCCGAACTAATCTAAATCTCCCGGCACAGCAGAACAGATGATGGTCGGAAAAAGGAAAAATAGCAATTTAGCAGGCAAGTTTACCGGGTAAGGAGTGAGTGGGCGGAGAGGGTTCCCGCGGGCCATGTGGGCTACGCAGCCTTGTGTTTCTGCGCAGCCTGGATTAATTGCTTTGGGGGGTGGTCTGAGGGTGTGATTTCTCTGCGGCCCACCAACATTTTCTCATAGCCCACCGGTTGGCGACTGCTGTTCTTGGAGATTCTGCCATAACAAACACAACTAATAAGCAAGGAGTGGAGATTCTGATCACAAATTGAAGGTTTCCATACTAATTTTATTTTACTAATTCTTAAGTTGAAACGTCTTGTGATTGTTGCATGCTTGACTATGGTATAGTACCTGCGATACTGTACTTCATAAGCATGAGGCCCTGGCAAAATATTGTCCTAAAATAATTAACTTGACTGTGGCCATAAACTTTTCATCAGTTTGGGGCTTTTCCTGTACTGATCAGAACTGCAGTGGAAACTAGCTTTTTCTGAAACTTTGTTTTAGTAACTGTAAATTCTGTAAATTTGTGAGTAAACTCTCACAAATTTGGTAGCCTTACATGAGAATCATTGAAACTTTTGAGGCAAATCCACAATGGTACCTACAAGAAATAGACTTGATAATTGGGAAGTAATGTTGAAAGAAGTTGAAAGGAATATCAAAAGATATTGAAAATATTTTTTGATATTATCATGGATTAAAAAACACATGCATGTAGCTGTTCATCTTTATCTTTCATCCTGCTTCATGTTTATTGCTTGTGGAATGTTTATTCTGCCAGTAGAAGTTCCATCTGGTTGTCATTTCAAAAATAAGATACCATAAAGACAGAGCCATGTCATAAATAGTCATTCAAAAGTAGCAGAGAATTAGTCACTTAAAATGAGATGAATCACCATCTAAAAATAACTTCCCTTGCAAATCAAATTGACAAGTATTTGATCTGACCACACATTTATTTTGAAAAAGCAACATTAGGAAGACTTTAAACACGGTGATAATGATTTTAATAGTCAATGTTTTGAAATGCTTGCATTCCTCGTAATACCTAAACCATCAGAAATTGGGAATGCCTGCTTAGTCACAGGTGGTTTCCAGATGAGAGGTTATTGTAGTGTTTTTCTGCCTTCAATCACATTAACATCCCCTTGATATAAGTATATTTCTGTAACCCAGGCTTATTTGCAATTGAATTTAAAAGCATGAGGGATTAGTGATAGCCATAATGTCCAGAAATTATTATATCTGAGATGGTCCAAAATTGGAACCAATGTGACATCAGTATGGTTGAATCTCGCTTATGAATTCATCTCCTTTGGAGCAATTTGGGGCTTTGACAGATCAAATCAAGTAACTTTATTGCGGTCATTAAGAAAAGGGCTTTGATATAAATAGATTAGCTGCAAATGCATTGAAATAAGTTTGTAAAACTTGGCGGTTATTATGAGTCAGGGTTGGGTTAGAAAATGATCATTGCTTCCTAAGGATGAAGTTGTTTTATTTTTGTAAATAAGTTTCCCGGTTTTATATTATTGTAATGTATAATTTTTTTTTTCACATTGGTATTGTTTTCAATCCAATTGTGTCCTGGGGAAGAAGGTTGTTGCTATACAGCTTCAATTTTTCATTGGTATGAGATTAAAAAAAGTTATAGCACACAAGGAAAATAAATATTCTATATGCATTTCAGAATTAAAATGCTGGCAGAGTTGTCAAACTGTTAATTTGGAAAGATTAAATGCCTGGGTAGGTGTGTTTGAGAGGGAGAAAGAGAGGGAGGTGTTTGTGCATGGACATTTCTTTGTTTTCTACAATTACTGTTAGCCTGGCTTCAATTTAATACTAAAATAAGAAATATGAACACTATCTATTTAGCTGAATAACCTCCTGCTTATGATGATATAGAAACAGAGCCTGTGGGACTTTTGCTAATAATGTTATATGTCAGAATTGTGTGGGGAGGCAAGTTTTGATGTTATTCTTGGCCGAAGATTAGATTTGGGCAATGTTCCAAGCCCCACTAGGGGAAAACAAGTTAGCTTTCCTCAAAAAAAAAAAAAAAAGATAATAACAGGATGTTGTATTGTGTTGAGGAAAAATGAAATAAAAATGGACTCATGTTTCCTCACTGTGTTCAACTGAACCAGTGAAAATCAGATCTGGTTTTATATTTGCAGCAGAAAATAACTGAATTTCAGAATTGGGTTAGTTTATTCATTTCTATGAAGGGTGTGTGACCTTCATTCCATATTCCAATCACTTCCCAACACCACTAAACTTAAATCTCTCTTGATTGATTCCTCCACCCAATGTCTATAATGTCTATAGAAAATAGTGCTGGACTTCAATTCCCAGAATTCCTGAGCCAAGCAGGAACCTGTTGAAAGTAGTTGGCTGGGAGCTAAACACCACAGGTCATAAAAGGGCCATCATCGCCCACTCCTCTTCTAGCCCAGGAGTCTTCAAACTTGGAAACTTTGAAGACTTCTGGACTTCAACTCCCAGAATTGCCCAGCCCAATTTTTGCACTCTTTGCAGCGGGAAAGACAATTGCACGAAGATGAAGGATTTGCACAAACGTTGGCTATGTTGGATGAGACGCCCAGAAAGAAAAAGGTAAATGGGAAATAATTACATTATTAAGTAAATGGTTTTCTAATCTTAACTGCTGTATACTCTAACTTAGGGGTCTTCAACCTTGGCAACTTCAACTCCCAGAATTCCCCAGCCAGCTGTGCTTAAAGTTGCCAAAGTTGGAGACCCCTGTTGTAATTGATATGTGACATGCGATGAGTAAAGTTCAAACTTCAGGCTATTTACTCCTTCCCCTGAATTACTTCATCCCACTAGGTCTGATGAACGAAGAGGCTTGCACTGGGTTAAATCCTGTTACTTGCTCTGGATCACCTTAATAGGAGGAAAAACCCAATGTGACAAATTGAATGTTTTGCTTGGATGGTTTGGGGGTTGGTGGAAATCAAATATCATTTGGCTGGCCTCTTTGTAGAAGTGTTCTGAAATTGTTGCCAGTTATAACTTCATCCCAACAATAGCAAAGCAAAACCAAGACACTTAAGTCTGTTTATTGTCGTAGCCTCGAAAAGAAGAATTTCAACAGTCAAAATCGGGCGAAGCAGGAAAAAACAAACAAGCTCAGAAAGGTAATCCCATTTTATTTTATTTTAAGGCTTTGTTAGGTTCTGTGTCACCTTCACTTATCTTTAAAACCGTCGCTCTCTCCGTAGGGAAAGCTACCACTTCCGCCTTAAATTCCCAACCTTGTTCTACAAAGGATCAGGTTCATTCCAAAAGTGTTGCGGGGTTGAATCTTCACCCTGAATGTTCTGTTACGAAGGAAGAGGTGGACTGGGGGAATAAAAGGAGTTCACCCAAGACTTCCTCCAGGTCAGCGCCACTCAAGCAACAAGCAGAGGCTATCAAAACTGAAAATGGGACCTCAAAGGGGGAGAACCTCAGGAAAGGAAGTCCAGCAGGAAAAACCATTTCGCCCAAAGCCAAGACGCCAACAAAGGTGAAGGTTTCTCCCGAACAACCCAAGGTAGGTCTGAGAAGCATCCAGAGGAAAGATTTTGGTTGGCAGGATCATTAATCATGAATGTCCTTGATGCTCTCTGAGCTTGCTGTGGTATTTTTGCAGATGTTTTATGACCCAACTAAGTAACCTCATCAGTGCAAGGAAAGAGGATTTGGTGTTTATTTGTTTTTTTAATATTATATGCACTCGCTTCTAGCACTGAAGATGCTACCTAGTTTGGTAATGAAATGTTTGCAAGAAAACCACCAAGCTTGGAGAGCACCAAGGGCCCCACAGTTCAACCCTGAGGTACAAATACTCTCTTCTATCGATATGTATAAATGTACATATGTACAATGCACATGTATACATATCACATATACACACATATATATAAATGTATGTGTATGTATATATGTGCGTGCATCATACACATGCACACAGTGGAAATAAATGCATTGAAGGAAGACTGGGATGTCAGATGGGAGCCGTAAAAGATGAGAGGTAGGTGCAGTGGATGTCCAAGTGATATTTAGGCATGTTAGATCCATGTGGATAAATGTATAATCGCTGAGAACAAGAGTCCATATAAGAACCGCAAATGCTCAAATGCGATTCAGTCACTCTGCTGCAGGTGAAAAAGCACATTCAGTCTTCTTTTGAGTAATCCAGGGGTGTCCAAGCTTGGCAACCTGTGGATTTCAGTTCCCAGAATTCTGGAAGTTGATGCCCACACATCTTGACATTGCCAAAGTTGGACGTCCCTACTGTAAACACTTCGCGGGGGGGGGGGAGTGTTGAATAAAGGAGGCTTTCTTCCCAGTCTCTTAATGAACCATGTTTGTTTATGAATGCAACCTCTTTTGCCAAGATTGACCCAAGCAGAATTTGAAAAAAAATATCACTTATGCGGTGGGTTTCATTTTTCTTTTTGAAGTCCGTCAGTCCCGAGGACTCTGTGGAAAAGAAGCGGATAAATTACATGGCCTATAGAAGCTTCCTCAATCGAGAAGGTCCGAAGGCCCTGGGCTCTAAAGAAATACCCCAAGTGAGTCTTAAAAAAAAAAAATTGAGCCAAGCAGAAAGCTCACCCTTTGATTAATGTTCTCAGATGCCTCTCTCTAGACTTTGCAGCTGGTTAACCCTGTAAACTTAACCATTCTGGTCATCCCTTCCCCCTCCCTCTGATTTATATATATATATAGTATATGTATACATATATATATAGTATATGTATACATATGTATACGTGTGTGTGTGTGTGTGTGTGTAGTGCTTTAAAAGCACTACAGTGACGTGGGATAATACCCGAAGGAAGCTGAACAGCACATATGTAAGTACCCGTGAAAACTTAAAAAAACATATATAATGTATATTTATATATATATATTTATATATTTATTTAGGGTGGTGAAAATTGCTTGGAAGGTATGACGTTTGTGATTACTGGAATCTTGGAATCGATCGAACGGGATGAGGCCAAGTCTCTGGTCGAGCGCTATGGGGGGAAAGTCACCGGAAACATCAGCAAGAAGACAAACTACCTTGTGAAAGGACGTGACTGTGGCATGTCCAAGTGTGAAAAGGTACATAATGGTGACATGCAAACATCGGGGCCACTTGGGGTTTGGATCCTTCCTTGAGCCTAGTTAGTGCCCTCTGACCCATATCTCCACCTGCTGGGATAGTTCAGTAGAGCCTGTTTGGTTGCAGAGATGTAACTTGGAGTTCTCCCTCCTTTCTGTAGCAGAATAACAAACTTGGAAAGGATCTTGGAGGTTGTCTAGTTTGGGGGTGTCAAACTCGATTTCATTGAGGGCCACATCAGGATTGTGTTTGACCTGGGGGGGATACGCCTGGCCAGGGTGGGCGTGGTCAGCTTGACGTCCCTTATGTTGGGGGCGCCTGTGGCGGTCCAAGTGCTCTGCCAGCAAAAACAGGCTCCTGAGCTCCATTTTTGACTGCAATGGCCTCCTGCAGCCCTTTGCTGGCGAAAACAGCTCCATTTTCACTGGCAGTGGCACCACGGGCTAATCTTTCGCTGTATCCAGGGCTGCTCTGCAGGCCAGATCTAAGCACCCCACAGGCCGGATCCATTCCCCGGGCCTTGAATTTGACACTGGTCTTGTCAGTGTCCCTGACAAGGCCCCTGCAGGCCCTTGCTCAGGCAGGAGTCCCTACATCATTTCAGACAAATAGTCTCCAATCTTTTCTTAAAAACCTCCAGTGATGGAGCACCCACAACTTTGGGAGGCAAGCCGTCCACCAGTTAATTGTTCTCACAGTTGGGAAATTTCTCCTTCAAGCCATGGTGTTGCCATGGTTAGAATGCAGCATTGCAGGCTGACTCTGCTGACTGCCAGCAGTTTAATTCTGACCAACTCATGGTTGACTCTGCCTTCCATCCTTTCGAGGTTGGTAAAATGAGGACTCAGATTGTTGGGCACAAGTGGATGGTTCTGTAAACCACTTGGAGAGGGTTATAAAGCGCTGTGAAGCTGTATATAAGTCTTTAAGCCCTATTGCTGTTGCTATTAATTCAAAGTTGCTTGTCTCCTTGATTAGTTTTCATCCATTGCTTCTTGTGCTGCCTTCTGGTGCTTTGGAGAACAGCTTGACCTCTTATTTGTTTTTCCAAATGTTTTGACACATAAAAGTCACTATGGAAATATGACAGCCTCGATCTGAATTTTGCTGACAGGCATCGGCTTTAGGGACGAAAATAATCGATGAAGATGGCTTGTTTGACCTGATACGAAATACTCCAGGCAAGAGGTCCAAGTATGAAATAGCAGCTGAAACGGAGGTTGGTACTCCTGGGTAGAGATTCCTGGCTCAACGTTCCTACTTCCTGCCATCCCTACAATTGTGCTAGGGGAGGAAGATTGACAGCCAGGAAAAGGCTTGTACTGTAGGGGGGTGGGGAAGGATGCTGCCATTGGCTCAGAGGTTATGCGAAGATGGTCGGGGTTCCCTGTTTGCTGGAGAAGGTGAGAGGAATCCACATCAGGAAGAAATGGGAAAAGTAAACTTCTCTCTTTCCATGTGCCCCAGAGGGAATTTGCTTAAATGCAACTGTTGAAAGAAGGGATACGAAGATATTTGGACTGGAAGCAGAGAAGGTGCTTGGGTGTGGGTCCATCACGCTGTACCTATTTGTGGTGCTCCAGGATTATTTGACACCCAAGCTGTTGACTTGTAGCTGTTGTGGCCCACCGGCAGCTGACGGAGCAGGCAGCAGAGTCAGACAGTAAGGAGGTTGGGGAGGAACCTGGGCTAGGTCTGGAAGCTGAGGAAGGCTCGGAGGAGGGCTCTGCATCACAGACAGAGAAGGGGCCAGGGCAGGCTGGCAATCAGCAGCTGCCTTCGGGTTCGGACAGCAGTGAGAAGGGGGTGCTTCTGGAACCGGTTCTCTGCACATGTGCAGAACTAGCAGAATTGAGAAAGCAGGGTCGACTCAGGAGTAAGGCCACGCCTCAGACATGATTGGCCCCTCCCATAGGACACAAAAGAGGAGCGAATGGGATGTGAGCTTTTGCAGGAAGCAATTAATTCGCTTGGACGGTTGAATGGAAAAATCCTGTTTGACTCTGTGTCAAGTTTGGCCTTGCCCTGTGCCTGGCAATTCTTTCTCTGGCCCCATTCCAAGTGTGATAAGGTGGGTGTTTATCAATATTCCCCTGAAAGACTGTTTGTGAATCCTAGCCAGCTGTGAATGAACGTAATTCACAGCTGTGGAAAGAAAAGAGGTTTTGTTGGGATTAAGATGGTGTTTTATGCTTTCTAAGGAAGCCTAGGTCAGAATAGTAGCATCCCAGAGATTCCATCCTACGTATCCCTTTGTCTTTCAAAATCTGTATTAAACCAGGGAGTTGAGGCTCTGAAAGTAACACTCAACTGTATTGCTCGTTACCTTCTAGTTCCATGTAGTTGGTTTCTTGAAGGGTACCTAGGTTTGTTGATGGGTAGAATGAAAAATTACCTGGTGAAATGAATGGATGGAGCTACTTCCTTTTTATGTGCTTGCCAGGGGGGTAAGAGCAAATAAAAGCAGGGGAGATGGGACAAAGGCTTAGATTTGTTCCTTTCTTCCTAAATTTTGATAAGATGATTCAGATGCAGGAGGGGGAACAAAAGAAAGAATGTGCCAATTTAGAACTGAATTGGTACTGGATAAAATCTGAGAACTTTGGAAACAAAGAACGTATGTGCCAAATAAGTAACCTAAACAAATATTTAAAATATACATTTTTAATTTAAGGGATTTCTACTGTAGCAGGGATGTCCAACTTTGGCCACTTTAAGACTTGTGGACTTCAGCTCCTGGAATTCCCCATGGCTGGCTGAGGAATTCTGGGACTTGAAGTCCACAGGTCTTAAAGTGGCCAAGGTTGGGCACCCCTGTGCTACATAGCCGCTCTGGTGTGTCGAGAACAGATATTAGTCCTCTGATATAAACTAAATCTAGTAGTTGCCAATGGAGATGGGGAGAAGAATTTCCTTGGCTTGGCATGAATAATATAATTGAGTGAATCTCCAGATAAGCTCCCCCAAAATTCTTAATTCTTCAGTGATTAGGTTCATGCTGAACACTAAAAATGGCACATTTGGTTTTAGTTTAATCCTATATCTGAGTCCAAATTGTCATGCTCCATGGTTTACAACAGGGGTCTTCAAACTTGACAGTATTTAAGACGTGTGGATTTCAACTCTCAGCATTCCTCCTCCAGTCATGTTAGCTCAGGAATTCTGGGAGTTGAAGTCCACAAGTCTTAAACTTGCTAAGTTTGAAGACCCTTGGTTTACATCATCGTGGTTTTTTTGGCTGGTTGCGTCAGTTTGCAAAGATCCACCTTTGTTCTCAGGGCAGCCTTTTCCTGTCCTTTCTTTTGTTTTTTTTTGAAGGCCAAGAGAACAAAATCCAAGGTTGAAAAAACATCCCCGGAAACGAAAGCCGACAAAAGGAAACCGAGCCATACAAAGCCGGATTCTGAATCCCGGAAAAAAAAAACTTACCTTGTGGAAAACACGGAGCCTTTTAAACCCATCAAACAGGAAGCCGGGCCAGTAAAGAGAGGGCTGGACTTCCTGGAGGAGGAAGAGGAGGAGGAGAGGAAGAAGAAGCAAGCTCCCAAGGTAGAAAAGAGCTCTGCTCATGAAATGGATCAAAACAGAGAAGTGTTATTGTGGGTGGACAAGTACAAGCCTACCTCTCTCAAAACGATCATCGGGCAACAAGGCGAGCAGAGCTGCGCCAATAAACTCCTGCGTTGGCTTAAAAACTGGCAGAAGAATTCTTTTGAAGACAAACAGGGTAATTATATTGCTTTTTTGGCACGCAATCTCTCTTTTTTTTTGAGTAGTCTTCGACTTACAACCATTTATTTAGCGACTGTTCGAAGTTACAATGGCACAGGAAAAAAAGGGACTTAAGATCTGTCATGCCCTTGGTAGAGTCGGACTCTGAGGGAGAGGAGAACAGCTGACAGGGAGTGGAAATGTGGTTCCAGAGGTTGTGGAGGAAGCTTGGGAAGGGCAGAGGCCGGCTGGGCAGTTAGAGGAAGAACCAGGTCCATCCCCTCTGCATCCTAGGACACGCAGGGAAGAACAGAGAAGGAAACAACTTGGCTTACGAGAGAGGAAGCGGCCATGATCCCCCTCATTGGTTGCAGCTGGGGAGAATATGTAAGAGAGATGGTTAAAACACAGCGTTCTCAGAAGCAAAACATGTGTTATTTTGGGCTGAAGTTACCTTGGTTGGCATCCTTCCAACAGACTGTGCCTTGTTAACTCCTTGCAGTTGGTAATTACTTCTCCTGTTCCGTTGTGGAATTTCCTTCGTTGTAGTTTGTTTTGGTTTTGTATTTCACCTTCATCTGTTCATTGAGTGTGGATTATATTGTTTTCTTTTGAGGACTATTTTTGCATAAATGTAATCTCCAACTGAGAATTATTGAACAGTGGGGCCAAGTTGGTGGCATCAAAGGACATTTATTTACGTTTTGGATTTTTTTATGTTTGTGTTACACTCCGGGTTATCACAAGATCATTCTTCCCCGTTTCAACCCATGGTCTCGTGATCCAAATTCAGACACTTGGCAACTGGTTCACATTTACAATGGTTGCAATGTCCCGGGGTCAATGCGATATCTCGTTCCAACAAGCAAAAGTCCTTGGGGAAGCCAGATCCCCTTAGCATACTAATTTAACAACTGCAGGGATTCGATTAACGGGTGGCGAGAAAGGGTTGTAAAATGGGGCAGAACTCACTTAGCAATGGAAAGTTTGGGGGGAGATTCAGTTGTGGTTGTAAGTCAAGGACTACCGTTAACCTTGATTCGCTGTAACTGGTAGGCCAGATTGGACTATCATCCCCAAGATTAGTGAATCATCAGGTGGAGAAAGCAGCTGATAAAACAGGATTACCAATTGACATTCAGCTGTGATTTTATTTAAATCCTTTTTTTCCCCTAAAGCACTAAATTATAGGAAAATGAATTAGGCTCCTGGAAAACAAGATTGGATGCTTCCCTTGATTAAAATAAAAATATCCTTGAAACAGGCATGGGTCATTTTTATCTCTAAAATTCTGGTTCTGTTTATACAGACCTTTTAAATGGGAGGCATTTCACATATGAGAGTCTTTCCCAAAATGGTATGATGTCAACAGAGTATAGACTAGATTAGCGTTATGAAAGAATAGATTAAACCCTAAGACATTCATGTTTAATTCCGTCATTAAAATAGCATCAGTAGAAGAAACTTCAAACATTTGAATCACTGTTTCCAGGCTTGCCTAAAAGTCCTTAAAAATGCCAAGCACACCCTGTTAATCTTTGTTTTGGCTTGGTAGCAACTTGTAATAGGAATGTACAAAAGGAAAACTCTTCACAACTGCAGCGTTTTCTCGCTGGGTATCTGGTCACATCTAGCCAAGCTTCTTCCTCGCTGTATTTATCAAGCAGGTGCATCTTAAGAGAACATTGGCATGTTCGAATTGAATTCTTTATTGTCATTGTACGTATATACACAGTATACATACAACAAAATTCACATAATACCCAGAGACCAGACTCAATATGCACACACACAATCCCCAAATACCTCCCCACTCACCAAAATTCCCCACCCCCTAAAAACATACAAGCAGATCAAGTAAACATACACAACAAACATACACAACAGACCAAGTAATGCTGTCCAACAGCTCACTGATGGTGATCCTTCATTGTTAAGTGCAATTATAGCTCTGGGATAAAAACTATTCAGAAAATGTGTGGTCCGAGTTTTAATTGCTCTGTATCTTCTGCCAGAAGGCAATAAACAGTTCACAAAAATTGTGAGCAGGATGGGAAGAGTCTCTGAGAATGTTGTGCAACTTCCTTAAACAGCTATGGGAATTGTTCCTGAAGCTATGAGACTTATTCTATAGGCTGTGTAATCGGAGTTATTTTATTGAATGAAGATTTCACCTGTCCTTCTCTCTGTGTCCCATAACCAGCTAAAAATCCCCTCCATTTTCTCCACAGTCAAATCCAGTAAGTTTGGAAGCAAAGATGATGGCGCTAGTTCCAAAGCAGCTTTGCTTTCTGGGCCCCCGGGAGTAGGCAAAACCACAACGGCATCGCTAGTTTGTCAGGTGAGTTGTGTTTTCACACAGGTAGGTTTCCAAGAGGAAGAGGTGGTAGATCTAATCTGCATGAAGTTGAGGTTTTCTTAGTTTTTTTTTTTTTTTTTTTGGGGGGGGGGGAGAATGAACAGTGAACAAACATTTGTTCAGAAAGCTACGTTGCTCCATTTTATGACTTTTCATGCCTCGGTTGTCAAGCAAATCTGGCTTCCTCATTGACTTTGCTGGTCAAAGGGGATTGTGTAACCCCTTTTGTGACCACTGCAACCTTTGTAATACAAACCAGTTGCCAAGTGTCTGAATTTTGATGATGTGACCATGGGAATGCTGCCACAGTCATAAGTGTGAAAAATGGTCATAAACCACATTTTTCAGTGCCGTTGTAAACTTTGAACGGTCACTAAATGAAGTGTAAGTCAAGGATTACCCGTATAATGTCTCTGCTGGTATTTGCACCACTACTTTTCAACCATTAAAAGACTTGTCTATGTCAACTCATAAAATATTTCTATGGTCATTTTAGAGTTGTCAACAGAAAGGGAGGGGGGAAAGGGGTTTGAAAGAGCAGTGTGGCAGTTTGGAAATAGAAAGTGCATTCCATGAATAGTTTTTCAAAGATAGTAACTAGATGACTGAAGTTTCTGCTGTGCAAATTTCTTACTGGCATTGATGACTCTGGGCTACGGATGTGTCCCATTGGAGAATGTGAATTACGATACACCCAGGGGTGGAGGGAAAACCAGGGTCAAGGGTGACATTGAATGATGTGCCTCAGAATCGGTGACACCAAGGCCGTGCCGGACATGTTAACTTCCAATAAATCCTTTTGGAAGTTTGCCTCGAAACTCATGATTTAATTGGAGTGACTGCCTCGGAATCCTGACAGCCTGCCTGGTTTCTTGGTTTCCCTCTCCTGTATGGTTCCAAGCTGGTTCACAAAGCTTAACTGAGATTACGGGATTATTTTAGAAATCGGCATCTGGGCCTGGACATCAGATTAAGCATGCTTATTTGTTGCGATCACGAGACCACGACGAAGACTTCAAGTGTTGTTTCAGACTGCCTTTGTGGCTCTCCACTGGCACCATTAACCCTGGTGGCTTCATTGGAAATGCTTTTCCGTAATCAAAATGGCTTCAATCTAGTTTTCCACGGCTAATCTGAAACAAATGCTGTGCCAAGGGTTGGATCCCCGCCTGCTGTGAAAATGAGCCAGCGGGCCACAGATGTGATTGGTGTCCCTTCCCAATGCTGTTGTCTTCATTTTTTTTAACCCAAATCAGGAACTCGGTTTGAGTTACGTGGAGCTGAACGCGAGTGACACCCGCAGCAAGAAAAGCCTGAAAGAGGTGGTGGCCGAATCGCTGAATAACACCAGTATCAAAGGATTCTGCTCTGGTATTTTCTTCCCTCTGATCACGGCGGAGTTTTGTTCTTTGTTCTTTGATCTAAGCGGAGGCGGTGATCCCTGTATATGATTAAGTGGCAGCCAAGCACATAAGACCATAAGCCGGGGGGTGTCAAACTGGATTTCTTTGAGGGCCAGATCAGCATTGTAGTTCTCATCTGCAGGCTGGGGGGGGGGGGAGAGGGGGGCAGGGGGTTGGCATGGCCAATTTTGGGGCCATTTTTTTCAGCCTTTTATCAGCCCGGTTTTCTTCCTGCTGTGGGTCTATTTTGCGGCCCTTTTTCACCCCGTTTGAGGCTCGTTTTTCAGCCATGATGGGCCTGTTTTTTTCAGCCCCATTTTTGGCTGTTTTTCAAGTCTTTTTTGGCCTGTTTTGGGCTCAGGTTTTGCCTATTTTTCAGCCTGTTTTGGGCCTGTTTTTCAGCCGTTTCGGTCCGTTTTTCAGCCTGTTTTGGGCCTGTTTTTCAGCTGTTTCAGTCCGTTTTTTGGGCTGTTGTTGGGCCCAGTTTTCACCCTGTTTTTCAGCCGTTCTGGGCCCTTTTATCAGCCCGTTCTTTTAGCCTGTTTTTAGGCTCTTTTTGGCCTGTTTGGGCCCTGTTTTTCAGCTGTTTTTTCAGGCCGTTTTGGGGGTGTTTTTTGGTCTGTTTTGGTCCATTTTTCAGGTTTTTGGCCTGTTTTTCGGCCTGTTTTGGGCCCAGTTTTCAGGCCATTTTCGACTGGCAGAGTGCTGCAGGAGACTATGGAGGATGAAAACAAGATGCAGAGGGGCTGCACAGCCCATTTTAGCCGCCAGAGCCACCGCGGGACAGTCCTTTGATATTTGCAGGCTGGCCCCTCAGGCTGAATTTAAGCACCCCGCAAACCAGTTCCAGCCACAGGTCTTGAGTTTGTCACTATAATTCAGTGTCGAACAAGCAGTTCTACAACTGAATCCCTTGGTAATCTGATTTCCACACCATTTCTTTCGGTTTCCCCTCTTCCATCCTTAGGGGCGTCACGTTCTGTCAGTGCAAAACACGTCCTTCTAATGGATGAGGTGGATGGGATGGCTGGCAATGAAGACAGAGGTGGGATACAGGTAAGGAACGCATGAACCTGACATGTAAAGGAATATTTACACTTAACCCCCAAAAAAACCCTCAAGTCCAACTTGCTTTAATTTACCTGTTTAAGCTTTAATTTACCTGTTTAAAATATATGGGAATCTTAATTTCGTGACAGCATTTGGATCTGCTAGATCCTGTTCAATGCAGACTAATCTGTTGAGTAGTTACTACACTGGTTCTGGACTTCATCATACCCTGTCTTTTTTTTTGCAGGAGCTAATTGACCTTATTAAGCACACAAAAATTCCAATAATTTGCATGTGTAACGACCGGAACCATCCCAAGATCCGTTCTCTGGTCCACTATTGTTTTGACCTTCGTTTTCCAAGACCGAGGGTGGAACAGATCAAGGTAAAGAATCCTTCCCAGAGTTTGTTTTTGGTCTCTTCTCACACTTGGGGTGGGCTATTTTCTTGGAGATTACTTTTAGAGAGTGCAGGTGATTGATTGAGCAGAAGTGAATGGCCCCTGGAAGAAAACTCGATTCATGACTTTGGCTACTTTCACCTCTAAGTTTGTTGGTGGGTGCCTACATTGTAGAACGTTCTGCTTGGAACATTAGGTGATGTCATCCTTAAAAATATATTTTTATTTCCAACTACCATGTTTCCCTGAAAATAAGACCCTGACTTGCGTGCATCACCCCTGGTCTCCTTTTCGCTGTCAGGGGCTTTCAGGAATTTCTTCTGTAGCCAGCAAGACTTCCCTGAAGGGCTCTGCAGCCGATAACTGAGCTCTGGATCGATCCAGAGCTTTGTTATCAGCTCCAGAGGCCTTCAGGAAAGCCTTGCCAGCCTTGCTGGCTGCAGAAGAAATGAGCCAACAAGGCAGATGTTGAGGTGTCCAAAGGTAAGTAGTAGGGTGGCTCCACCCCCACCCCCCCATCTCCACCCTAGCTTAATTTTTACCCCTGCGCTCTGGAGTGGGTGGGATCTTAATTAGGGCTTATTTGGGGAGATAGAGCTTATCTTGGGCCCATGTGTAAAAATCAAGCTAGGACTTACTTTCAGAGTAGGTCGTATTTTCAGGGAACCGGTATGTTCATAGATTCATTCATTCATTTGCTTTGGGGAGGCATATGTTAACATGCTGAATATATGTACTGTCTTTGAAAATAAATATAAAAGGTGGTTTATAACTCCTTTAATAAAGCTTGTGGAAATTTTGACTTGTGCCCAGTGAAGTTGCAGCCTTTTGGATTAGTTCCCCCATGTACTGTTTTTTTTTATACGCACAATCTGAAGTGGCATTTTTAACCACAGTTTGAAGTTGTCTAATCAAGAAGAAGCAGAACTAAGAATACAGCTAGTCCTCTACTTACGACTACAGTTGAGCCCAAAATTTCTGTGGTTAAGCGGGGACAATTGTGAAGTGAATTTTGCTCTGTTTTACACCCTTTCTTGCCGGAATTCTTTACCGAATTCACTGCAGTTGTTAAGTTAGTAGCACAGCCGTTAAGTTAATTGGACTTTGCTTGTCAGAAGGTCACAAAAGGGGATCTGGTGAAATTGGGACACTGCAACGGTCATAAATGTGAGCCAGTTGCCATGCACCCGAATGTAAATCACGTGACAACTGTTGTAAGTGTGAAAAATGGTCATTAGTCACTTTTTTCAGTGCCATTGAACTTCCGAATGGTCACTAAATGAACTCCTTTAAGTCGGGGACTACCTGTAATGTAAAGTTATTTGCTCGGGCAGGAACAAAAACCTGCAATTTTTATTTTTTTATTTATTTTGCAGCTTTTCCTGAACTCTTAAGACAATAGGAGATTAAGACAGATTTCTGTACGCTCATATTTCTACAGAAATGCGTACAGATCTGTTTAATGTATATATATAAAAGAAGACATTGGTCGATATTGAGATAACATTTCCAGCTCTGTCAATGAACAGCACACTACTTTTAAGTCCTGTACGGACCCACAATTTTTCTCCATTTGCTCATAATAAAACAAATGGCTTTTGCAGGGCGCTATGATGTCCATTGCTTTCAAAGAAGGGTTAAAGGTTCCACCACCAGCAATGAACGAACTCATTTTGGCAGCTAATCAGGATATCAGACAGGTGAGTTACCTATCAAGACAGGTTATCTGATGTATAATTCTGTTCATGGTTCCAGAGGCATTTGATTTGATGCAAACTGAAAGCAGGAAGCATTGATAAGGGAAAAAGAGGGTTTTTTTTGTTGTTGTAAGAAAGGAATTATTTTATAAAATAAGGTGAATAATATTGATTTGTAGCATTTCTTTATCAAAACTTTGTGATGTAGATTTTTTCCTTACTCAACGGGCCTTATGAGCAAGCCTTTGTGCTTTCTTTTTGTCGAAAGGTGTTGCATAATCTCAGCATGTGGTGTGCCAGAGATAAAACCTTGACTTATGACGGTGTCAAAGAGGACGCCAGTAAAGCCAAAAAGGATATTAAGCTGGTAAGTTGATCAAAGGCCCACATCCACGCAACGTACTTCAGGAAGGGGTTTGGAAGCGTTTAGAAATCCTTCAAGTTCGAAATGACTTGTTTAAACCTTCCTAGACATGCCCCCAAGACAACACTTGCAGATGTGTCCAAGCTCTATTTTAAGTCCAGAATACTTATCATTGGAGCCTCATCAGAAAGCCTTTAGCGGGATTAGAACTACAATTTGATCTCAAAAGTGGAATATCGTTGAACTCTATATAAGGGTTTTAAATTTGAAACATTTCTCATGATGCTACTAAAAACCCAATGGCATCTTGATACAGATCACATTTTTTAAAAAAGGAACTGCAGACATAAGATTTTGGCAAGGTTTAAAAGAACCTCACTTTTACCAAGGAAGAAAGCAAGTCCATGTTATTGGACTATTATCCATGACATATTTGGCAGTGACACCTGATTACAATGCAAGCAAGGAGGAGGAAAAAATACAACCCATGATAATGTAGACAAGGTGGTCTGTAAATTTGAAGAGAAATTGGTTTTTTACTTAAACAATCAGTGCTTTGTGGACATAAAAAATCAATATATTTCAGTAGGCATATAGCAGAAAAATATAATTCAGGATTCTCCTAAAGTGACCTTTTGGAAGTTTATGAGATGGGGGAGTGATTCTTCTCAGAGACCAAAGCCACAAATGAATAGAATAATAATAATACTTATACTTCACATTCTAGATAAGACATATTTTATTTTTTTCAGAGAGTTAGAGATCTATTCACTACTTCCCAGAAGTTCCAACTCACCTGTTGTAAGGGGGTGATAGAAACAAGTGCCAGCTCACCTGACCAGTGTTTTGTGTGCTTCAGGAGCATCTCATCCACCCTTGTAGCCATTTCCCTGAATGACTTTCCTTTCTCCAGGGTCCTTTTGATGTCGTGAGGAAGGTTTTCGCCAACGGAGAAGAGACTTCTCACATGTCTCTCATAGACAAGGCAGACCTGTTCTTTCATGATTACTCTCTGGGACCCCTCTTTGTCCAAGAAAACTACATCCACGTCAAGCCAGCCGCTGCTAGGTAAGTCCTGATCGTTGTTTTTGACAGAGTTGTTGGCATTTAAGACAGCAGTAAAGGTCGGCCTCAATACGCGCTTCTCCCCTGTCTTTTTCAGAAACGACTTGAAGAAAGAACTCATCTTACTTAGCAAAACCGCCGACAGTATTTGCGATGGCGATTTAGTTGACCGCCACATTCGCGCTCGACAAAACTGGAGCCTTCTGCCCACTCAGGTTATCCTGCTCTTTTGTTCTGGTGTAGATTTAGATGCAGTAAAAAATGGCTTCTTGCAAAAAAATAAACATGCGGTCATCTTAAAAGCCAGCTTGGATTATTATTATTTTTCATTTTTCATTATTTTTCTCTGCAAAACCCAAGGGATGTGGTGAGGGGGAGTTGACAGTGCCTTCATGGCAACATTATCAGTTTTGTTTTTATCCCACCTTTATTATTTTTATAAATAACTCCGGGTGGCAAATGTACCTTATGCTCCCGTTTCCCCCACAATCTGCGAGGTGGGTTGGGCTGAGAGGGATTGACTGATCTAAAGTCATCCAATTGGCTTTCATGCCTAAGGAAGGACTAGAACTCATGATCTGGTTCCTAGCCTGGTACTTTAACCACTAGACTAGGGGTGTCAAACTCAATTTCATTGAGGGCCGCATCAGGGCTTTGATTGACCTCGGGGGGTGGGGCTGGTTGAGCGTGTCCAGCTGGGTGGGCATGGCCATCTTGATGCCATTCCCCAAACTGCTGGCATGTTTCTTCTTTGCATTGGGTAGACCAGGCTGAAGCCACACTGGCTGGATCTGGCCCGTGGGCCTTGTGGCTCCCTACAGACCTCTTAGGAAAGGGTGAGGTCAATAGTAGATAGTCTAAGGATAAAGTTTTTGGGGTTTGGGGAAGAAACCACAGAGTCAGGTAGTGTATTCCAGGCATTGACCACTCTGTTGCTGGAGTTCATTGGTGCTCCGATGAAAGGCCAAACTAAGTTCCTGGGATGACCCAATAGGCTGCAGGAACTCCCTCCAGAACTTAGCCGTGAACTTTCTGCTTCATTGTTCTTGGTCCTTCGCTCTGCCTCCTCAGTTGTATTTTATCACAGAGAAAGTGCTAGAGCAGTTTCCCTTCCTTTTCAGGCCATTTATTCGAGTGTCCTGCCTGGGGAGCTGATGAGAGGCTATTTGCAAGAATTTCCAAGTTTTCCGAGTTGGCTGGGAAAATTTTCTTCCACTGGAAAGCATGACCGCGTCGTCCAGGAGCTTTCTATGCATATGAGTCTCAGGTAATACAGGCAGTCGTCCTCGACATACAGCTGCAATTAATTCCAAAATTTCCATTGCTAAGGGACAGTTGTTAAATGAACACCATTGCAAAGGGTGTTCTCGGCCAGGGCCGTCACCTGATCCTTAATCGGGAGCTGGGAGACTGAGTGGTGCCCTTTCCTAGCTCAAGAAGCCCTTCCATCGCTCTTATCTGAATCCCTTCGTGGCTTCATGTTGCAATATCCTGGACGTGGCACTGTCCCTTTAGACCACGTGGGAACTCAGTTGTCCAGAATGCAGTAGACAGTTGATGTGCATGCCTCAGTGCCCCCTTTGCTTTCATGCTTGAAGGTGCAATTCAAGGTGCTGGCTCTAACCCCTGAAGCCCTACATATAGCCCAGGCCTCTGGTTCTTTGGGGGCCCACCGATCCCCTCCATCGGATTCAGTCCCACAGAATTCCTGCGTTCTGGATCCCTTCAATTAAACCATTTCCTCCATTGGGCACACAGAAGCATGCCTTCTCCGCAGGGATCCTTCGAGATTCCCACAGATCCCACCTTCCTGGCATTCCAGAAGGCCTTAGGTTGATTTGATTGCTTATTTGTACCCTATGACTATCACTAAGTGTTGTACCTTATGATTCTTGACAAATGTATCTTTTCTTTTTACGTACACTGAGAGCACATGAACCAAGACAAATTCCTTATGTGTCCAATCATACTTGACCAAATAAAGCATTCATTCATTCATTCATTCATTCATTCATTCATTCATTCATTCATTCATTCATTC
>BLBF01000039.1:22293443-22312421 GCA_015471245.1 Laticauda colubrina
TATCTATCTATCTATCTATCTATCTATCTATCTATCTATCTATCTATCTATCTATCTATCTATCTAATCTATTTATCTATCTGTATTAATTAATTTTTTATTTATTTTATTTATTTTATTTATATTGCCTATTTGCCCATGGTGACTTGAGGCAGCTTATACAATGTAAAACCTTATTTAAAACAAAAAATAAAAATAAAAAAACAATAAAAACTAACAACATGAATCAAATAAATTATTAAGTACAATAGAACAAAATCTGGAATAAATAAATAAATCACCCCCTCCAACTCCCACCCCCTGCCCTGAAGACAGCAGTTCACACTAGCCATTTGATGGGCTCCATCCCACTCTGCGTTCCCCAGGCCTGCTGGCAGAACCAGGTCTTCAGTGCCTTCTGGAAAGGCATTAGAGAAGGGGCCATTCTAATCTCTGGGGGAATGATGCTCCATGGAGAAGGCCCTTCTGGGTCCCACCAGGTGTATCTCCCCCAGGGATGGGACCCACAACATTTCCTGCCTCCCCGCTCTGATGGGTTGGGTAGATGTGACTGGCAAGAGACGATCCCTCAAATAACCTGGTCCCAAGCCATGAAGGGTTTTAAAGGTGACAACCAGCACCTTGAATTGCACCTGGAAGCAAATCAGCAACCAATGCAACTCTTGTAGGAGAGGTGACACGTGCACATTGGGGTCTGCACAAAACCATGCAGGTCGCTGCATTTTGCACCAATTTCAATGAGATCTTGAGGCTTTTTGAAGCACAAAGCTCAGATTCCCAATGCAAAGGGCTGGCCCTCAGAAGTTCAGCTTCAGGAGCTGAAAGACGGGAAAATCCAAGCCCTAGGAGTTGCTCACCATGGACTCACCGTCGCAATGCAATATGGGAGGTTGTTCTTACAGCCTGGGCATAGAAGCTCACATTCGGGGAGCATGAAGTCACAATACGGGCACGGTGTGGTGGGTTCTTCCCCTTCCCCTTCGGAGGTGTCCGGCCGCCTGATAGCAAAATAAGAAGCCCATTAGGATTGATTTTTTTTTAAACTTCTCAGTTGCTTTCCTTGCCTAAAAATTATATTCTGTGCTCCAGTATAATCATGTTGCAAGAATTTTCATTAAGGTTCTTGGCCCTCTGATCTATTATCAATTTGATTAGAGCCACGGTGGCGTAGTGCTTAGAATGTGGGCTGTCATTAGTTTGGCAGTTCGAATCTCAACAGGCTCAGGGTTGACTCAGCCTTCCGAGGTGGGTAAAATGAGGACCCAAAATTGTTGGGGGTCAGAGGCTGACTCTAAATCGCTTTGAGGGGGTTGTAAAGCACTGTGAAGCGATATATAAATCTTAAGTGCTATTGTTATTGATTGTTGGGAGGGGTTATCTCCTTGCTCCATATTTTGCTAGCTAAAACAAATCTAGCTAGTTTTAAAAAAACAAATCTAGCTTTTTTCAGACTCAATAAGCCCACATAGGAATGTGGGGAAACATCAATGCTCTGCTGATTGGTCTGGGAGCAACCTCATTGTTGGCTTATAAGATACAGTAAACCTCAAGGTGCGCTCGACTTGGTGGTATATGTTCCTGGTGTTTTTCAGTGAATTCATCACTGCCTTCTTCCAACTGATCTACAACCCAAGGATTGACCACCATTCAGTCAGAGCTGAAGAAGCCTTTTGAATGAGGAGCAAAACGTCTTCAAAGGAAAACAAGAAAGTCCAGTGTTGCCTCTTCAAAAAAGCACCTTTTGGAACAGCTGCCATGATTCACTTAACTGTGAAAGAATGCAACATGGGGCAAAAATTCACTTAACAAATGTCTCGCTTAGAAACAGAAATACTGGCCACAATTGTGCCTGTAATTCAAGGACCACCAATGTTCACAGGATAACAGACTAAATCAGCATAGAAAAGATTGTCATAAGAGTCCAGTTATGCACCAATGCGTTCCTAAACCTTGGTTAGACAGAATAACCATAAGCTTACCGGACGAGTGTTTCAATTCTCCTTTTGTATTTCGGGTCAATTTTATTCCGATATTCTGGTCTCATCAGCATGGCAGCAAAAGCAAAGGCTGATTTTTTCAGTCCTGCTCGGTGACATTCAATTACCGTTGAAGTCAGGATGGGCACAATATCTGAAAGTAAAACAACAGACATCAATCACCCTCCAAAGACATTTTACAGTTTAGCTGCTCATTGTCAATTGGCAGTCAAAACTACCTAGATTGCACAAGAGTTATTGCTGATAAAATGTAACTTCCCAGAATTTGAAGAACAAGAGACCATCTAAAGATGATAGCCAAAGAGGCAACACCATAGCAACGATATCAGCAACGCACGGAAGAATTTTCAATCACTAATCAATACATTGATGCAAGCCCTTGTTGTGGTCCAATGGCAACTGGCAGAGAGGGCAGCAGAGCCGAACAATGGGGAGGAACATGGGCCAGTCCAGGAGTCGGAAGGACTCGGATGAGGGTCCTGAATCCGATGCAGAGATGGGGCCAGGGCCATCTGGGAGTTATGTGCTGACTCCAGAGCCTCCAGAATTGTCAGCAGCGAGGCAGAGGAACAGGGGGAGCCTGTTCCCAGTGCGCGCATGTGCAGAGCTGCCAGAAGGCAAGAATAGTTAAGACAAAAGGGGCGACAAGGGAGTAAGACTTGGAGGTGATTGGCCCCCCCACAGACATAGAGGAGAAGCAAAGGGACAGGAACCTTTGCAGGAAGCAACTTTGTTCGGCCTGGTCAGTTTGAAACCTGAAGCTCAGTATCAAATTTGTGTTCCATTTTAGCCTCATATAACTAATTAGACATTAAGTCATTGGCAGCATTTCAAGGAAGATAAAGGTGTGTGCTTATCAGACTTATCTGTAAGGAATTTGGCAGACTTCGGTGGGACTATTTACAAACTGTTTCAGACTCATTACTGGCTGTGAATGACTAAAATTCACAGCCATTGCAATAAAGAAAAAAGGGTTTTGGGACTAATGTGTATTTGTTAGTGTCTCTATAAGCCTTGATCAGAACAGCCCTATTCAGCAATCTCTACATGATGCAGGCAATAATTAAATTTTAATCTATTTATAGCAAAGTCTAGATAACTTAAAAAAAAAATCTCTTTTACCTCTATTGTAAATTGTTACACTTTCAAAATAAAATAAAAACAAAGAAAAGGATGAAGACGATATAGATCACATTATCAAGGAAATGAAACAAGTATGACAGAATAGGAATCATATTTACCAGTTTAACACAATAATTTTAATAAAAGTTGCCATGTTCAACTCTTTAACGAAGCAGAAAATATCCCCAAATCCCTCAAAAGGGACAGATTTCTGGTTTGGGTAACACTTACGAGATGGAAACTTGCTGATATTATTAGCAACACGAATGAGCATACGTGCTCCTTTCATGTGGTCCCCGCGTTTCACATGAATCTGAAATATACAAGTGAATCAGGTATTATTGGTAATATTTAGGAGCCATCCATAGTAAACAAGGAAGAAAGCAGATGATCATTAAAGGATTGGTTGAGCTTTGTGGCTATTTACAGAATTTTATAATGATTTTTTTTGCTACAAGTCCTTGAATTGATCACTCCTCCATCTTATAGTAATACAGGTGGTCCTCAACTTACGATCACAATTGAGCCCAACATTTCTGTTGTTAAGTGAGACATTTGTTAAGTGAGTTTTGTCTCATTTCACAACCATTCTTGCCACCATTGTTAAGTGTATCACTGCAATTGTTAAGTTATTTAACTAGGTTATGGAATGAATCTGGCTTCCCCAATGGCTTTGCTTGTCAGGTGGTCGCAAAAGGAGACCACATGATCCCAGGGCATTGCAACTGTCATAAATACATGCCAGATGCCAAGCCTCTGAATTCTGATGTGACCATGGGGAATGCTGCAATGGTCGTAAGTCTGAGAAATGATACATTTGCATTAAATTTCACAAGTTTGGATTTAGTCTTTCTCTATTAATACATACATGAAAAAGTAGTTACCTTTACTAAAATGTAACTGTGTAGAATCATCAGGTTTGTAGCCATCTCAGAGGGTATTTTAATTTTCTGTACTTTTAATTCTAAATACATACTGAAGAGAACATCGTGGGCTTTTCGATAATGCCCTTTTTAAAAGAAAAACAATACCAAAAAAAGAAAGAAAACCAAAGCAATTAAATTTCAGTAAAATAGTTAGGTTCTTCTCAAACTCTTTCAGATCAAGGCTAAGTGCTAAAATTTAGTTACTGATTTGTCAGTAAGACATTGCAACCACAATGCCTTATCATCAAATTCACTTTAAGCTGGGTGCATGAATCTAAAACGTTAAATTCCAGCAACAAAGGAGGAAAATCAGCTTAAATTTAATGGTGTGTGGGATGCCCACAGTATGTGAAAATTTAGTAGTCAAAAAAATGGATTCATTTTCTAGTTATGTTGCTTCTCCAAATGAGACCTGCTGAGCATTTATGAGGTTAAACTAACTATTTGGTTTAATCCAGAGTAATGCTGTCATACAAAATGTGGTTTGAGCAGGGGTGGCAACTTTTAAGATCTGTGGACTTGGTTTCCCAGAATTCCCCAGGCAGCCATGCTAGCTGAGGAATTCTGGGAGTTGAAGTCCACAGGTCTTAAAGTTGCCAAGATTAGACACCCTTGGCCTTGAATAAAAGCAAGGGAAAACACAGCCAGCACTGTTAATAAACAGGAGAAGAAACACTGAAAAATAAACTCAACCTTTAATGCATTATTTTAAGTTTCACAATGGAGAGACAATGCTCCAGTGTCCCTCTTCTTTCATGCGTGACCTGTGTTGTATTGGTCAGATTTGCTGTCCAGAAATGAACCACCCAAAGGGTCATACCTGCGCACTGTTCTTCTCGAGCGATGATGATCGCTGTCCGAGCAGCTTCTCGGTATTGCTTTAATGCCATGTAGAGTCGAAAGAGATATTTGGCTTCCTTCAGAACAAAAAGAGAGAGTTGCAACTCAGAGTATGCCAAATTCCTCCTATCTTCTGGCTGGATTTTCGGAAGGCTTTGTAAAATAAACCGCTTGCATTTGTTCTGGCTAAGTGCAGTGAGCAATGGTGCCATACGACGTTTTAGCTTTTAAAAATCATTGATGGCTCTACAATATGAGCACAGGGCAGCCACGACATGTGGTTTTGTAATCTGCCAGAAAATAAACATCGTAAATTTTAAAAAATATTTGCAGGGTCCTTGGTGCTTTCTGAGCTTGGTAATTTTCTTGCAGACGTTTCATTACCAAACTAGGTAACGTCATCCATGCCTAGAAGGGAGGGGAGGGAATCTGCTCTCATTTTATGGTCTTATTTGAACAGTTGATCTAAAAGTTTTTGTGGTCCTACTTCGCAAAGATAGAGTTCCCTATTTAATTTAGAGCTATAACAGACTCCTGCAAGTCTGATTGTGGTCTGCCTTCTCCTTTTCCATATATCTCTGTGATGCTTTCAAATAGAATCTTTGTTTTCTGGGACTGTTTCAAAGAATGTTTGATCCCTCTTTGGTCAGATATGAGAGATTCCATTCTATAGCATATATTAAACGTATTTGCATTTGCAGAGGGACCGAGGTATAAGATTTGGCTCACATATTATTTGTTTGTATAAGAGGATGAGAGACAGGTAACTTGGTTCATACACTGCTCAAAAAAATAAAGGGAACACAAAAATAAGACATCCTAGATCTGAATGAAATATTCCTATTAAATACGTTGTTCATTACATAGTTGAATGTGCTACAAACAAAATCACACAAGAATTATCAATGGAAATCAAATTTAGCAACCCATGGAGGTCTGGATTTGGAGTTACACTCAAAGTTAAAGTGGAAAAAAACATTACAGGCTGATCCAACTTTGATGTAATGTCCTTAAAACAAGTCAAAATGAGGCTCAGTAGTGTGTGTGGCCTCCACGTGCCTGTATGACCTCCCTACAATGCCTGGGCATGCTCCTGATGAGGTGGAGGATGGTCTCCTGAGGGATCTCCTCCCACATCTGGACTAGAGCATCCCCCAATTCCTGGACAGTGTGGTGCAACCTGGCGTTGATGGATGGAGCAAGACATGATATCCCAGATGTGCTCAATTGGATTCAGGTCTGGGGAACGGGCGGGCCAGTCCACAGCATCAATGCCTTCATCTTGCAGGAAGTGCTGACACACTCCAGCCACATGAGGTCGAGCATTGTCGTGCATTAGGAGGAACCCAGGGCCAACCGCACCAGCATATGGTCTCACAAGGGGTCTGAGGATCTCATCTCGGTACCTAATGGCAGTCAGGCTACTTCTGGCAAGCACATGGAGGGCTGTGTGGCCCCCTAAAGAAATGCCACCCCACACCATGACTGACCCACTGCCAAACTGGTCATGCTGGAGGATGTTGCAGGCAGCAGAACATTCTCCACAGCGTCTCCAGACCCTGTCACGTCTGTCACATGTGCTCAGTGTGAACCTGCTTTCATCTGTGAAGAGCACAGGGCACCAGTGGCGAATTTGCCAATCTTGGTGTTCTCTGGCAAATGCCAAACGTCCTGCACAGTGTTGGGCTGTAAGTACAAACCCCACCTGTGGACGTCGGGCCCTCATACCACCCTCATGGAGTCCGTTTCTGACCGTTTGAGCAGCCACATGCACATTTGTGGCCCGCTGGAGGTCATTTTGCAGGGCTATGGCAGGGCTCCTCCTGTCCCTCCTTGCACAAAGGCGGAGGTAGTGGTCCTGATGCTGGGTTGTTGCCCTCCTACGTCTCTTGATGTACTAGCCTGTCTCCTGGTAGCGCCTCCATGCTCTGGACACTACGCTGACAGACACAGCAAACCTTCTTGCCACAGCTCGCATTGATCTGCCATCCTGGATGAGCTGCACTTCCTGAGCCACTTGTGTGGGTTGTAGACTCCGTCTCATGCTACTACTAGAGTGAAAGCACCGCCAGCATTCAAAAGTGACCAGACCAGCAGCTAGAGAGCATAGGAACTGAGAAGTGGTCTGTGGTCACCACCTGCATAACCCCTCCTTTATTTGGGATGTCTTGCTAACTGTCTATGCTTTCCACCTGTTGTCTATTCCATTTGCACAACAGCATGTGAAATTGATTGTCAATCAGTGTTGCTACCTAAGTGGACAGTTTGATTTCACAGAAGTGTGATTGACTTGGAGTTACATTGTGTTGTTTAAGTGTTCCCTTTGTTTTTTTGAGCAGTGTATATAAAATGACATGTCCCTTATTTGCAGCCAGAATTTGAAAACCAACTTTTAATACGGCCCAGTACTTGAGTAAAATGGTTTGGCTGAGATTGGCATTTGTTTGACCAATTGGGGTGGACTGTAGGGTTGATACTGAAATATAAGTCTGTCCTATTTATCAATATGGCAAACTATTGCACTTTATTCCAATTTCATTTTAAATTGTTTTTATAGGGTTTTATTAATAATTTGTTCTTGGAATTCTGTACTTTGATATGGCCTATGGGCTCATCAATAAACTGAACTGAACTGTTTGGCTAAGCGCTGGTTCTTGCATATTTTTGTTAAGTTCATCTCCCTTAGTCTCTACAGCTAACTGAACTAACCGTGATCTAAAAAAAATATTGCTGTGAAAGTGACTTGACAATAGCCCAGTTCCAGCTTAATAAAGCCCCTTTAAAAAGCATCAGGCTTTAGATTCAGACCTTTGTCTACCATTTGTGTCAAATGAGGGTAGCACATTTGGAAGGAAGGAATGCAGTGGATCTACAACACATAGGCAAAGGGATGCAGCATTAAAACTTCTTTCAAACATGAACAATTATCATGGTTTAGAATAATTTGAATAAAAATACTCACAGAAACAGACTACAGAAGTTACAGTAAAGCAATTGGAAAAACAAAATGAGGTTTGGGTAAGAAAACAAAACAACTGGTAGAAAATAAATAAATAAAAAGATACAATGACTAGGATTAAATAAGATAACACAATGCAGCCTTTAAAAATAGTTGCTTGTTTCAAACTATTGGCAGGCCTGCACTGGAAAGAGGACTATGCCATTTGTCTGTGGATCATGTCATAATTTGAACCAAATTCAATGTTACAGGTAGTCTTCAACTTACGACCATAATCAAGCCCAAAATTTCTGTTGCTAAGTGAGGCATTTGTTAAGCGAGTTTTGCTCCATTTTATGATCTTTCTTGCCACAGTTGTTAAGTGGATCACTGCAGTTGATAAGTTACTGACCTGGTTGTTAAGCGAACCTGGCTTCTACATTGACTTGTCTGGTCAATGACCTGGCTGGTCAGAAGGTCTCAAAAAAGGATCCACTTGACTGATATAGCAAGGGTCACAAGTATGAACCCATTGCCAAGCATCTGAATTTTGATCACCTGATCACAGGGATGCTACAAAGATTGTAACTGTGAAAACAGTCGTAAGTCACCTTTTTCAGTACTGTTATAACTTTGAGCAGTCTCTAAATGAACTGTTGTAAGTTGAGGATCACTTGTATTCCTGAATGGTATATAAGAGGACGTGATTTATTTTTAAAAAGTCACAGTTGTGTCTTTATATCAGAGATGTCCTGTGATGACCCACAGTGTGGCACAAAGGCAACACAGTCAGATAATCAATAAGAGTCCCTTTATTAGCTCCAACTTTGCCCCCAGTGTCCGGGTTACCTTCTGGGCTGGAGAAAAACTCTCCCAGGAACAGCCTTGGGGTGCAGAGAATTAAGTCCAAACAAGCCAAACTGAAGTAATTAGTTTGGCAGGGCGGGAGCAAGAATTCCAGACTTGAAGGCACAGCAAAACTCACATGTTTGGGAAGGCGCCAGGAACACAGACAAGTCACAACAACAAAGATAAAATCACGTTTGCTCCCAGCAGCCTGCCGCACGCAGCCTGCCTTTCTTATAAACTGTCTTCCCAGCTGCAGCTAATGAAGACAATCAGGGCCCTTTCCTCCCCCGTAAACCATGCAACTCACATTGCTCCCTTCTCCATTCCTCCCTGCGTGCTCTAGGATGAGGAGGGGGTGGGCCCGGATCTTCCTCTGAACTCCCTCTCCCTTGTTCTACTTCTCCCCTGCTCTGTCCAGCCGGACTTTGCCCTACCACAGTCTCCTCCACAGCCAACTGAGCCACACTCCCACTCCCTGTCAGCTGTCTGGCTTCCTCCTTGGATTCAGACTCTGACAGGGGCATGACGTGTCCAATCCTGACAACATTAAGACTTGTGGACTTCAACTCCAGACAAACCAGGCTGAAGTCATCCTTAGCTGTGTTAAAAATTATTCTCTTTGCTCTTAATATCAGCATTTATCTAGAGAGGTTCACAGACCTCTGCAAACAAAATGATGACCTATCAGAATTAAAAATAAATAAAAGTACAGCCATTCCAAATATTCATATATAGGAAATGCACTGTAAATATGACAACGGTGGCTCATCCAGTGCTAATTTTCCCTGTGTTGTGTTTTGGCATGTAGGCCCAGGCTTTCTGGTGCTCTAGGGTTAGAAAATGTTGAAATGGTTTCGCTCGCCAGTAAACAAGTTTGAAAAAAATAAATAAAACGTGCTGCAGATATGGTAGAAAAATAAGGATTACAAGTACTGCCTGGAAGTCCCTACCTTTGGTATACCGTCGTTCTCACCCATGAGGTAATTTATCAGCTGGTCGGTCAAGGCTTCATCCTTTGCTTGCCCCACCTGTTCCAAAAACAAGTGGATGGAACATCACCACAAAGGTAGAGAGACATCATGGAAAGTCAACTTTTATAAAGCTGAATTAAAATAGCATCAGCCTGTCACTGAGGACTTTTTACAAATGATTCACCAAAAGGGAGCCTTCCGTTCATATTGCATACTAGCTTGATCCCTGTGCTTTGCCACGAAACTATGTGGTCAGGCTTAGTTTTTGGGGAGGAAAATAAGGGGGGGGAAATTCTGCCTCTGCCTACCAGCATCCATCGATATTCATCTAGCTAGCTTCTTGTCAGTGTGTGAGAGTTGAGGGCTGTTTGGAAACTGAAAGAGTATTTGCTGTGTGAGCAAGGAGACAGCAAGGAGCCTGGACGTGGCTTAGCTCAACTGTTCTGTCCTAAAGCTGCTTGGTGCTATAAAACTGAAATTCCTCTGCTTGTGTTTTGCATTTGGAACAGATTTCTTTACAGGTGGGGAAGAGGAGTAGAACTCCTTAGCATCAGAGCATGTTAATAATAATAATATATGAAATACTGATGCTCCGATGGTCATTTGGAAAAATCCTTTCTTAGTGAGCACCTAGAAGCCAAGAGGAACAAACACGCCAAATTTCAAGTTTGTAGGCTTTATGGTTCTGGAGATCTTTTGATGATGCGTGAATGGTCTTTTGCTTTTATATATATAGAAGATTGAAAATAATCAGTATAAATTTTGGTTGTGAAAAAAAGAACAGGATATAAACTAAAACGTGGTATAAAATATAACTTATGTTAAACGTTACTGTAGCGATGGCATTGAATTTTGGTTTTTTTTCAAAAAAGGTCACATGCATTTTTTTCTTCCTAAATGACATTGACTTACCGTTTCAATTGCCATATCTATGGCTGTATTATCATCTGTGTTTGGACTTTTCAAAAAGTGTTTCAATGCCTGGGAAAACAAATAAAAGACCACATACATTAAATGGCTAATAACTTACTTTCCCTCTCATCTTCACTTTGTGCAATCAGTGATATTTTTATAGCAAATTAGAATAACAATAATAAAAACAAGAGATTAGAATCGCATGTACTGTTATGTTTTGTACTAGCAGAAACAGAATGAATATATATATATAAGTTTTAACGGGTACTTACATGTGTGCTGTTCAGCTTCCTTCGGGTATTATCCCATGTCATTTTAGTTGTGCTTTTAAAGTTGTAGCAACGTTTTGCAGAATCTCATCTGCCATCATCAGGCTTCTGTACTGAGTTCGTATGTGGGTCTATCACAGCCATTAGTTTTAAATTTGAGACTAGCCTACTGTTGTCCCAGGATGTTTTTTTTCTACATCCTGATTGGTTGGGAATCTTGGTCTGCATTTATTGGTCTTGGAGTTTGTTTGATTGGTGTTCCTGGTTTCTTCTGTCTGTTTTGTGGCTTTGATTGGCTGGCAACACTGTGTTCCTGTGTTGGAGGCTTTCAGTGCAGCTTGGCTTCGAGTAAAAGGACGGCTATCATCTATTAGGAAGCTAGGTTTCATCTGGGTGCCTGGTTGGGGTGTGTTTGAGCTGGAGGTATCAGGGGGGATCTGTTTGTGCCCAGGTGTTTGCCTGGCTTGTGGTGTGGAGATCTTTCTGTTTGAGAGTGCAGGCTTCCAAATGATTGACAGTTTGGTGGAATCATCTCTTCTATTCATGCTTTCAGGTTTTTTTTCAATCTCTATGGCTTCTCTCATAATTCTGTGCTGGGGTTTTCTATAGTGGCTAAGGTTTTGGTGCCATTGAAGTCGATGCTATGACCTATGGCTCTCATGTGTTGGACTAGTGAGGAAGTGTGTTCCAGCTAAAAGCCTCCAACACAGGAAACACAATGTTGTCAGCCAATCAAGGCAAAAAAGCTACAAAACAGACAAAAGATATTAGAAACACAAATCAAGCAGAACACAGCAAACTCCAAGACCAATAAACACAGACCAACACTCCCAACCAATCAGGATGAGAAAAAAACATTCTGGCACAGCAGTAGGCTAGCACCAAATTTAAAACTGAAACGGCTATGAAAGTCTGACTCACAGAAGAACACTATACAGAAGCCTGATGATGGCAGATGAGATTCTGCCGAAATGTTGCTACAACTTTAAAAGCACAGCTGTAATGACATGGGAAAATACCCAAACAAAGCTAAATACCATACATATAAATACCCGCAAAAACTTAAGAAAACAAATATCAGACCTCTACCGGGAGGAAATAAACAGCCAGACCAAAACTTACGAGAAGCTGGAAGTTAAAAGAGCAGGAATACTATGTGACCTCAAATTCCTATGCAGCTGCAGATACAAAAATGCAACACCAACCTGCTTCAAATTAACATTCCACCACAGCACAGCAGCTACTAAACGTATCCTGAAAAGAACTGAAATGGCTCTATTCGGGCACGAGCTCCACAGAAACAGATTCCAACTCGATCAGTTAAACAAAGATCTCTTAATCCTAGGCCTGGAATTGAGCAACAAAATCCACCCTCTACTTTGGGACAAGATAAAACGACTTACAACTTGGAGAGCTGAAACTGAAACCACTTACAAAAATGAAAAACTCCTGAAGAAACTAAAGAAATTACAACATAACAACAAAGCCCCTAACAACTCACAACAACACCTGAAACAATTAGTATATAACGTTTCCAACAGAGAATTCACCAAAACAGAAATAGATGTCCTAACCAAAGGATTCAATTATGCTATAGCACCCAAAAAAGTCCCTACAGAATCCATCATATGTGGAGTGGAATCCAGCCTAACAAAATTAAATACAGATGAAGCTAATAGAATAAGACACCAAGTCACGAACATCCTATGCACAAGCAAACCACCCAAAAGCAACTTGCACAAAGACGAACTGAAAGCCCTGGAAGCCCTAAGGAACGACAGCAGCAAAATCATACTTCCAGCAGAGAAAGGTAATGCCACAGTAGTAATGGATAGAAAAGACTATGAAACAAAATTGACAGACCTACTCCAAGACTCCACATACAAACCCATAAACACAGACCCAACCACATGTCTGGAAAAAATAACCAAGAAGAAAATTATAATCAGCCACATGAGCAAAGAGATCCAACAGACAATCATCCCAAAAGAAAAATCTTCCAGATGCCTCAAACTATATGGCTTCCCAAAAATACACAAAGAAGGCATACCTTAAAGACCCATAGTCAGCTGCAGAGGAGCACCACTACAAAAACCTAGGCAATACCTAGCAAATACCTAGCAAAGCAGCTACAGCCCCATGCTGAAGCAGCAGCTTCACATGTACAAAACTCATACCACCTCTTGAAAAAAAATCAAAGATCTACACGTGGAACAAGAAGATCTTCTTGTAAGTTTCGATGTGGTTTCACTATTCACTCAAGTCCCAATAAAAGAAACCCTACAAATCATCAAAAATAAATACCAACCACCCAAACACCTCATGGAACTAACAGAACACTGCTTAACCAACACATATTTCATATACAAAGGACAAAGATACCAGCAAATTGAAGGAGCCCCTATGGGATCACCACTGTCACCCGTCATTACAAACCTGTTCATGGAAGAAAACCTATTCGAATCCAGAGCCCTAGCCAATTCCACCCAAAAACCCAAACTATGGTTAAGATACATCGATGACACATTTGTGATTTGGCCCCATGGAAAAGAAAACCTAAACAATTTCCAAACACACCTAAACAGCACATACCCCAAAATCAAGTTCACCATGGAAATGGAAACAAACAAACAAATATCATTTCTAGATGTACTAATCTACAAAAAAACAGATGGCACACTAGGACACATAGTATACCAGAAGAAAACACACACCAACCGCTACCTCAACGCCCAATCCCACCACCAACCAGCACGGATAAACTCTGTGGCCAAAACACTAATCACCAGAACCAAACGCCTGGCAGACAAGACACACATAAAGACTGAACTATGCACCCTGACTAAAAGTAATGACAGCCAGCGGCTTCCACAAAAGCAAAATCACTGGCTTGATCCACAAAAACACACTGAGACATAATTGAGACCTAGAAGATGAACAGACCTATGAAACAGCTTGCCCTACATAAGAGGTACTACAGACAAAATCAGTAAGATACTACACAGGCATCACATCAAGACTGCCTTCAAAACAGACAGAAAAATAGCAGCCATCCTAAGAAACCCCAAAGATAAAATTGACTTGGAAAACCAAGACATATATGAAGTCCCCTGTGCATCATGCTCTGCCACATACATTGGAGAGACCAACAGAAGAATAAGTACCCACCTGGATGAACACAAAAATGCAGTAAAAAAGCTGGAACACACTTCCTCACTAGTCCAACACATGAAAGCCACAGGTCATAACATCAATTTAAATGGCACCAAAACCCTAGCCACAATAGAAAACCCCAACTACAGAATTATCAGAGAAGCCATTGAGATTGAAAAAAGATCTGAAAGCTTGAATAGAAGAGATGACTCCACTTTTTTGACAGTTATTTGGAAGCCTGCACTCTCAAACAAAAAAATCTCCACACCACAAGCCAGCCAAACACCTGGGCACAAACAGACCCCCCTCCCCCGATACCTCCAGCTCAAACACACCTACCAGGCACCCAGATGAAACTAACTTCCTAATAAATGATAGCCGTCCGTTTACTCGGAGCCAAGCTGCACTGAAAGCCTCCAATACAGGAACATAATGTTGCCAGCCAATCAAGACAAAAAAAGCTACAAAACAGACAGAAGATATTAGAAACACCAATCAAGCAGAACACAAGAAACTCCAAGACCAATAAACACAGACCAAGACTCCCAACCAATCAGGATGAAGAAAAAACCATTCTGGCACAGCATAGGCTAGCACCAAATTTAAAACAGAAACGGCTGTGAAAGTCTGACTCACAGACGAACACTATACAGAAGCCTGATGATGGCAGATGAGATTCTGCCGAAATGTTGCTACAACTTTCAAAGCACAACTATAATGATGTGGGAAAATACCCGAACAAAGCTGAATACCATACATATAAATACCTGCAAAAACTTAAGAAAACATACACATACACACACACATATATATAATTTGTTTTGCTTTATAAACAAGAATAAAATGCAAAATGGAAAAACAACAACAAAAAGAAGAAAATGAGTACAAAAAAGGGAGGGGGAAATGACCCAAATATCAAATAAATTTAACATTAAATATGTAGAATCCCTTGGCTACACACTGAGGAAAAAAAATAAAATCTGATAAAGTCTTTCCCCTTTTGCATGGCAAGAACCTTTTCCACCCCAATTTAACAAAAATACTAAATTAAATATTCAAATATGCCAGGTGAGATCTCTGATAATCAAATCGACCCAACATCATCACACACATACACACAGATGCACACACACAGAATCAACAGACCAGCCCAAACATTACAATAATCTCCAAATTTCTCCATTAACCATCTGTTATTGTATTTGACACATACAAAGAAAGAGACATTTGGTGAAAAGGTCTCCCATACATTGCTTCAAATTTCACCATATCAACTCTTAAAATCATATCAACTCATTCTTAAAATCTGCATCAAAATCCAATCCAATCACTTGGCAAAACATTTATGTCATTGAAGTGATTCATTTATAAGACAGGTATGTCTAAGAGTGAAGGAAGGAATAACATCTGAGATGCAGGTATAGTCCTTGACTAATGATCACAACTGAGCCCAAAATTTCCCGATAAGCTAATTTCTGTTGCTAAGTGTGACAACCGTTAAGTGAGTTTTGCCCCATTTTACGACCTCGCTTGCCATGGCTGCTCATTGAAGCACTGCAATTGTTAAATTGGTTATTAAGTGAATCTGGCTTCCCCATTGAGTCTGCTTGTCAAAAGTTCGCAAAAGGAGATCACATAACTTGAGGATACTGCCACTGTCATAAACCCATGCCAGCTGCCAAGTGGCCAAATTTTGATCATGTGACCGTGGGGATGCTGCAACAGTCGTTAAGTGTAAAAAAAAATCATCTCATTTTTTCCAGTGCTGTTGTAACTTTTAACAGTCATTAAACGAATGGTTAAAAAGTTGTGGATTATCTATGCAAGATAGATGAAGCAAGTTGTCTACTGATTCCTAATTCTATTTATCAGACTAAAAGCTGCCACTTTGAAATAGGTAACTCTCCCCACCCATTCCATGCTAGTAGATTTTCTAAGCAGGCTCAGAAAGACAAAACAGGGATTCTTACAAAGAATTAATGACAAAACAAGAATTAAAGACAACGCAAGCATTAAAGAGCCCCAGTGGCACAGTGGTTAGAATGCAGTTTTGCAGGCTAATTCTGCCCACTGTGAGCGGTTCGATCCTGACCGGCTCAAGGTTGTCTCAGCCTTCCGTCCTTCCAAGGTCAGTAAAATGAGGACCCAGATTGTTTGGGAGAATATGCTGATTCTGTAAACCACTTAGGCAAGGTGTAAAGCACCACGAAGCAATATACATATGTAGTAAGTCTAAGTGCTATTGCTATTACTAAAGCTTTTTTCCAGCATTATTTGCAAAGAGAATCCCACCCAATTCCCCTCAAAACACAGAAAAAGATATTGAGGGATCTTCCTCCAGAATTCTCATAATCTGTCCAACTTGATGTTTGATCCGATTTCCTAAAGTTGTACTAACCCTGGAATATTGACCACAGAGCAGGAAGAATTTGCCAGCCTGAAAATGCTTCTTTTCTCCCTCAAAATATAAGGCGATGCTTTGGTAATCGTCGTTAGTGGTTTCCTCAGAACCTGGAATGGGAAGGAAGCACAAATAACATTCTCTTTTCTTCCTGTGAATGGAGCAGCACCCACCAAGCGAGACTTGCAATGTCTCACATTTACCAATTCCATCTCCTAGGCTCTGAAAATATGCTCTTGGGCCTTTCACAGAGGATTAGAAATGTTTGGGAAAACAGGCAAAAATTAGCAGAAGTCTCCAATCATTAATAAAGAATAATTTGCAAAAAAATGTGAAGGAACCACTAACTTTACAATTTCTATTGCAATAGGATAAAAATTACCAAATAATTTAATGAAAACACTTGAGTAAGTTGTACTGTGCTTCCTAACAAAATGTTAGGAAGTAACAAAATGTTACACATCATTACATTTGCCTGCATTTAAAAGGGATCCAAACTTTTCAACAGCAATATCCGAATGTATTGTAATCAAGTTAAAAACTAATTTACTATAAAAACCATGAACCAACAGAATCTGCAACAGGTTGTGAGGATGCCAACATGACAACTGTCATCACACAAATGTTGTTAGCCCATGCCTGGCTCTCAATATCTCAAATCTTGTTGTGCCTTTGGTGCAATCTGTTGTATGCCACCTAGAGTAGCCCCCATGGCCACATAGGCAGCAACTAAAGTTAACCAATAAATAAATAAATGTGTTCCTCTTGCTTCTTCTACCTGCTGGGTAGAATTATACTAGACTGCAATACTCACTGATGATGTCAGCATAGAGCTCCATCTTATTGTGCTGCTGAGCCAAGGTGAAAGCTTCGTTGTTACATTTGGACATCACTAAAAATTGGATGGCAGATTCATAATCACCCAGCTGCAGAAAGAATCTAAGAAGAATAAAGGCTTCATTATTTTTTTAAAAAAGGAAAAGTGAATAGAATCCCAAAGCTTTATGTTCCCAAGCAGCCAAGGTAATAATTCAAAAAGGAATGCACAAACTTTGAATACAAAAATAACTGCCATAGAAGAGTTTTCTCATTCCCTAAAGTATCATTTTTATTATCATTATTAAACTAGTATAACACGTCTAGAAGCTCTCCAGGACTCCACAAATTAAGACATATATACCTTGTAAATTATCTCTCTATTAAAAAAAATACCTAGTTCTCAAGGTATGCTGATAGCAAGAACTCACAAAATTATTAGCAGCAAAACCAGCTGGAGATTCATGGGTTAATTGCATTTTAGCTTGTAAACTGCAATCACACCTAATTCAATGATATATTTCTCAACAGAGGGGAAAAATATACCACTGGGCTGTGCTTAAATAAGAATGTAGGTTGCCCTCCCCTAAAGCACCATGGACACTAATATGGCAGCATCTTGCCCAGCATGAAACATGATGATGAAAGCTAAGTTGATACCAGTTGTCAATGTGTTGATTGTTATAAATAAGCAGGGCTCTGTGTTCTGTAGACCAGGGAGTTGAATGTTCTTTCCAGCAACATCTGTTGTGCCCAAAAAGTCAGGAAGATAGCAGTGACTATGCAATCAAAGTCCTGCTCCTTTTTGAAAAGCAGCATGAGGTCAAAAAAAGTAGGACTTTGGCTTTGTGGTCACAGTCACCAACTTGACTTTTGGACACTCAAGATTCACACAGGACACATACTTACAGAGATTCAATTAATCCTCAAAATAATTCCTGCAATGATATTAGGAAATAAATACATCCGGCCTTTTCTGGAAAACCACAGTGATGACTTTCCAGAAAACATGTAGTGACATTTAATAATAATAATACTTTATTCTCATTGTACACAGTATATACATACAACGAAATTCACATAGCACCCAGAGACCAGGCCCAACACGCGCGCACACACACGACAATCTCCGAACACCCCCCCACCCACCAAAATTCCCCGTCCTCTAAAAACACACAAGCATCCACACAACAGTCCAAGTAATGCTGTCTAACAGCTCACTGATGGTGGTCCTTAAGTTCATTGTTAAGTGTGATTGTAGCTCTGGGATAAAAACTGTTCAGAAAAACGTGTGGTCCGAGTTGTAATTGTTCTGTATCTTTTGCCAGAAGGCAGCAGTTCACAAAGATTGTGAGCAGGATGGGAAGAGTCTCAGAATGTTGTGCAACATCCTGAAACAGTGAGATGCAAAGATGTTGTCCAGGGCTGGTATTTACCAGAAGATATTTTAAGCATGGGAGTTAAAAGACATTAGAAACTCGAACTGATTCCATCTTAACTCTCTGGAATATAAAGTAGGGAAAAGAAAACACAGCCTTCCTTCCTTCCATCTATCCATCCATTCATTCTCCCAATGAAAAAAATCATTCTTGAGCTGAGCTGAAGAAGCTTCTTGGATAAGAAGTGAAAGGTCTTCAAAGAAAAAACAGAAAGTCCAGTTGCCTCTTGAAAATTGCACCTTTGGGACAACCATGACTTGGAGGACTGAGAATCTCTGTAGACATTCATTCATTCATTCATTCATTCATTCATTCATTCATTCATTCATTCATTCATTCATT
>BLBF01000039.1:22312431-22326684 GCA_015471245.1 Laticauda colubrina
ATTCATTCATTCATTCATTCATTCATTCATTCATTCATTCATTCATTATCAGTCTAATGTATCTCCACACATTTAATTTGGTTGTATTCCTAAATCTACTGAATCATTCATTTATATATTCCTAGATCTATTAAATTATTTAAGAATGCACTCAATTCTTTAATGATTTCAGAGATCATTAAATAATAACCAAATTATCACTTGATTACCTGGCTACCATCTTGGCTCCTTCAAGAGACTGAGTTTCCCGGACGATGCTCACAGCCTTTTCTGGGTCATTCAGGTGATCCAAATACAAGCGGATCACATTGTCCCACTGCTTAGCGTTTTCGTAGGCTAAAACAGCTTCTTTGTATCTAGAAGGACAAATCATCCCGCATTAATGTAAGTCCAATTTTGGCATGGGAATTTCAAAGCTAGTTTTAAATTAAATGTATGAAAAATATGGCCATTAAACAATTGTAATTGCACGTGGGAAAGGCCTTGGGAGACGGGGTGAAGGGATGCTGAGAACTGTGACAGCTATACTTTTAGATCTACAAAATTCTGTTAATGTAGCTTTACAATAAAGTAAATTTAGCGTATCTTTTGTTCCCTGTTTATCTGGTAGGACTGCCATGCCCTTATGTTCTGACCTGGCTCCCAAACACGACAAGCACACTGTTTTTAACTAAACATTCCCTTTATCAGGAGCACCAGCAACCCCAGCAAACAGTCTCTCCCTCATTGCAGGTTCTCTCTCACACCTGTGGAAAGTGGGAACTCTCTCCCTTTCCCCCTGATCTGATTCCAATGCACCAGGACTCTCTGTCATCACATATCGTTCACGGAAGTCCTGGATGGTGTGCTCTTTTCTTAGCAGTGGGGACACACACACACACACACACTGAAGGCACACCCAACTCTCAGCACTACAGATTCCAAGAAAGGCTTCCAATACAGTTCCAGATAGGATTCGGAAGTTTGGACTATCAGTGGCTAAGCAACAGGGAGACAAATAATTGTCTGCCACATCTATTCATCTCTACCCCCTGCCTTTTATCTCCTGAGCTAGGGTGGGGCTTCAGTAGCAGTAGTGGCTCTTCCGTCCCAAGAACCGGCCCATAGATTTCCACTCCTCTCCTCTGCCTTCTGCGCATCTGCACGTCAGGCACTAGGCCCAGCTGTTCCTCCTCTTCCTCATCAGCCACCTCCAGATCTGGGGGCTGTTGACTCTCCATCTGAGGGCTGATGGATGGCCCAGGCTCCGCCTCTGTCACTCTCTCTGACAGCTCCATTCCCTCTTCACCCTCGAAGCTCTCAGGTTGCCTTGATACTGGCCCTGACTCCCATTCTGCCTCCTCATCTGATTTGGTCGCTGATTCGGTTGGGCTGACAGACTACAACACCCTATTTATTGATTTATCTTTATTTATCAAACTGAGAAAGTGACTGTCTCCCTTGGAGTGGGATGGCATAGAAGGAAAAACCCATCCCTTCTTTATGTGTGTTGTGTTGCTACATTTGTGCCCAAGGAGGGCAGAGTTTCTAGCATGATGCAGCGCTCACTGTTCTTCTAAAAGCAGCAGACCTCATGATCTTGCTGGCGTAGCAAACATATTGGAACATTAAGTCGAGGAAAGTGTACCTGCCATCTGCTTCCTTTGCTTTGGCATACTGAAGATGTATTTTTGGAGAAGAGACATGCTGAAGCAGCTCACCAACTTTGGCCCTAAACAGGAATAAATTATATTTTATAAGTGTAATGAAGTAATTAAATAGACACATTTCTCGGCATAGTTCGGTTCTACTCACTTCATCGGATCAAGAATAAAGATAATTTGCTTAGTTGCGAGTCTTTAAATAAAAAAAATAAAACTTTATTTTTCTGTAATAACAATTTTATTAATTTAGGATATAACATACAAAAAAATTACAAAAGTCTCAAAACTTTAAAGGTGACCTTGAAAGGATTTGACCTCTTGTTTAGATACTGGTAGTCCTTGACTTATGATTTCGAAGTGACAAAAAAGTGACTTTTTTCAAACTTATAACTATTACAGCATCCCCAAGGTCACATGATCAAAATTCAGATTCTTGGCAACTGGTCTGTATTTATGACGGTCGCAGCATCCTGAGGTTATGTGATCCCCTTTCATGACATTCAGATAAGCGAAGTCAATGGGAAAACCAGATTCCCTTAAAGAACCATTTCAATAATTTAACAAGCGCAGTGGTTCACTTGGTAACTGTGGCAAGAAAGGTCATAAAATAGAGCAAAACTCACTTAACAAATATATCACTTAGCAGCATAGATTTTGGGTTCAACTCTGGTCATAACTTAAGGACTACCTGAATCAGACATTTACTCCAAGAACGTATTTCAATGGGATTTTAGAATTGTACAAAATAGTTTAGCAACATTGTGTGTCTTGGCACCATAATGCCATGGAACATGTGTGTCTCACATCAAGAGCTATTTATCATGAGTTTTAGACTTCTTGGTTACGAAATGCCTATTTTCAAAATCAGTGTTACTATCGAAACATTTATTTATTTTGTTATGCATCATCCAAATAACAATAGTTAACTGAGCAACAAATAAGCAAACAATAAATCAATAAAGCCCCATTCTGGGTCAGGACACAATGACAGACATTATTTCAGTTTTATACCTTGAACCTCTCCAGAACTTCTGGGATAAAAATAAATAAAATAAAAATAAAATAATGTGGAGTGCTCCAATACCACTAATTCAATTCCTAAGCCTGTAAACTTGCTGCAAATGAATTGTACGACATAAGAGAATTAGCATATTATAAAGTATTACTGATCTGAAAGGAAATAACAATAGAAAGGATATGGTAGTTTGATAACTTAGAACCAGGGTCCTTCAAACTTGGCAAATTTAAGACTTGTGGATTCAATTCCCATAATTCCTGAGCTAATATGACTGGATGAGGAATTCTGAGAGTTGAAAGTCTACATGACTTAAAGTTGCCAAGTTTGAAGACCCCTGATTTGGAAAGTCAGGAAAACCTTCACAACTTGCTCTTTGCAATTACATAATAATACTTACCAGTTTTTGCAACGTATGTATACTGAAGCAGCTTTGTCAAAATATTGTCCTTTTTCATAAAGCTGGGCAGCTTCTGAAAATTGCTAAGGTATAAAAGAAATAATAATAAAGATTTTCATCTTAGCATAATTCATTTTGTGAAAAATTTCTTGGTCTACAGCTGGAGTGGGGAACTATGGTCCTTTTAACAATGGTAGATTTCAACTCCCATAATTCCTGAGCCAGCATGCTGTCTCAGGAATTCTGGGAATTGAAGTCCACAAGTCATAAAAGGGCCATAGTTCCCCATCTCTGATCTACAAGTAGTGCTTCACTTGAAATCATTTAGTGACCATCTGAAGTTACAAAGGCACTGAAAAAAGTGATGTTTTTCTCACTTTATGACCATTACAGCATCCCTGTCGTCATGTGATCAAAATTTGAATGCTTGGCAATTGGCTCATATTTATGACAGTTGTAGTGTCCTGAGGTCAAGTGGTCCCTTTTTGTGAACATCTGATAGGCGAGGTCAATGGGGAAGCCAAATTCACTTAACAACCATGTTACTAACTTAAGAACTGCTGTGATTTATTTCACAACTACGGCAAGCAAGGGTGTAAACTGGGGCAAAATTCACCTAGCAACTGTTTCGCTTAGCAACCGAAATGTTAAGGCAAGGAATTATTGTGGTACCCTTTATTAGCTCACCTTCATGCTCTCCAGAATTGCTCCACAGTCTTTCTTTAATGTTCGGCTAGGATGCTTGATGGCCTGGTTAACGCCACGTCGAATGTCTCCCACACGGATCGCCATCTGCGCGATTCCAGCCAGGCATGCCTCGTCGTGTTCTTGGAACTGACAATCAAGAGAAAGACATAAAAGTCGCAACAAAGTAAAAAAGCACCATTAAAAAAAGTTGTGTTTTGCTGGCAGCCGGTGCAGACAGCAGCGGAATTGGACAGTGGGGAAGAATGGGGACCAGTCCAGGAGTCTGGAGAGGACTCGGATGAGGGTCCTACGTCCAATGTAGGGATGGGGCCAGGACCACCTGGGAGTAGGGTGCTGACTCTGGAGCCTCCAGAAACTGGCAGCAGCGAGGCCGAGGAACAAGGGGAGCCTGTTCCCAGTGCATGTGTACGCAGAGCTGCTAGAAGGCAAGAGCAGCTGAAACAAAAGGGGCAACTCTGGAATAAGCCTGGAGGGTGATTGCCCCTCCCATAAGGTATAAAAGAAGTGCAAAGGAAGCAAAACCTTTGTTGGAAGCAAAGTTGTTTGTTTGGTTCAGATTAAACCTGGAAGCTCTGTGTGGACTTAGTACTTCGGTTGGTTTTTTTATAGTTCATTTGGCACTCTAGTTGTTGGCAGCAAAGGAGAGAAAGGTGGATGCTTATCTTGAGGGACTGTTTGGGACTCAATACCAGCTGGGAATGAACACAATTCCCAGCGCTGAAATAAAACAAGAGTTGTTTTAACTAAGCGTGTGCTTAATTACGGTCTCGGGAAGCCTTGGTCAGAACAGAGCCATACAGGTAGTTCTTTACTTACAACATTTCGGGACAATTACAACAGGATTGGAAAAAAGTGACTTATGAGCAGTTTTCACACTTAACAACCATTGCAGCATCCCCACAGAGTCACGTGATCAAAATTTGTATGCTTGGCAACTTGATTCATTGGTTGTGGTGTCCCTGGGATCATGTGATCCTAGAGGCACTGCAACCATCATAAATATGAGTCAAGTTGCCAAGCATGAAAATTTTGATCATGTGACTCTGTGGGGATGCTGCAATGCTCGTTAAATGATCCTTTTTGCGACCTACTGACAAAACAAAGTCAACGGGGAAGCCAGATTCGCTGAACAACCGCGTGACTAACTTAACAACTGTAGTGATTCACTTAACAGCTATGGCAAGAAAGGTCGAAAAATGGGGCAAAATTCACTTAAGAACTGTCTCACTTAATTACAGAAATTTTGGGCTCAATTGTGGCTGTAAATTAAGGACTAACTATTAAAAATTAGCAGTTATTCCATTCAGAATTATATATCCTACTTCACCTATGAAAATGTATTGGTTTAAGTAAATTTGTTCACACTGCAGCCAAATAACACCAATTCTGAAATGCACCTACTAAGAACATTTTGTTTCTCATGGAAAGAGGTCTGAGCAAAATTATTATTCTAAAAATCACTATTTGTAAAACTACTGATACAAAGTACAGTTGAATCCAGAAGAAGAAACTATTTTTTTTTTTTTGACAAATGGTGATACAGTGTGTAAGTTAAAAAATCCAGAATTCATAAGATTTTACACACTTGCATATATCTAACATGGTTTCCTTTAATATTCACAGCTCAGTTGACCAGAAGCTTTTCTAAACATTTCCAAGACATAATCAATTTTTAAATTATTTGAGATCTTAAACCATGAAGTTAATATAATTAGACATGTGATTATCTGCCCTGAAGCCATCACCAAGAGTGTGTATTACCTTATTGTTGCCTGTGATGCCTTTTTCATAATGGGCCAAAGCGTTCACATAATCACCCCTAAAATTAAAAGTCAGCGATATTTAGAATCTTCTCAAATGTTACAAAAGGAAGCAGACATTTAAAGAGATTCCAGTGAGAGCATTTGATGATAGCAATAAAACTTGGGAAGTGGTGTTTAGGTTTATGTGGTGATTATATACTTTGTGGCCTGAAGTAGGAAAGATGTAACAGACCAAACTACTGACTGTTGCATTGCATACAAATATACATCCCCATCTTTCTTTGGGGTCCCCAACCCCTGGGCTGCAGCCAACTATCGATTCATGATCTATTCAGAACTGGTCCAATGTGAGAGGCGGCCCAGTGCACATGTGTTGCTCTAGTCACATGAGGACGGGCTGGCGTGCAGCACACACACATTTACTCATGTGAGTGCCAGCCCGCCACTCTCATGACCTGGGTCCCCTCTCCACCACCACCCCCAACTGGGCCACCAAGACACACAGGTTTTGGACCACTAGTATAACAGACATATATTAAGGTAGCCTGATATCTGAATATGGCCTTAGAATATCTTCCTGGCATTTGCAGTCATTACACAGAGGGGTGTGGTGGCCTAGAGGTGGAGCTCTCGCCTTACAATCAGAAGGCTGTGAGTTTGATCCTAGGTAGAGGCAGATATTTCTCTCTCTGGGCACACTGAGAATATATCTGCCAAACAAAACTCCATATTGGCAACAGGAAAGGCATCCGGCCATTAAAACACTCTGCTAGCTCCATTCAGTTGCCCAGGCTCTACCCCTGCAAGGGATTATGGGGGTCATAAAAAGATGATGATTTGCAGTCATTACACACATGAGAAGTGGTACTGATGACCACTGAGGCTAGCTTCAAAAAAAAAAAGGGGAGGTTGAATCAATTCATGCATTTGAGGATGAACAGCTGTTAGCCTTGATGGCAGTGACTGACAATGAAAGCCATCTGCTGGCAGGCCAGTGGGCTTCTTTTTGCTGTTGGCCATTTTAAGAACAGACTGCTGAGCAAGAATGTCCAGGAGTCCAGTCCAGTCTTTCTTGAAGAAAAAAACCTCTTTACAGGAATCAGGAACTTCTCAGTCTTGACACCCTAAAGATATTAAATGAATGTAAGGCTTTCTAATTTAAGGCTCTTTAGAATGGATTCTTATGGTGAATTCAACCATATAACTATTAAATTTATATGTAAGTCACCTAACAGTTGGATTGGAAAATATATAAACCAGGATAGACATTTTAATACTGTCTCTTTAAGGGAATGCTAAAATGATAATTGAGTGTGGTTCCTCAAACGGCCATAAGATGGAGCTAGAAACCTGAGTTGTTCTGTTGTTTCTAGAGAGTGTTGCCATTCCTGCATTTCCCTATTGACTGTTGCTGATCATCATTCGTCTTGGATTGATGTGAATCTACTACTGAACTGTTTATGATACTGGACTTTGTTATTTGGATTATCCCTGGACTGAAAACTGACTGCTTTAACTGTGAATGACTTGGACTGTGTTTGGACTTTGCTTAACCGTTTTACTGGAAGTAAAAACCTACATTTTACAATACAGTGTAGCTGTGTGCTGTGTGTGTGTTATTCTTCACTACTCTCACTATGTCTCCCCGTGTGCGCTCATTCTCCTAATGGGGAATTACCTCAACAGTATGTATCAAATATCTTTAGCCACTTCAGAGAAAACATACGTAAATTCCAGCTGCACAGCATACTCCTTGGATATGAAGGGGATCTGGTCCGGTGCCAAACGTTTAGCTAGCTGAAGCGCACTATCCCACTGTTGCAAATCTCTCCTCATCTAATATCACAAATAGTACAGATTTGAACAAATTATTCAATTTGTTTTCCCAAAGCAAAGCAGTGTATTTTTTCAAAAAGGGGGAAAAATAAGCTTTTACCTCAAGCGCAGCAGTGGGAGAAGATGATGCCAGATATAGATCCTGAGCTAAATTAAAATTATTGGTGTACATGGCAAGATGTCCTGCTAAAAGATTGTGTTCTTCTATGCCCTGAAAAAGAAGACGTGGACAGCTCTCAAATTTTATTAAAAATTATCTAAAATAAGTGTAGGTCAGTGGGTCATTATTATTATGAAGAAGTAAAAAAAAACAACAACCCTGATGAAACAGAGAAAGCAGCATCTTGTGAGTTTGCATGCCAGCGAGCAGATGGCATGTGAAGGGAAGGAGCATAGGGGAGGGGGAGAGGGGTGGGGAGAGGACAGGAGAGGCGAAGTGCAGGAGAGCAGAGGGGAGGGGAGGGAAGAGGTGAGAGGAGGGAAAAGGTGAGAAGAAAGGAGAGGAGGGGAAGTGAACTAGAGGAGAGGAGGGGAAGTGAAGTATAGGAAAAGAGGAGGGGAGAAGTGAGAGGAGAGGAGGGAAAAGGGGAGAGGAAAGGAGAAGTGGTGAGGAGAGGTGAAGTGCAGGAGAGGGGAGGGGGGGAGAGGTGAAGCAGGAGAGGATGGGAGGGGGGAGGAGAGGAGAGGAGAAGTAAAGAGGAGAGGGGAGGTGAAGTGCAGGAGAGGAAAGAATCTCTGGCTTGTGTATAAAGTGAAGAAATGTGCTGGATGAGAATGATGGACTGAATCTGTATCTGGTGTGCAGGTGTAGTGGAATAAATATCTGATATATACAGAGAAAGGAGATTTAGCATTTTGAGAACATAGGAGCTTTGCTTGGTGCCCATTCTTTTCATCACAATGTCTCCATTCCAGATTTATTTTTATTGCTAAATTATCTCCTAATGGTGTTTTTCAAAATTTTAAAAACTTTGTGCTTGGGTTGGACAGTAAATTAGCACTAGCACATTCCCCTACCATTTTATGAATTAAAACATAAAACAAAACAGAACTGTCCATACTTAATCGCAGCAATCCCTACCTTTATTTGCTCTAAGGACATAACCATTCCGACGTTTCTGTTTGTCCTGTACACCCGTATTGCAAATTCTACTTCCATGTGATGCAGGCAGGCCTCGCCTAGCTCATTCCAACTGGATGGTTCGTTCAGATGTTTGCATATCTCCCAGGCCTCAGAAAACCTAGGTCAAATAACATGAAAAGTAATGATGAGGCTGAGGCTGCCTTCGTTACATTTGAAAATATTCCACACCGTGATCGAGGGATGACTCACCTTTTCAAAACTATAGTCTGAGTTAGCATTTGTTTCAATTCGTCACAGCCCTGGTCTTTTAGAGTGCCCAGAAAAGTATGAGTGTTAAGGAGGATATTGTTGGTTTTCCCACTGTGAGTCTGACAGGTTAGTTCTCCATTGTATAACAGCAAAGGTTTGTGTGAATAAGGAACTTTGGTTGTTCCTGCCAAGATCACCTTAGATCCTATGAAAGAAAATTAAATGCATTTGCATATAGAGTAAGATGACCTCGACACCAAAGGAAGATTCAGAATTTTTTCAAAATTCAGAAGAAAAAGTGCATTGTTTTCAGTTTCCTACAACTAGTCTTTGTAAAACTCTAAGGTGCTTTTTGAAGAGGCAATTGGACTTTCTGTTTTTTCTTTGAAGACTATGTGTCTATGGTAAACACACATGCTGCCAGCGCCCACCCACCACCACCAGTGTGAGCCAGACAATCAAAGGGCCAGATGTGGTCTACAGGTTGTAAAAGGCTCTGCTCTGGTTTAGCATAATACGTGAATCATTCTAAGTGACAATGTCCACCAGAAGGCCTTATGGGATTGCTTATGTCTGGATTTGGATTCTTTGGGACAAGTAGTCAGATGTTATTCTACTGAGTTCAAACCCTCTACCCTGAAGCCCTAAGAGCAGAGGGACACAGATTTTATGTCATGCTCCTAGTAGGTGGTTTTAAATGACTTCCACTCCTCCTCTCTAACCCACCTCAAATATCTCCCTCCAATAAATAATAGGTTATTTCTGCTATGGCCCCTGCTTTATGGAAAATTCTTCTCTCTGAAGTGGAACTACCCTTATCTTTTTTACAAAGATACCATATACAAAGATTACATACATACATATATATATATATATATGTGCTGTTCAGCTTCCTTCGGATATTATCCCACGTCATTGTAGTGCTTTTAAAGTTGTAGCAACGTTTCAGCAGAATTTCATCTGCCATCATCAGGCTTCTGTATAGAGTTTGTATGTGGGTCAGGCTATCACAGGCTGTGTGATCTACAAACTGAAACGTTGCTACAACTTTAAAAGCACAATGACGTGGGATAATACCCGAAGGAAGCTGAACAGCACATATGTAAGTACCCACAAAAACTTAAAAAAACAAATATATATATATGTATGTATATGTATATATATATGTATATATATATGTATATATGTTTTCTGAGGTTTTCGCGGGTATTTGTATGTGGATCTTTGGTTATTCAGGTTTCCTCCCGCGTAGAATTGGAAGTATCTAGGCAACGTTTCGATGAAGTCTCATTCATCATCTTCAGGCTTGTTTCTTCAGCTCTGTGCTTCTCAGAGTAATGTGAGCTTGCAGCTGCTTCTTCCTTTTAACTGCTAGTGGGGGTGTGACTTGATTGGTTGGGGGTTTGGCTGTGTTCTGATTGGTAGGGGGGGTTGGCTGTGTTCTGATTGTCTGGAGGTGTGTTCTGTTTAGGTGGGGGCTTGGTTGTGCTCAGGTTAGTCTTAGTTGCTGGGGGATTTGAGCTGGTGAGTTGTGATCCTGTTGTTTACTACGTGTTCATGGTCGTGCCACATCTTCATGGTGGGTGTGAGTCTTTTTTCTACGTGGAAATGTGGTGGTAGCATCTTGTGTGGCACTCGTGGGTGTGGGTCTGGTGCCATTCTTCATGTTAGGTACTTGTTTATTAATGAGGGCAGGTTTCCAAATGGTTGGTAGGCGGGAGGTATCATCTCGTTTATTCATGCTGTGTGGGCGTTTTTCTATCTTTATGGCTTCTCTGATTATGCCTGATGATGGCAGATGAGATTCTGCTGAAACGTTGCTACAACTTTAAAAGCACTACAATGACGTGGGATAATACCCGAAGGAAGCTGAACAGCACACATGTAAGTACCCACGAAAACTTTATATATATATATATATTTATATATATATATATATATATATATATATGTATGTATATATGTATGTATATATATATATTTATGTATATGTATATGTATATGTATATGTATATGTATATGTATATGTATATGTATATGTATATGTATATATATATATATATATATATATATGCGCTGTTTAGCCATCCTCAGGCTACTGTATAGAGTTAGTTCCTGGTTTCAAATTTGAGGCTGGTCCATTGTGATTGGCTGGGAGCCTGGATCTGTGTTCATTGGATTTGGAGTTTGATTGATTGGTGTTTCTGGTTTCTTCTGTCTGTTTTGTGACTTTGATTGGCTGGCAACACTCTGTTCTTGTGTTGGAGGCTTTCAGTGCAGCTTGTCTCCGTGTGAAGGGACGGCTGCTCTTCATTAGCAAGCTGGGTTTCACCTGGGTGCCTGGTGGGGGGGTGTTTGGGTTGGAGCTATCAGAGGGAGTCTGTTTTTGCCGAGGTGTTTGCCTGGCTTGTGGCATGGAGATCTTTCTATTTGAGAGTGCAGGCTTCCAAATGATTGACAGTCTGGTGGAATCATCTCTTCTATTCATGCTGCCAGGTCTTTTTTCAATCTCTATGGCTTCTCTCTTTCTACGAATAGAAAGATCTCCATGCCACAAGCCAGGCAAACACCTGGGCAAAAACAGACTCCCCCTGATAGCTCCAACCTAACCCCCCCACCAGGCACCCAGGTGAAACCCAGCTTGCTAATGAAGAGCAGCCGTCCCTTCACACGGAGCCAAGCTGCACTAAAAGCCTCCAACACAAGAACAGACTGTTGCCAGCCAATCAAAGCCACAAAACAGACAGAAGAAACCAGGAACACCAATCAATCAAACCCCAAGTCCAATGAACACAGGTCCAGGCTCCCAACCAATCAAAATGGACCAGCCTCAAATTTAAAACCAGGAGCTGTAAGACCCACATCCATACAGAAGCCTGATGATGGCAGATGAGATTCTGCTGAAACGTTGCTACAACTTTAACAGAACTACAATGACGTGGGATAATACCCGAAGGAAGCTGAACAGCACACATGTAAGTACCCGCGATAACTTAAAAAAACAAATATCTGACCTCTACGGGGAGGAAATAAACAGCCAGATCAGAAGCTATGAGAAGCTGGAAGTTAAAAGAGCAGGAATACTATGTGACCTAAAATTCCTATGCAGCTGCAGAGACAACAATGTAACACCAACCTGCTTCAAATTAACATTTCATAAGAACACAGCAGCTACCAAACGTATCCTGAAAAGGACAGAGATATCTCTACTCAGAAATGAAGTTCACAGTAAAAGATTCCAATTAGATCAGTTAAACAAAGATTTGCTAGCACTACACCTGGAATTGAGCAGCAAAATCCACCCTCTACTTTGGGATAAGATCAAACAACTTACAACTTGGAGAGCTGAAACTGAAAATACTTACAAAAATGATAAACTCTCAAAAAAACTGAAAAAATTAGAAAATGACAAGAAAATTCCCAATAACCCACCACAACACCTGAAACAACTAGTATACAACGTTTCCAACAGAGAACTCAACAAAACAGAAACAGATGTCCTATCCAAAGGATTCAATTATGCCATAGCACCCAAAAAAATCCCAACAGAATCCATCATATGTGCAGTAGAATCCAGCCTAACCAAATTAAATACAGATGAAGCTGACAGAATAAGACACCAGGTTACTCACATCTTATGCACAACGAAACCACCCAAAAATAATTTGCAAAAAGATGAATTCAGAGCGTTACAAACCCTGAAAAATGATAATAATATCATAATACTCCCAGCAGACAAAGGAAATGCCACAGTAGTAATGGACAGAAAAGACTATGAAACAAAACTGACAGACCTACTCCAAGACTCCACATACAAACCTATAAATACAGACCCAACCACATATCTAGAAAAATCAACCAAGAAGAAAATTATAACCAGCCACATAAGCAAAGAAATCCAACAGACGATCATCCCAAGAGAAAAATCTTCTAGATGCCCCAAATTATACGGCCTCCCAAAAATACACAAAGAAGGCATACCTCTCAGACCCATAGTCAGCTCCATAGGAGCACCATTACAAAACCTAGCTAAATACTTAGCAAAACAACTACAGCCCCATGCTGAAACCGCAGCTTCATATGTAAAAAACTCATACCACTTCTTAGAAATGATCAAAGATCTACACGTAGAACAAGAAGATCTGCTTGTAAGTTTCGACGTGGTTTCACTATTCACTCAAGTCCCAATAAAAGAAACTCTTGAAATCATCAAAAATAAATACCAACCAGCCAAAGACCTCATGGAACTAACAGAACACTGCCTAACCAACACATATTTCATATACAAAGGACAAAGATACAAGCAAATTGAAGGAGCCCCTATGGGATCACCACTGTCACCCGTCATTGCAAACCTGTTCATGGAAGAATTCGAATCCAGAGCCCTGGCTAATGCCACCCACAAACCCAAACTATGGCTAAGATACATCGATGACACATTTGTGATTTGGCCCCATGGAAAAGAAAACCTAAACAATTTCCTAACACACCTAAACAACACACACCCCAAAATCAAGTTCACCATGGAAACGGAAATAAACAAACAACTACCATTCCTAGATGTACTAATCTACAAAAGAACAGATGGCACACTGGGACACACCATATACCAAAAGAAAACACACACCAACCGCTACCTCAACGCCCAATCCCACCACCACCCAGCACAGATAAATTCCGTAGCGAAAACACTAATTACCAGAACCAAATGCCTGGCAGACAAGACACATATAAAGACTGAACTATGCACCCTGACTGAAGTATTGACAGCCAATGGCTTCCACAAAAACAAAATCACCAACTTGATCCACAAAAACACACCAAGACATAACAGAGACCTAGAAGATCAACAGATCCATGGAACAGCTGTCCTGCCCTACATAAGAGGTACCACAGATAAAATCAGTAAGATACTACACAGGCATCACATCAAGACTGCCTTCAAAACAGACAAAAAAATAGCAGCCATCCTGAGGAACCCCAAAGACAAAATTGACCTGGAAAACCAAGGCATATACGAAATTCCCTGTACATCATGCCCGGCCACATACATTGGACAGACCAATAGAAGAATAAGTACCCGCCTAGAGGAACACAAAAATGCAGTAAAAAAGCTGGAACACACCTCCTCACTAGTCCAACACATGAAAACCACAGGTCACAACATCAACTTCAATGGCACTAAAACCCTGGCCACTATAGAAAACCCCAGCCACAGAATCATCAGAGAAGCCATAGAGATTGAAAAAAGACCTGACAGCATGAATAGAAGAGATGATTCCACCAGACTGTCAATCATTTGGAAGCCTGCACTCTCAAATAGAAAGATCTCCACACCACAAGCCAGGCAAACACCTGGGCAAAAACAGACTCCCTCTGATAGCTCCAACCTAACCCCCCCACCAGGCACCCAGGTGAAACCCAGCTTGCTAATGAAGAGCAGCCGTCCCTTCACACGGAGCCAAGCTGCACAGAAAGCCTCCAACACAAGAACAGAGTGTTGCCAGCCAATCAAAGCCTCAAAACAGAGAGAAGAAACCAGAAACACCAATCAA
>BLBF01000039.1:22332247-22403272 GCA_015471245.1 Laticauda colubrina
GTGCTTACTCTGCTGAAGCTGCTCCTGGCGGCGGTGCTTCTGCTCTTGCTTACTCTGCTGAAGCTGCTCCTGGTGGTGGTGCTTCTGCTCGTGCTTACTCTGAAGCTGCTCCTGGCGGTGGTGCTTTTGCTGCTGCGTACTCTGCTGAAGCTACTCCTCGTCCTGCTGGTCCTGCTCATACTCCTGGACTTGCTCGTCCTGCTCGTGCTCCTGGTGCTTACTCTGCTGCTGATGATCCTGGTCCTACTGGTGCTGCTGCTGCTGCTGCTGATGATGATCCTGCTGGTGCTGCTGCTGCTGCTGCTGCTGCTGCTGATGATCCTGCTGGTGCTGCTGCTGCTGCTGCTAATGATCCTGCTGCTGCTGCTGCTGCTGATCCTGCTGGTGCTGCTGCTGCTGATGATGATCCTGCTGCTGCTGATCCTGCTGGTGCTGGTGCTGGTGCTGCTGATGATCCTGCTGGTGCTGCTGGTGGTGGTGGTGTGGAGGAGCAGCCCCTACTACCTGGGAGCCCCTCTGATGAGGGCCCATCTGGTTCTGCCAAAGGGAGGAAGAGGCGTATGTGGGGACGGGAGAGGAGGCAATACTCCATTGAGGAGGAACACGAGGATGAGCTGCTGGAGTGGCTGAGAGAGAATGACTATCTATGGCGGAAGGGACACCGGCTCTACAGGGACACCAAGCGGAAGCATGCTGCTTGGAGAGAGAAGGTGGAGAGTATGGGCTACACTTCGGAGGTGCTCCTCGGCTGGTGGAAGCACATGCACATCTGGTACGGGAAGCTGCACCTGAAGAAATCTGGCCAGGCCACGGTTAAGCTGACGGACAGAGAGACCTACAACATGGCCAGGTGCAGCTTCCCTCACCTACCAGGGCTATGGCTACCAGGAGGTCCAGCACCACAGGCAGCAGCCCTTCCCAGTCCAGGCACAGAGTCATCGGACAACACCGTTGCCACCGGTTCCACTGATGCCACCAATGCCACCCACGACACTGATGCCGATGCCACCCACGCCTACGATGCCACCGACACTGATGACACCCACGCCAGTCCTCACCCAGCTGCAGACCAGACAGCCCCACTACACTGCTCCTTCCTCCACCCCACAGCCAAGCCCGGCCTCAATACATCTGTCCTCGGTACTGGGGCTGACACCCCATGGCATGGAGGAAGGAGCTCTCAACATCATGGGTCTGAGCCAGCTGTCCGAGAGCTTTCTCAACACACCGTCACCTGTTGTTCTCTCGGGGCCAGGCACCCCAATGGTGCTTCAGACAAGCACTCCAGCTCCAGCCACCTCCACAGCACCTGGACCCTTCACCCCTGAGACTGGGCACACCTCCGAGTGACCAAGAGGAGTGCCAGAGACTGGGTGGCTGGCTACCTGTGGACTTTATTTGGACACTTGACTTGGGTCATTTTTCTTTTACAGCTTGTTGTTCAACAAAGTTTATCTTTGATTCACACACTTGCTTCATTTCTTTTTTTTAATAAAGTCTTGGTGGAAACTTTTAGAATTGGTTTAAGCCTTTGCATGCTTGTGGGATGGGTTAAGATAGCAGTGGGGTGGGCAGGGACACCTGTGGGATGGGTAATAGCTGTGGGATAGATAAACCTCCAGTGCAAGCATAGTGGGACTGTATGGTCCACCCTCCCAGGTGCCACACCTATGGCCCTTTATTATCAATAATAATGTAATAATCATCCACACATGTCAACACAAACACAACTCTTTATTAAATGCCCTGTTCATTGTAGGCCCACCCAACATACATGGCCCAATCTCATCAGTGTGATGAGACAGGCTGAAGGAAGCATCCATTAAGCATCTATCATTCTGTCTTGCCACTCCACTACTCCAGCTGGGGAGTTGCACCAGTGTTTCAGGAGGTTGCGCTGCTTCTTCCCTTCACCTGAGGCTCTGTTGGGGCCTTGCACATCCTGAGTGTCTATCAGGTTTTGCCCTTGCCTCCATTCCCCAGGCTCCATGTCCCCATTGCCTTGTTGGAGATCCACGAGCCTGTTCTGCAACACTGGGTAGCGGGTGCGCATGAGATTGTGCAGGATGCAGCAAGCTTCCACCACCCGCCTTGCCCTGGATAGCCTGTAGTTGAAGATCCTCTCTTCACGGGTGAGGAGTCTGGAGGTGTAGGGCTTCATGAGGTAGGTTCTGAGGGAGAAGGCGTCATCCCCCACGATGAAGTAGGGCACATCTTGCGTGTCGTTGGGCAGGGGGTCTGGATCTGGGAAGCCCATGATGAGGTTGCGTTCCAGCCCCTTGAGGTCACTGGCGTTGTATACCTGGGCATCTGAAGCTGACCCGTTGCCTGAAGCACTGATGTACATGAACTTGTAGTCAGCATCGACCATGGCGAAGAGGACGATGCTGAAGAAGCCCTTGTAGTTGAAATAGGTGGACCCCGACTTGGCTGGTGCTTTGCAGGCTACATGCTTGCCATCTATGGCTCCAACGGTGTGGGGGAAGTTCCACTTCTGATACCACTGCTCTGCAACTTTCTTCCAGCCTTCTTCAGTGGAGGGGCACTGGAGGAGCTCCTCCAGGTATTCTTCGATGATGGCCTGCACCACTTCTCTGACCACAATGCTGATGGTGTTGTGTGGTACCCTCCAGCCGTACTGCATGCTCCTGTAGGTGGTCCCTGAGGCCAGGTGGCGCAGATTGAGTGCCACCTTGAGCCCAGGATCCAGGCTGGGCCAGAAGTTGCTGTTTGCCTTGGTCAACCTGGGTGTCAGCCGCTGCACAACTTCGTCAAACATGGCTGGAGGCATCCTCATGAAGTTCTGGAATGCACGAGTGTCTTCATTCCTGAGCTCCACCATCAGCTTGTTGTACAGTCCGTACTCTGCTCTTCTCCTGATCCATCTTCGGACCCAGATGCTTCTTGGCCGCCTCTTTTTCTTCCCGTAGTAGAGTTCACAGAGCCTGTAGATGGCTTTGCACTGTTGCAGAACGATGGTGGCTGCCAAAAGGACTTTGTTACGATTCACGGTGGACATGACTGGATGCTGTGGAAGAGGAAGAGTCAGATGAAGGCTGCAGAGGTCTGCACAGCTGGGCTGCTGGGCTGAAAGTGAGATCCAGGTGAGTTGCTCCCCCTTTTTATAGGCAGTATAGGTTTTCCACTAGGTGTCCCTTTGCATCCTCTAGGCATCCTCTAGACATCCTTAATATCCGAGATAGGTCCCCTCTGCGAACATTTTTTCCGTTTTAAATGCTTTGTTTCCGTGCTGCATCCGCTAGGCATCCGTTCTGCATCCGTTCTGTGTCCGTTCCGCTTCCTCCCTGCGTCCGTTTACCACTGGAGCGGATGGAGTTGCGCGGATGTGAAGCGGATGCCTAGCGGATATAGCGGATGCGTAACGGATGCAGAACGGATGCCTAGCGGATGCAGAACGGACGCATTGGATACATTTTCCACTCAAAAGTTTTGAGCAGTTCAAAACTTTCTGAGTGGATGAAACGTCAAAAAACGGATGCTGGACGGATAGAGAGGATGCAAAACGGAGGCTGTGAGTACAGAACGGATACATCGCGTTAATCAATGGATGACAAGTGTTTTCCTCCGTTTTACATCTTCTTTCCATCCGTTGGTGCAGTGTGACAGGGGCTTTAGCTGGAGAAGAAAAGGGAAAGAGGGGAAAGAGAATGGAGAATTTAAGATTTAAAAAAACAACCTAAAAAGGGAAAAATAAGGTGAAAAATTGATACAATGTCAGAAAGCAACAGAAAAGAGGAATACAGAAGAAGGTGGAGATTAAGAAAGTGGAGATTAAGAGACAAGGGAGTAAAAAGGCAGGATTGGAGAAGAAAGGAAAGGAAAAAGGAAAGAGAAGTTACAAAAGTTTAAAGAAACAAGATTTATTTAGAGAAAGTGGGCAAAAATATGATTAAAAAAGAGATTCTGCAAAAGTATACAAGATTGTATTGTTGTATTTATAATTGAAATCATGTTAGAAAACTGGATTTAATAATAGAGCTTAATTTGCTATGGATTATTGTTTTAATTATATCATAAACTTATTATTCTTTCTTATTTTATAATATAGTATGTAGCTTCAGAATGTACTAAGCAGAATCAGAATGAAAAGTAAATTTCGGGAAAGATTTAAAGGCGTCATACTTCAATCAGTGATTATAGGAGAAATCTTGTATTAATGAGAAAAGATAATAGAAAATTGAAATAGAACAGACAAAAGATATATGCATAATGATTTAAATTGAGATGAAACAAATAAAATAGAATTAAGAGAGTGAAAAGAGGGGAGAAGCTATATAGAAAATGTAGAATGGAGAGGAATACAGAAGAAGGTGGAGATTAAGAAGGTGGAGATTAAGAAACAAGGGGGTAAAAAGGCAGGATTGGAGAAGAAAGGAAAGGAAAAAGGGAAGAGAAGTTACAAAGGTTTAAAACAAGATGTAAAGAAACAAGATTTATTCAGAGATAGTGAGTAAAAATATGATTAAAAAAGAGACTGCAAAAGTACATAAGATTGTATTGTTGTATTTATATTTGAAATAATGTTAGAAAACTGGATTTAATAATAGAGCTTAATTTGCTATGGATTATTGTTTTAATTATATCATAAACATTACTTTTTATTTTATAATAAAGTATGTAGCTTTAGAACGTACTAAGCAGAATCGGAATGAAAAGTATATAATATTTTAAGTGTTAAATTTAGGGGAAAGTTTTAAAGGCGTCATACTTCAATCAGTGATTAGAGGAGAAATTTTGTGTTAATGAGAAAAGATAATAGAAAATTGAAATAGAACAGACAAAAGATATTCGCATAATGATTTAAATTGAGATGAAATAAATAAAATAGAATTAAGAGAGTGAAAAGAGGGGAGAAGCTATATAGAAAATGTTGAATGGTAAATAAGATATGAAAATAAAAATAAGATATGAAGGTAAATAAGATATGAATATAAAAAGTGAGCATGAATTCGAATTTATGTCTGTATAAAAATATGTAACCCGGGAAGCTGCTTTCCAAAAAGAAGTTTTATGTTTTTATGTTTTTTGTTTTGTTTGTGTATGTTTGTTTATTGAAAATCAATAAAAAAAAATTCAAAAAAAAAAAAAGGGGGGGGAAATGAATGATGTATTTAAGTGTCAGCTGCACCCAGATAATGCCAACATGGCCATTCCTAATAAATCAATTTTTTTTACTCCGAGAGATGCAGCTAAAGACTTATGATTTGAATGGGGATGGATTTATTCGAGCCCTGACAGCAGCATGGCATAAAACGATGAAGATGACATTAGCTAAGCTGAGCGAGGCAAGCCTCCTGAGAAATAATGGAACCAGTGATATACTTACTGCTCTCTCCGAGGACATAAAACCATGCCCGATTATTCATGCCCACAGCCAAGTGATAGGGTCCAGCGGCAACAAAGTTGGGTTCAACTTCAACAGAAACTCTTATCGGAGGTTCCTGCCAAGACAGACAACATGGCTTGTGCCAAGGAGGCTAAATCAAGGCCTTTATCCCAATGGAAAACTTTATAAAGGAATAAAGCGCCATACATTTTCAATATAGTTGGCCACCGTGACCTCGAGAAGGGAGGTGAGGTAGGCGATCCTTGTGCCGTACGAGGCTCCCAGGATGGGAAGGTTGGTTAAGAACACGTGGATGAATCCTCGCTTGGTAGACACCGCCAACAATTGTCCATCGTCTGTCCATGACAACTGATCTAGACCTAAAATAGTAATGATATCACACTGAATAGTTATGTTTGTCTTGGAAAGCCAAAGAAAGAATGAAACAAAAATGAAGGTCTTACGCAAAAGTACATTTTCAAACCCCTGTATCTTTGAGGTATTTCTTCCACATCATACAAGTTAGACAGTCTGGATGTTCTAATTCCAACTCATCCAGTGACTGGCAGATAAGAAAAGAGTCTTAAGGAATAACTTTTATCATGCATGTGCTTGATTTACTTACTTACAAATAAACAGGTTTTACAAAAACACATTAATAAAACTAACGTAAAAACCAAATTATGAAAAATATCTGTAACTCTAAAAGGACACGGTAGAAAGGTAGGCTTAATCCAGTGGTAGGATTCAATTTTTTTTACTATCAGTTCTGTGGCCATGGTTTAGTGGTAGGGGAAGGATACTGCAAAATCCCATTCCCTCCCAACCCCACTAACCTGCTTTCCAGCTCCGTTCTCCTGTGCAGGGCAACCAAAGAAGACCCAGCCGATCAGCTGGGACTCAGTGGGAGGCAGAGAATAGATGGGGGCAGGGCCAGTCAGAGGTGGTATTTGCTGGTTCTAGAACGACTTAAAATTTCCACTACTGGTTCTCCAGACCAGGTCAGAACCTGCTGAATACCACCTCTGGTTTAATTCCTTTGCCAAACAGTCACGAGGGGGTAACTTATCTCAATCTCAACAGCCGTTTATTTCATACTAAGGATCCCATCCTCAAAAAAAAAATCATCACTTGGTGGGATTTGCAAAAATGGTGCTCCCCTCTTCCCTTCACATACAGAGGGGAAGAAATTAAAATTCCCAACTTCCTAAAGATCCTGACTATAGTTTCAGAAAACTATCTTTTTTTTTTTTTGCTTTATTTCAGCATTAAGGGTCCTCTAAGATTTATTAACTGAAAACTGAACCAAATGGCAGATGAAACACATGAGGTCACATTTGATACTGCTCCTTCTCAATCCTTGAAAGATTTCAAAGGTATTGAAAATCAATCTTGCTTAATCCAACAAACAATTAATTTGGCAAGCTATCAAACCAGGAAGCTGTCAAACCTTTATTTTCATCCTCTAAGTTTATGATTGCACACATTTCCGTCAGATCTGACAGGTTATGAATCTTGACGCTATAATAAAAAGAAAATTGATTTCTTCAGTGGTCTCACTGTAACCATAAATCGCATCATAACATCAGTTATGTAAACACAGAATATTTTGAGAGCTGCTTTCAAAATTGAACTGGTGACATCAAATTAAAAAAAATAACCTCTTTAAATGGTGGAAAAAAATATACAGTCATGCAGGCACTCTTTCATTTGTATATTAGCTTTGTTTAGGCTAGCAATTCTCAACCATTTGGGTCTCAGGAACCCTTTCCATTCTTAAAAAGGATCAAGGATCCTACTCAGCATTGGTTGATGTGTTGACTTTCTCTGAATTCTGCACGTGTAAAATTTGAACATATTCTAAGATACAAAAATTTTGGTGTTTTTTTAAAAACAAAAGTGTGTCCAATTTTGTTATTGAAATGATCTTACATGGAAATATTATGCCTCACCAGTTATCTCCACATGATGCAGCTTTGTTTAATGATTCAGTTATTGCAATGCCGGCCAAGGAATCCTTATGATCAGAAGCTTGGAAGATTTCATGGCCAATCTCTTGAACCTGCGTTGAAATCACCACAAAATAGCCCAGCGAAAAACCAATCATGATGTAATTTTCACCATATCTGAAAAAACAATAGACACCCCCCTAAAAAAAGAAACCTGCTCAGGCATCATAACTCCTGATAGAAATCATGTGGAGACCATCTTCAATTGTGAAATAACTGTAGAATTGAACATGATCAGAGAAACAGAAGAATTATCCAAAAATTAACTTAAATTTTATCAAAAGATAAGGTGCTGAGAGAGACTCAGTTGCAATTCAGGGATATTACATTTTAGATGGTAAATTATTCAAATCTCTTTTATTTAAAAAATAATAATTCCCCCCAAACTAACTAAATAAAACAACTGAAACTCAAAACTCACTTTAAAATTATGAATTAAACTGCCACAGGATGACAGATTGGGTTTCAGCTCACAAAAACAAAACAAAATATACTTGTTTTTAAGTTGCTTCACAGTGCTCTTTTGTTGTTGTTGTTGATGTTGCAACCCAATATAATCACTTCAGAGAAACATTATTACTTTAGGGGTTACTTACAATTTGTAAGACACTATCTTTCCATAACGTTTTTGAAATGCTAGTTCAATTGGCTTTTCTGGATCTTTGAAGTTAAAAAAATATAATGTTTTTTGTCCAACTACAATGCAAACCTGCCAAAAAAAGAGAAAGAGAATAAAGGCAAGAATATTTCCAATACAAACAGCCACACCTTCCCTTGTCCCAAAGGAGCTTCCAAAAAGACAATTCAATTTCCTTGGTTTTTCTTAAAGATGTTTTTATTTCTCATCCAAGAATCTTTTTCAGTTCTAACTAATTTTCTCAATAAAGCCAGTAAAAAATGAATATAAATAGGGTTTTTTCAAACAAATTATTAAACTTTATTGTTAAAGCTGAATTAACAACACAGAACCAAGCTTGAAAGACTGACAAATACAAAACATTGTTTGCAGGTCCAATTTTTTTTGTATAAAGATACTGCCTTATCACTTATGAAATCTGAACAAGACATCAGGGGCAAATGTCACATGGAAAAAAAGATAATTGCAATATATATATATATATATATATATATATATATATATATATATATATATATATATATATATATATATATATATCATACAACTGGGAAAGCCTATAGTTTAGACAAGATATTGAATATACTTCATAGACAAGGCTGTGCAGGTTAAACAAGCTGCCTTGTTAAGAATCAGGGCAACAGAGGTTGGTTTTGCTAATTTCAAACATAATTTCAAATGGATTTTTTAATGTTAACTTTTTTTCCAGTGGTCTTTCATTTCAGCAGATGAAGCAAGACTGGTGTTATATAGATCCAGCATGGTCATTAATAACCTACCGTGGTCTCATTTCCTCCTGTTTCTTCATCAGTCTTCATCTTGACAAACTCCATATTGCTGGGGTCTTCTCTCACTGCGGTCTGCAAGAATAAGATTCCAGATTAACTGAATTTATAGTATCTCTTTGCATAGAGTTATACCAGTAATTAGAAAATGAGACAAATAGGGCACTAACATGTTTATCAAGGAACTGTCAGTAAGCATTTGGAGGATATTTTAGATGCTGACTGGATTTTTGTATTGCTCTAAGACAGGTATATTTAATAATTCAGTCAAAGTGTATTTCATAATGAGTGACTCTTGACGAATATATCTTTTTTTTATGTACACTGAGAGCATCTGCACCAAAGACAAATTGCTTGTATGTCCAATCACACTTGGCCAATAAAGAATTCTCTTCTCTTCTCTTCTCTTCTCTTCTCTTCCCTTCCCTTCCCTTCCCTTCCCTTCCCTTCCCTTCCCTTCCACTCCACTCCACTCTACTCTAGAGTTACCCAATGGTGCTTTGCATTAATCACCTGTCATTCTAAAAACAAATCCTAAACTGATTAAGGTGCTGATTTGAGATATAACTGTTTGGGCATTCATAGGAAGAACATACTGAATAAATAGAGGAAAAGTACAAAGGTTTCCTGTATTTATTTCATCTCTTGCACATAACAAAAATATAAGTTTATTACCACTCTGATAGTGTCGCCCTCGTGGTTGCTAATCGTTATTAATTTGTCTTCTCCGCCTAATGCTATTAATTTTTCCTTGCTCCAGCAACCGCAGGTGATCCGTTTGGTATGCTTGCCTGGTAAAAGAAGACGGGGAGAAAAATCTCCAACTTTTTGCTTCTTAACAACTCTTTATTAGGGCCCGAGGCCAGCTTTCAAACAGCTTTAGAATGAGAAGATACATTTGAAAGTCATAGAAGATGAATAAACCACAACATCTCATTTATAACAGCAGAGAAATCAGGGAAAATATCCCAACAGAGCCAGAAAACACAAGGGCCAAATTTGGCCATTTGTAAAGGCGAGAATAGAGTGTTTATTCATGAAAGAAGAAAAACATAACAAGTATTTCAGATAATGCCCAGGAAGATTAAGCAATGTTTTCTATATTATAAAATATAAAATTAAATATATAATCATTTAAATGGTAATTCACTTTGTGGCTAAAATTCTGCTTTTCCCCCCCATGCTTAAAATTATTGAAGAAACCTGCCTTGTCTCCAAAATATGGTCTGAGTATGTTCTTGACTTGTAAAAGCAAAAGATCTGTGATAAACGTCAAAAACAAATAATCTAGTCATTTTTAAGCTAGTTCAGATCTTTGTTTTTGACGTTTATCACAGATCTTTTAATCCAAAAAATTGTCCTTTTAATCCAAAAGCTTGGAATAGCTTTTAACAGAATTAACTAATGAAACTTAAAGGAATGAAAGAAAGTTTACAAAATGAATGAAAAAATCACTAAGCCAAAGGCATAACTTGAAAAAGATAACTATCTAAATACTGCTTTGGAGATCTTAGCCTCTGCCAATTTGTTGTAGGATGGTAGAAATAAATTCCCAACTTAGTAAAGGAAATCTCCCCTTTTATTTTCTCCATCGAGATATTCCAGTGGCCAAATGCTAGAAGGGAAAAAAACACAATTTATATATCTGCCTGAACATCCCACAACATTCTTGGCAAAAGAAATGCTGAAATAACTTGGGATGACTGTAAACAGTATTAAAACACAACTTTGTGTGTAGCTGCACTCTTGAGCTGTTTACTTATTGGAAATAAACTACTTCTCCTTTGCACACATTTGCTGTTGTGGGATCCTTGTGCTGAGTTTGATGGCTCTCTTTGCAGATGTTTCATTTCCAAATTAGGTAACATCTTCAGTGCTGCCTGCTAACAAACCCCTCATCTGGTGTGATACAGATGCAAAAAAGCCATCCAGCTCAGAGCACTCCACTTGTAAATCCTGAGCTGCAAATATTCTCTTCTATTGGTAACAAATTTGCTTTTTTCTGACTTAAACCTGTTCCAGTTTTAAATACAACTTTTGGAAAATCCTTCTCTACAGTTTTCAAGCTACTGACCAAGGATAGGAATCTTGCGGGAAGTCTGGCGATTATATATTAGTACATTTCCTTTAGCTGTTCCAGCAACTAGTAAGGCTTCAGTTTTTGACCAACACAAGAAAGACATTGGTTCCCTGAAATATAAAAATTAAATAAAAATAAGCTCTGCCAAATTAAACAATATTTAGCTGATTACAACTTTATTTTTGAGGAATAAATGGTCCAACAAAAAATCCCCCTTATCAAGATCAGATCAGGTAACTAGCATGATCCAATTGTAATTAAAGTAATAGAAAATGGAGCATAAACTATGTGCGCAATATTTATCAACAGTTCTTGGTGTGAACTATTCATAAAATTAACAGAAAAGAAAACACAACAGTAAAAGAGTCTCATATCAAACTCTACACCTTGATATGACCAAATTCAAAATTAACATTTACATTTGGATAAATTCTTTAAAAATAATGATATTGCCCTTGCTTACAATTAATTGTTTTTCTAAGAGAGAAGGAAGAAGTGAAATAAGATGGAGGAAAGAGGTAATAATAAACTCTTTTGGAGCACTTCTTCATTCAATGAACAATGAGCAATATGAACAAAACAGCAAATCTTTAAGATTTGATGAAGGCATCTTTGTTGGAAGATGTCTTTTGTTAAGTTTTTTGTAATTTCTCCTGAAAATGACGGAACATAGTGGCACCCAGAAAATGACAACTTACAGGGTAATCTACTCCATATGGAGAACAATCAAATTTGCAAGGTGGCAGTCAGATGGACACACACACACCAAATGAGGATCGTTGAAATACATGGCATTATATTACATTACCTTTCAAAACAAATGTCCTCAAAATGTGTGATTGAGATATTATAGATGTTAATCAGATGATGTCATTTAAATATAGTTTACCTCATATATTTATATAATTCTAGAGCTGCGGTGGCGCAGTACTGCAGGCTACTTCTACTGACTGCCTGAAATTTGGCAGTTTGAATCTCACCAGGTTCAAGGTTGATTTAGCCTTCTGTCCTTCCAAGGTCAGTAAACTGAGGACCTGGATTGTTGGGCAATAGGCTGACTCTGTAAACCACTTAGAGAGGGCTGTATAGCACGACAAAGTGGAATATGTCTATTGCTATTACATTATATCACATTACATTACATTAATTTCATAAATAAATTACCTCATGCTGGTATCCATCAAACTGGTTTTATTTGTATTGGCATCCCACAAATAAATAGCACTTGATTTATCAGCAATAATTGCGAGAGTATCTCCATCTTGATCCCAATCCATTGCAATGCAGTTCCTAGCAAAGGACAAAAATGTTCAAATGCTTTTAATAAACATTGTTTTGTTGTCTGTTCTGCTCATATTTTAAAACTGCACATGAAGATACTGGCACACTATATGGAGAAAATCTATTTGGGTAGATACCTTACTTTCAAAACCACCAGTATCTGTTTTAGATCATCCATAAGTGAGATTTTAAATTTAAAGGACATCTAAGGTCATGAACTGAGATTCAAAACTTACCCCGGTAAAATAATTTCATTTTTCTTTTGACCATGGCGATCAAAGACTTTAACAGTATGACTGTACCTTTAAACAAATAAAGAAAAGCTTCTAAGAATGACAATAAGCCTTTTCACAAATCAGTGACTAAATTTTCTAAAATCAGTGACTAAATTTTCTAAAATCAGCGACTAAATTTTTGCATACCTTTGGAAGACAATTAAACAAAGAGATAACAAAAACAAATTTTCATTCCACCCCTTTTCATTCCACACTTCTGCAAGGTCAAACTCAGACACCGAGGATCTTTCATTCATTTCTTTTTCTTTTTTTAAACCTTACCCTGTAACCGCAATGTAGTTTCCTAAGGTTTTTTGCCAAGCAAATTGAACGGGGGCACTAGGTGCGTCCTTTTCTGAAAGGGTAAATACGCGCTGTGGAGGGAAAGAGAGAATTATACATTGGTAAGTTGTTTTTATTTTATTTTTTGAAGGCCTTATGTTTCAAATCTGTAGAACATAGCATCTGTTACAAAAGGCCAGTTTGCAGCAGTCTCTCCTGTTGGTGATGAAAGAAAGAAGAAGGAAGAAAGGAAGGAAGAAAGGAAGGAAGAATGGAGAAAAGAAGGAAGGAAGGAAAGAAGATGAGAAAGAAGGAAGGAAAGAAGGAAAGAAGGAAGATGAGAAAGAAGGAAGAGGGAAGGAAGGACGGAAGGAAGAATGGAGGAAAGAAGGAAGGAAGGAAAGAAGGAAGATGAGAAAGAAGGAAGAGGGAGGGAGGGAGGGAAGGAAGGAAGATGAGAAGGAAGGGAAATGAGAAGGAGGGAAGGAAGCCGTGGTGGCACACAGTGTTTAGTGGAGTGCTATATTGCAGGCGAAGTGCCCATTGCCAGAGGTTCAATCCTGACCAGCTCAAGGTTGCCAGGGGCCTTCCATCCTTCCGAGGACCCAAATTGTTAGAGACAAGAGGCTGACTCTGTAAACAGCTTAGAAAGGGCAGTAAAGCACTGTGAAGCTGTGTATAAGGACTACTGTTTGTGAAGGAAGAGGGAGGGAGGGAGGGAGAGGAAAATGGAAGGAAGAATGGAAGAAAGAACAAAATATTGTGTGTATGTATATATATGTGTGTGTGTGTGAGTGTGTGTATAAACACATAAATAAAATGATTGATTGATTGATTGGCAGATAGAAGCCAGTAAAAGACTCCCCCCCCCCATGAATTTTTTTAAACCGTAGCTCGGTCTCTGAGGGGAGAGGACTCCTTCCCAATGTCTTGGGAAAGATGGAAGGCCAAAAAGGGAAACGGCACAGAGAGGAGGAGAAGGTTAGAATAGAACTAACAGAGCTGGAAGGGGTCTGGGAGGTCACCTAGTCCATCCCCTTGCCCGATACACCGTTGTAAGCAAACGCCCGTCCAGGCTTATCAGCGACGGAGGCTCCTTTTCCCCACTGCGGCCTCTGAGTAGGCAGACAGGCGTTCCACAAGTTTCTCCCCCCCCCCCCCCGCGTTCCTCACGGAGGAAGGAAACCCCACCAATTGAACAGCCGCCTGTCCTAACCAACCGGGAAAGTTACGGGTGCTCGAAAGGGAAGGGAAGGTGCTGAGCCCGTTCCAGGCAGAGGAAACCGGCCCACGGGTGGCCGGGGTGGGGGTAGAATAGGCCCTCGACCGGCCCCACAGCCCCCCAAAGCCGCCGCGGCCTTTACCTGCATCTTTTTCCCCTCAAAGACCGAGCGACGATTTTTTTAAAAAAAAGGGGGGGGAGAGGAAGAGGAGCGCATGCGCGCTCAGGCGCCTAGCAGGCATTCGCGTCGGCGTCACCCGGGAGACGGAGGCCCCTAGAGATGTTAAAAAGGACTAAATGGAAGAGGCGATCGTTCTTCAGAGTGGGTATGTATCAAGAGTATGAGGGTTTAATAATGTCATATTAGGGTATGAGAAGTTAATGAGTTCTCATCCCAGAGATAAATTATAAAAGTAAAGATCTAGCAAATTACGTTATAAAGTATAAATGCAAAGATCTAGAAAACAATACTATAAAATGTAAATGCAAAGTTCTACATTTACACCATAAAATATACATGCAGTGATCTAGAAAATTATGCCATAAAGTATAAATGTAGATCTAGAAAACAACACAGCATAAACGGAAAGATCTAGAAAAGCCGCGGCATGTGAAACTGCGAAGATCTAGAAAGCCATGCTTTGAAGCATAGATGCGAAGATCTAGAAAACTATGCTATCAAGTGTAAATGCAAAGTTCTTGCATTTACACCATTATACATGCACGCTATAAAGTATAGAGGCAGATCTAGAAAACAATGCAGCATAAATGGAAAGCCACTGTATATAAAATTGCAAAGATCTAGAAAACCATGTTTTAAAGTATAGATGCGAAGATCTAGAAAACTATGCTATCAAGTGCAAATGGAAAGCCCGAGCTTTCTTGAGAAATCTATAGTACTTTAGGCAGCGTGGAAGGAAGGAAAAGGCGACCAGCAGCAAGAGGAATGCACTCAGTAACATCAGCCATGGGTCACTGTCGGGAGACCAAGTCATGGAAAGATTGTCATGGAGAAAAACTACGCCTCAAGTTGTTTATAAGAAACTAGCTGGATACCTGTGCTTCGATATGAAACATTGTGATTGGGCTTAGTTTTTTGGGAGGAAAATAAGGTGCCGGGGGGGGGGGGGAATTCTGCCTCTGCCTACCAGCATCCTCCACTATTCATCTGGCTCGCTTCCTGTCAGTGTGTGAGAGTTGAGGGCTGTTTGGAATCTGAAAAGGTATTTTCTGTGCGAGCAAGGAGACAGCAAGGAGCCTGGGCATGGCTTAGCTCAACTGTTCTGTACTGAAGCTTCTTGGTGCTATGAAACTGAAACTCCTCTGCTTGTTTTGCATTTGGAACAGATTTCTTTACAGGTGGGGAGGGGGAGTAGAACTCCTTAGCATCAGAGCATGTTAATAATAATAATATATGAAATACTGATGCTCTGATGGTCATTTGGAAAAATCCTTTCTTAGTGAGCACCTAGAAGCCAAGAGGAACAAACATGCCAAATTTCAAGTTTGTGGGCTTTATGGTTCTGGAGATTTTGTGATGATGTGTGAGTGGTCTTTTGCATAGATAGATAGATAGATAGATAGATAGACAGACAGACAGACAGACAGACAGACAGACAGACAGACAGACAGACAGACATAGACAGACAGACAATAAAGGTGGGATGTTAAATAAACAGATGTGGGGAAATCCAAGAGTCAGTGTGGACTTGATGGCCCACAATCAAAGTTCTTTCTTTTCTTTCCTTTTTTAAATGACAAACTATTTAAAAATATTGTCAGGGATAAAAGTGATTCCTTAAATCCAGAGAAATCATTTTTTAAAAAATTAATAAATCTGCAAAGGGTCTTGATTATTTCGAGAGTTCAAACCAGGAAGAAACCTATGCCAGCATAAATCACATTCATGCCTTTGCAGAGAAAAATTGTGGTGATGGAACCAAATTCCATTGATAGAAAACTTTGAAATTACTCCTCTGATGAACCGTAAGTGGAAAAAAAAAAAAGGGGGGGGGGGTTTAAATTAACTGATCCCTATTGGGGAATCATCTCTAACAGCTCCACCCCTGCCATGCCCCTTCACCACACCCCTTTACTCTTTGCGCTCTGATTGGAGAGAGGTCAGCAGTCCTGCCCTCCCAATGCTAAGGCTCCCGCTGACTCCCTAGAGCCAAGAAAGTAGAGAGGTGTCTTGACTGTCCAGCATAATGAACATTATAATTGATTTATAAACTTCAGTCATCAGCTTGATGTAGACATTGAGAGGTCCCAATATTTAAGATAGCCGTCTTGACACCAAATTAAAGATTAAAAAAAAGTGTCCTAGCCCAAGTCTTTTTGCGTGATAACTTTTTTCAAACCGGTTGAGATGCCTGCCTCCATGATGCTGGGGTGCAAATTTCCACCGGTCATCCTTCTCCTCTTAAGTCATCAACTTTTCATGCACGAATAAATTACCACTCCGAATGTCGCCTCTTCCACTGGAACAGCTTTTCTTTTAAAGGTACTGCTTCAAACAAACATTTTGGAACTTGCCTTTTGTCCAGAGCTACAGACAGCTGCTTTTGGATCAAAACAATTCAACTTTGTAGGCTTTTCGAGGAAAAGAATAAAATTGGTATTTATCGCCATTTTAATTCTGTCCCAAAGGTGCTTTTTTTTTCAAGCAGCAACTGGACTTTCTGGTTTTTCTTTGAAGGCGTTTCATTTCTCATCCCAGAAGCTTCTTCAGCTCTGACAGGTAGAGTGGGGAATGGAAGGATTTATGCTCCTTACATTGAAATCTTTCCATTCCCCACCATTCAGTCAGAGCTGGAGAAGCTTCTGGGATGAGAAGTGAAATGCCTTCAAAGAAAAACCATGAAGTCCAATTGCTGCTTGAAAAAAAAAAGCACCTTTGGGACAATCATGACCTGGAGGACTGAGAATCTCCATTGTCATTTTAAGTCTGCCTTCTCTGTTTTAATTGTTTTATGCTGAAATCCCATCCTGATAAAATTAAGGAACTTTCACGAGTGGGCTCACATGGAGAATGTCTGTTGGTCACAAGACAATTGAATTTTAAAGAATTAGAAAACACAGGTCTCAGGTAACAACTTTCTAAATGATGTAGTCTTTGCTTGTGAGGGATCCTTGGTGCTCTCTGAACTTGATTGTTTTCTTACAGGCATTTCATGACCGAACTAGGTAACATCATCAGGAACACTGATGATGTTACCCATAAGATGTTACAAGAAAACCAAGCTCAGAGAGCACCAAGGACCCCACATTTCAACACCACGCTACAAATATTCTCCTTTATCAGTACTCTTTATTTGTGGCATCATTGGTGTGTGCACATATAAAACCTCCAAATTCTTGGGACAGCTTTAAAATTGCATTAGAATTTCAGGGAAAGAAGTCTCCGTAACAAGGTAAGGAATCTCTATCACTTTGCCCCAGCTTCTCTTCAAGAGAATTTTGCAAGAAACTTCTAAAACTCACAATGTAAAAAGAGAAACCATGATGTTATGAAGAAGGCTGGTACTAGAAGGTGTCCCTTTCGAAGCTGTAAAGTGTTCATTATTATACAGAAATAATAGCACCGTCTTTTTTCACCCGTAATGGCTTTGCTGGAGCTTTTCGATCACAAGGAAACTCGCTGCATACCATGTAATTCATAACGGCAATTTTATAAACGTTTGGTTCCACGTTTTCAACAAATAAAAGTAGTTCAACATTAAGGGGGCCAATCTAATTCTTCAACTACCTCCCTTCTAACATTTCATGCACACTGGTGAAAAATAATCTGAATATAAACTATGGCGCTGAGGTATTGACAACAGCTTACTCTGACTACTATGATTTTAAAATTCAAAGCTATTATTATTTTGATGCAATCAGAATAAACCAAGCAGTTTCTGCTTATATAGCAGGAAGTCTCATTCAATCATCCCAACTACACCTTTGGTTCCCTTTCCTTTTCTGGTTTGCCAATATTTGATCTTTCTGACTTACTCCAGCTGAAAATGGTTTTGCAAATGCAAACGGAGATTTGGTTTCTATTATAGACTTTCTCTGTGTTATTCTCCACCCAGGGAAGCTGGACAGCTAATGAGTGCTGCTGTCTTTCATTTTTTTCTACCTCTCTCTATGGCAGGGAGAAATGTCCAATGCTGGCTGGGGAATAATGGGAGTTGGAAGTCCACAAGTCTGAAAGTTGCCAAGGTTTTACACCCGTTCTTGACCAAATCTGGCACACCAAATATGTATCAACTGTGCTCCTTTTAGTGGCGGATTATAAGCTCCATGAAAACCATCCATTTCTTTTCTGCCTGATCAAAGCCACCGTATTCCCAGGCAGTTATTTTGGAGTTGACCTGTGTGTGTTCTCAGAGTTCAACAATCAACTGCAAAATGATGTATCATTAATTTGCTTTGTTCAAAAAATATTGCAGAATCTTCCTTGCCTGTGTGCTTCAGGGTGCACAAAGAAAAGGTATATATTGGGAGTGATTGGGAAAGCTGTATTTTGTAAACTAAATGCCAATATGGCAATGTGGTTCTTGTACACCACCAAAGGAGGTAGATCCATGAGAAACCAATATTTGATGATGCACTTTCCAAATAAACCTCCCAATTGAACAGATCTGCAGAACGTTTTTCCAAATATAATCAGGAGAGAAGATTGATTTCATTTCATTCATATTGAGTTTTTAATTCAATGCAATAGAATTCTATTTTAATTAATTCCTTTCCATCTATTGGATACATTTTCCACCTGACATATTAGCAATTAGAAAGAGACGGAAATTTTTGTGGGAGAAGAACATCTTCTCTTCAGATGTTCGGAACTGTGAGGCCTTTGGATAATAAAGGAGATGGGAAGAGAGCTAGAAAAGCAGCTCAGGTAATAAGGGAGGTGATAGCTCTGTGAGAAAAGGGCAATGCAGGGAGCTCTTGACATACCCTCCCAATTGAGCCCCAAATTTCCGTTGCTAATCAAGACAGGTTAGTTAATTTTGCCCCATTTTATGTGCTTTCTTGCCACAGTTGCTAAGTGGATCATTGAAGTTAAGAGTAACACCATTGTTGGTTTCCCCACTGGCTTTGCTTGTCAGAAGATTGCAAAAGGAATCACATGACTCCAGGACACTGCAAGTGTCATAAATATAATCTGAATTTTGATCACGTAACCATGGGGATGCTGGAACGGCGGTATGAACAGTCTTCAAGTTGTTTTTTTCAGTCTCCTTGTAATTTCGCATGGTGATCGAACAAATGGTGGTTAAATCCAAGACTATCTATATTCCTTTTCTGTGTGAGCATCTGCTGCTTGGGAAATTTCATGGAACTGCATTCGATATGGGATTCATCTTGCTTCAATTTTGCAACCTGTCACCCATGTGCCAGTCTGTTGCACAAGCCTTGTCCTGTTCCTAACTCAAATAAACTAGATAAATTTCTCATCCAGTAGCTGCCTTTATGTCTTCATTTCTGGCTCAGAGAAGCCTGGGAAATGCTCCCACCATCCTGTTCGAAGGAGAAAGGCTCTTTCCTGAACTAAAGCCCCTCCTGGAATCTGAAGTCCCTCTGGGGTCCTCCTTTATGATGGTGGTGCTTGGCTGGTACTGAGTCACAAAAGGACCCAGACAGGATAAACCAGCATGCAGTAGTGGCAAGTAGACCATAGGTGGCATGTAGAAGAGCTGTATCAGGAGGACATGTGACAACTACCTCGGACGCTTCCCCGTATAGCACTCCAGATATCAGCTCAGAGGAAGATGAAGCAGTTGTCCTGGCACGTCAGGAGGGGAGTCAGTCAATGGCTCTGAGCAGCCTTCTGAGAGGGATTTGGCTGAAGGGTAGCTGCAGCAGGACAACTCTGAAGTTTCAAGTGGGGAAAGCATGCAACTGCAGCCAGGCAGGAATGAGGAAGAGGAGGAGGAATTGCTTTCTGCACCTGAGCCAAGAACATGTAGGGCAGAGAAAAAGCAGGAGTAGTGAAAGTCAGCCAGATCATTCACGAGGAGGCAGCCTTGCCCTTCTAGATAGTCTGCACCAGAAATTGGCTATTTAGCACAGCAGATAGATGGGAGGCAATGCTAGGAACAACATTGCTGTATGTCCTTGCTTTCAACTTTGGACTTTGCCTATAAATTTGTCTTTGCCTTGGGAACCTGTTTTGGCCTCCTGGACTGGACTCGCCTTTGCCTCGAGGATTAGTGTTGGCTTCATTTGACCTGCGTCGCTTCTTGTCTTCTTGCAGAATGCAGTAATGGTGGCCTGAGAGCAATGGAACTACTTCTGAGTAACTGAGCCATGCGCAGAAACTGCTTCTGTGTGTAGCCCAGCCTACCTCTTCGAACTTATGATGGCACTGGAAAAAAGTGACTCGTGTTCAGTTTTCACACTTATGGCAGTTGCAACATCCCTGTGGTCACACGATCAAAATTTGAGGGCCTGGCACCTGGCATGTATGTACATATCCCAGAGTCAAACGGAGGAAACAAGAGACAACGAGGAAATCAGATTCACTTAACAATGGAAGTGATTCACATAATGACTGTGGAAAATATGGAGCAGAGCTCACTTAACCATCTTAATTACTCATCTTACGTTGCAATGGGCTCAACTGTGGTCACTAAGTTGACGATTACCTGTAGCATTTAAAACAAGGCACAAAAGAAAATATAAAAGGCTGAGAGCAGGTTGGAACATCCAAATATTTCATAATTGTGAAAATCTACAGAGAAATCGCTACAATATGAAAAAATTGAGCTACAGAAATTTGATCTTAGGGAAATTGATCAGTCTTTGATATGAAATGTAACTGAACATCTGAAATGTACATAGGGCCAAACCTGATATTTTGTTGTTGTTAGAACAACACTCTGTCAATGCCTATATAAAATCTATGGAGACGTCTCATTTAGGGTCAATAATCATGGAATGTTTTGGAATACATAGTCACCATCATCATCATCATGAGTCACTTTTAATCAGCCTGATCAAGTGTTCTTTTACGGGAGAAGGCGGAGCTTCGTCTCGGTGCTACAGCTGAGATCTCGGGGCTCTGAGATCTCAGCTGATATTTTCACCCCTGGTCGGTCCTAACGGACCTAAACCATCCCGTAGAGACGGGGATCATGAAGGGCACAGTCCCAGGATCCCAGAGATATCGCAAATCTCTGGTTTGATCAGGGAGAAGCCCTTTTGCTGGCGGTGAAAAGGCAGCCTCCAAAGCTGCTGAAGTCGGGACAGCTCCGAGAAGAAAGTGGCTGGAGAGAGGGTGTGTTGGCTGGGTGAGAAATTTCTTTTGTATTGCAAATTGGCTGAGACCTGAAAGGATATCCTGAACAAAGAAGAAACCTGTGGCTTTATTTTTGTCTGACTGGAATCTGGTTGAGCGGCGTTTTTTTAAGTGATGTCAAATTGAGGCTTGGATTCTTTCCTTACTATTTTTTTTTCTCTTTTCTGAGGACTTTAATGTGACTTTGTAGGTAACCAGATTGAATTTTTTCTTATATATATTTTTATGCTTCTTTTGATTTTTTAATTTTCTTTAGGATAGAGGCCCCCCTTGTTTCTTCTGAGTTTTGTATACATTACTCTTTTTTCTGGCTGAGGGGGGAAAAAGTATTAAGAGACCTTGCAACACTGCCAACTAGAGGCTTGAAAGTACTTTATTTGAATTGGGGAGAAATGTATAAATACTCCTTCTCAAAGACATTTTAATGTGATAAGATGGAGGGAGAGCACAGAAAAATATTATTACAGGTGTTTTCCTGGACTCTTATCAATATCTCAACACTTGAGGCTTGGCTTTGAAGCTGCTGGAGAAGAGAGTCATAATAAGAGCCTTGGATAAATAAATAAAGTGCAGTGTGCAGTCTATATATATATATATATATAGACTGGACTATGTTAACATAATCATGATGGGAGACTTTAATGGAATTGTGGACAATAAATTGGACTATATAACAACAACAACAAAACAAAATAGAAAGATTCTCCCTAAATCTTTTTTTAAAATGACAGATGAATTAACCTTAAAAGATATTTGGAGAGAAAGAAATGTTAAAACTAAACAATATACTTTTTATTCTAATAGACATTTATCATGGTCCAGGTTAGATATGATTTGGATCTCAACAGAATTAATATCTACTATTCAAGAAACAAATATTGAAATAAGTACTTGGGCAGATCATAGTCCAATGACAATTAAATGGAAGGGACAAAAAAAAAGATCGAGATGGACATTAAACAATACCATTTTAAAGGAGAAAGATTTTATACAATGGATGGAGAAGGAATTGGTCTTTTTTTTTAAAGAAAATAAAAAAGAAGATACCTCAATACAGAATGTTTGGGATACAATGAAGGCATATGTAAGAGGTTTGATAATAGACTATACAAGAAAAAAGAATATTAGGAAAAGACAAACCTCTAAGGCCTTGGAAGATGAATATATAAGACTTGAAAAAGAATTACAGAAAATACCACAGAAAAAAGATATTAAATTGAAACTGGATGTAATTAAGCATAAAATGGAATTAATAGAGAAAGAAGAACTGGCACAGAAAATTAGAAATTCTAAACAGAATTATTTTGAAGATGCAAATAAACCAGGTAGATGGTTAGCATATAAACTGAGAAAGGAGAAGGAATCAAGAAAAATATTGAAACTAATAGATGATCAAGGTCAAGTTTGTTGTGGTAATAAGGAGAAAAAGGAAATTATTCGAGATTATTATGGACAACTATATAAACAAGAGAATATTGATGAGAAAAAAATTAAACAGTATTTACAGAATGTTAACTTACCGAAGATACCTAAAGAGACTGAAGAAATGTTAGAAAGCAATATAACAATGATGGAACTAAATGAAGCATTTAAAAGACAAAATAATGTGAAAGCACCAGGTCCAGATGGGCTTCCGGCAGAATTCTATAAAAAATTTCAAGAATCATTGAACACTCCATTGTTAGAAATTATGAATGAAGTTATGTTAAAAAAGATGACACCCAAAACATGGTCAGAGGCTTATATTACACTTATTTTAAAGGAAGAGGCTGACCCGTTGCAAATTAAGAACTATAGACCTATTTCCTTATTGAATGCAGATTATAAAATCTTTGCTTCAATCTTAGCAGAAAGACTGAAAAAATATTTAAATAATTTTATCCATCCAGATCAAAATGGATTTCTACCAAAGAGACAAATTAGAGACAACATGAGAGTAATTTTGGATACCTTGGAATATTATGAGGCTCATCCTGAAAAACAAATGGCTTTGATATTCCTAGATGCTCAAAAAGCATTTGACAACGTGAACTGGAGATTTATGTTATTATTATTGGAACAGATGGGCTTTGCCAGAAAATTTATTCAAGCAATAGAAGCCATATATAATAAACAGACAGCAAAGGTAATGATGGAGGGAGAATTTACAGATCTTATTAATATAAGAAGAGGTACAAGACAAGGATGTCCCCTATCTCCTTTGTTATTCGTATTAACTTTGGAAGTGTTGAATAGAAATATTAGAGATGACAAAAATATAAAAGGAATGAAAATTAAAAAGGAAGAATTTAAACTACAAGCTTTTGCTGACGATTTAGCTTTTATTCTGGAAGACCCGTTAGAAACCGCTCCAAAGTTATTGGAAAAGGTAGAGACATATGGTGAGATGGCTGGCTTGAAAATAAATAAAGATAAAACAAAGATTTTGACAAAAAACATGTTATTGAGACAAAGAGAAGAACTGACAGATCTTTTGAAAATTCAAATTACAAACAAGGTTAAGTATCTGGGGATATATTTGACAGCAAGATGTAGCACATTAAAAGAGAATAATTATATTAAACTTAAACAACAGATAATTACAGATTTGAAGAAATGGGAAAATTTACAATTGTCATTAATAGGGAGAATTTCAACAATTAAGAGGAATATTTTACCTAGAATTTTATTTCTCTTTCAAACAATACCAATTAGACTTGGAAAAGACTATTTTGAAGATTTAAATAAAACTATGTTGAAGTTTATATGGCAAGGTAAAAAAGCGAGAATAAAGTTAAAACTTTTGCAAGATGCTAGAAATAGAGGAGGTTTTGGCCTGCCTAATTGGGAATTGTATTATCAAGCTGCAAGTTTGATGTGGGTCAAAGAATGGATAACATTAAGAAAACATAGATTGTTGACATTAGAAGGACATGATTTACTGTTGGGCTGGCATGCTTTTTTATGGTACAAGGGAACTAAAACACAGGGGTATTTCAGAAGACATTATATACGGGAGTCTTTGTGGTTAAATTGGGAGAAGATAAAAAAACAATGTTATTTGAAAATTCCAGTTTGGTTATCGACTATTGAAGCATTTTCCTATCCTATGATCTATAAAAAGGAACAAACAGTTAGATATGGGGAACTGTTGGATGAAAAGGGTGGACTTAAAACGATCCAAAATTTAGAGGAACAAGGTATAAGGATGAATTGGTTTTCATATGCGCAAATACACTCAAGATATCTTGAAGATTTTAAAACGGAAGGATTCTATGATAAACAGACTGATTTAGATAAGATATTGATGGGTACTGATGAGAAAGTGATTAAAAAGTTATATGGTTATTTATTGGGAATTAAGCTAGAGGAAGAACAAGTTAAAGAAACTATGATTGCTTGGGGGAAGAATTTTGGATATGGGATTGATTTAGAGCAATGGCAAAAATTGTGGTCTCAAAATTATAAAATGACAATGTCAATAGCATATAAAGAAAACTTGTATAAGATGTTTTACAGGTGGCACCTTCCCCCGACAAGAATAGCAAGAATGTTCAAGAATAAATCTGAAAAATGTTGGAAATGTCATCAGATACCTGGCTCATACTATCATATGTGGTGGACTTGTGAGAATGCTAGAAAATATTGGACTAAAATTCACATGTGGTTGGAAAAAATGACAAAGAAACACATAGACTTGAAACCAGAGATCTTTTTATTGGGAATTTTACCTGACATATATAATAAAGACTTGAAATATTTGATTGTAAATGTATTAACAGCGGCTAGGATTGTATTTGCTAAAAACTGGAAGAATGAGAAAATGCCATTGCAGGAAGAAATTATTGAGAAAATATTGGAATGTGCTGAGATGAGTAGATTGACATTTGAAATTAGAGAACAAGAAGATAAACAATTTTATGCAATTTGGGGTTTTTTTTATCAATGGTTAGATGATAAAATACAATAATAGAGCATTAATATTATATATATGAAGAGTTTTTAGGATTGATTTGTTATGATTATATGATAAATTATAGAATAAACTGTTTGAAGTATTGTTATCTCGCAAAGCATGAATGATTAAAGGTATAGTCAGAAAAAGATTTTTTTTTTTTTTTTTTAGTAATATTAGAATATGGATTGACAATATGAGTGGTTATGCAATATAATTGTAATTGACACTATAAAATGAATGCACAAAACTGATGAACCAACCGATACACCGGAAGTATATATGAGAGTAGATGTTTTTAATGTTTTGTATGTTTGTCTGTTTGTAGAAAATTAATAAAAACTTTAAAAAAAAAAAAGAAAGAAAAATATTATTACAGGTGTTTTCCTGGACTCTTATCAATATCTCAACACTTGAGGCTTGGCTTTGAAGCTGCTGGAGAAGAGAGTCATAATAAGAGCCTTGGATAAATAAATAAAGTGCAGTGTGCAGTCTATATATATATATATATATATTTGTGAAACCTCTACTCGCCAGCCTTTTTGTATATTTCAATTTTAGTAATATTTTTATTTTTGCTTTTTATTTTATCCCTTTTCTTTTTTGGCTTTTTGTGCCTTTTTATTATTGGATTTTTCCATTTTGGATCATAATTGACTACTCTATCAGATAGATTGAAGGTCAAAAAGAATTTGAAGTTTTTTGAAGCATTAAAATGAAAAAAAAAGTGAGAAAAAGAAGAAAGTGTTAAATGAAATAGACTGTGTGTATTTGGATTGCTTGGTGACTTTGGGACTTTTGGAAATTCTTATTTGAATGATTAAAATCATTTGGGTCGTTTAAATTTTTTCTTTTTTTTACAATGGCATTACTTATGGATGAACTGAAAATGGAATTTATAAAATATAATCAAGAGAAACAAGAAGGGAAGGATTCTTTTGGCTCTATTTTTCATTTTTTAGAAATGGCAATTTCTACATATGAGAAACTACAAGAACAAGAAGATTGGGATGAAGAAGAAACCATCCTTAATGAACAAGCAACTTTATTTGGGGAAGAAAGGGGAGAAAGAGAATGGAGAATTTAAGACTTAAAAAAACAACCAAAAAAGGGAAAAACAAGGTGAAAAGTGGACACAATATCAGAAAGCAACAGAAAAGAGGAATACACAAGAGGGTGGAGATTAAGAGACAAGGGGGTAAAAAGGGTAGAGGGGAGAAACAAGGGAGGAAAGAAGGGAAGAGAAGCTACAAAGGTTTGAAACAAGATGTAAAGAAACAGATTTTATTTAGAGATAATGGGTAAACATATAACTGAAAAAGAGATTCTGCAAAGGTACATAAGATTGTGTTGTTGTATCTGTATTTGAAATAATGCTAGAAGATTGGAATAATATATGATTATAAAATGGGACAAAATATTTAATGTAACTTAGCGAATTTTTTTTTTAAATAAAATAAATGAAATTAAATATGAGAGAATTGAATTAAAGAAAGTAACTAAGCAAAATCTATAAGTGTTCCCATAGAAGTATGATATTTATTTAGAAAGGATTGTGTAAAATGTTTAAGACTTAAATGAATATTAATTTTAATGATATAATTTCAATTGCTATGGATTGTTGTTTTAATTATATTATATATATAAAAAAAAAACTTTTTTCTTTCTGTTTTAAAATATTGAGTTTATTTTTAGAATGTACTATGCAGAATCCGAATGAAAATTATGTGTTATGTTAAGCTTTAAAATTAGGGGAAGGATAAGTATGACAAGGCATTATACTCCAATCAGTCATTACAGAAGAAATTTTGTGTTAATGAGAAAAAATAATAGACAGCTGAAACAGGACAGACAAAAGATGTAAGTATAATGATTTAAATTGAGATGAAATAAATATAATAGAATTAAAAGAGTGAAAAGAGGGGAGAAGCTATATAGAAAATGTAAAATAGTAAATAAGAAATGGAATTGCTATATAAAAGTAAACATGAACTTGAATTTATGTCTGTACAAAAAGATGTAACTCGGGATCAAACTGCCGTCCAAAAATATATTTTATGTTTTCTATGTTTTGTGTTTTGTTGGTATATGTTTGTCTGTTAAAAAATTAATAAAAAAAATTTCAAAAAAAAAAAAGTGTTCTTTTACTGCAACTTCTTTGGAGAAGTGATCCATAAAGTGACAATATGGTTTGGCAAGATATGCAGGATTATTTCTAGGCTACGTAAAACTTCCTGACAAGACACAGGGTACCCAGTGATGGGAAAGTGCTTGAAAAACATACTCCATAACCGATGTCCAAGCATAAGAGAAGAATTAAAATAAGGCTTCGGTTTAAAGAGAAAAGAGTGCAGCAGCTCTCTGAAAAACTACAGGTCGTTATTGACTTACACCCAGTTCATTTAGTAACCGTTGAAAGTTACAATGGCACTGAAAAATGGACTTACAGCCATTTTTCACACTTATGACCATGTGTGGCATCCCCATGCTCATTGTGATCAAAATTTGGACAGGCAACTGGTTCATATTTATGATGCTTGCAGGGTCCTGAGGTCCCTGCAGTTCCCTTTTGCTGTTGTGGTTTGCCGGCAGCCGGTGCAGACGGCAGCGGAATCAGACAGTGGGGAAGAACGGGGACCAGTCCAGGAGTCTGGACAAGACTCGGATCCTGCATCTGATGCAGAGATGGGACCAGGACATCTGGGAGTGGGGTGCTGTCTCTGGAGCTTCCGGAGTCTTGCAGCAGTGAGGCAGAGGACCCAGGGAAGCCTATTCCCAATACACATGTGCACAGAGCTACAGAAGGCGAGAGCAGCTGAGATGAAAGGGGCGACTCGGGAGTAAAGCTGGGAGATTACTCCTCCCATAAGGGATAAAAATCAGGCCAAGATGATGAAACCTTTGCAGGAAGCAAATTAGTTCGGTTGGTTCATAGTCATTGTTGAAGCTCCTTGTACTTCAATTGGTTTGTTTTTTTTGTACTTTGGTTGGTTTCTTTTCTAGTTATTTTGATACTTCTGTTTTTGGCAGCACTTCATAGAACTGAAAGGTGTGTGCTTTTCTTGGGGGATTATTTGAGATTACTTCCGGCTGGGAATGAAAACAATTCCCAGTGTTGCAATAAAATAGGTTTTGTTTTTAAAACAAGTTTGTTAATATTTATGGTTTACGAAGCCTGGGTCAGAATATTTGCAACCTTCTGATAAGGAAGGTCAATTCCCTTAACAACTGCACTGATTCCCTTTCACAACTGCGGCAAGAAGTGTCATCAAATGGGGCATAACTCACTGAACAAATGCCTCACTTAGCAGCAAAAATGTTGGGGGGTGTCAATGACAGTCATAAGTCAAGGAGTACCTGCACAGGCATCAGAGGTATGGCATTTCTCAAATCAGAAGTACACTTGATATTTCCTTTGCATTTGGTTTGTTGTACCATGTCCCCACCAAAAAAAAAGAGTAAACAATAAAAGAAGCATTTGGAACAAAGCAAAACTTACCTCTTATGTCTCGCAAAAGGACATAAAAGGGAATTGCAAATCTGTGGCTAGAGGGCAAACAACAACACAAGTTCCTTTCGTGCCTCCAGAACAATCAAAATGAATGCCCTTTTTTTTCTTCTTTTTCTGATTTGTGCACTTCAAACATGCTGTCTGATCCGTAATGTATTTCCATTACCAACACATATAGATGCGCACATGAACTATATTACTCATGTGTATGGTTTTTTTTTAAAAAGTACACAATATTGGTCCTTTAAAAAAAATCCCTTTATACAAATAAGATTTAAGGTCAGTCTCTTTGCCTTGCGAAGATACACAGTACCTGACATATTTATGCTTTAATAATTGGAGATGAAATCACCAAAGAGTCTACAGAAGAGACCATGATTTCACTACTAGAGTTTGACAGTCACCACACAAGCTCCAGCTCTTCCGAGGCACAATGGTGCAACCTGAAAGAGGAAAAGAATGAAAAAGAATCATGGACAAAATTATTGATACGTTTCACAAGTATTTTGGAAAAGAGAAGGTTTTCGATGAAACAGCTTGCCTTCAGAAATCGTGGTCACTCCATCACTGGAGTTTTTAAAAAATACTCTAGACAGTCACTTATCTACAATGGTATAGGTTCTCCTGCCTGAGCAGGGGGTGGACTAGAAGACCTCCAAGGTCCGTCCAGCTCTATTCTATATTCTTTATCATTCCATTCTATATTCTGTTCCATTCTGTTCCACTCCACTCCACTCCATTCTTATTCTATTCTATTCCATTCATTATTCTATTCTTCATTATTCTATTCTGTTCTATATTCTAATCTATTCTATTCTACTCTATTCTTTATTCCCTTATTCTATTCTATTCCTTATCCCATTCTATTCTATCCCTTATTCCCTTATTCTATTCTTTATTCCCTTATTCTATTCTATTTCTTATTCTCTTATTCCGATTCTATTCTATTCTTTATTCCCTTATTCTATTCTTTATTCCCTTATTCTATTCTATTCTATTCATTATTCTATTCTATTCTATATTCTAATCTATTTTTATTTCCCATTAATCTATTCCATTTCATTCCATTCCATTTCCCATTGTCCTATTCCTGTTCCTGTTCTTGTTCCTGTTTCTTTTATTTCCGTTCCGTTCCATTCCACTCTATCTTAAAGACCATCCTTGTTCAAATTAAAGCCCAATTAGAATCAAGAGCTCATCTACTAGGCTCAACCTCAGAATCTGTTATCTGTCATCAAACCTCAGTTCCAGAAATAGTTAAATCGGATCATGATCGATCATCATGACATGATCACCATCCTCTCCTGAATTTATATGCTTCTCAATCTTTCGGCAACTCCACAAAAATGTTTCTCTTAATATAACATTTACGTTTCTGCTATGGTTCCCCTCCCCCCCTTATTAAAATCTATGGTCAACTTGTAAAACATTTTGTACATGTTTATAGTTGACAACAGAAAGAAGGGGGGGGGGAGTTTCAAAGAGCAGGCAGCAGTGGGATTGAAAGTACATTCCATTCATATTTTTCTTCAGAGACTGATTAGATGACTGAAGCTTCCGCCACGCAACAATGTAATTGGAGAGCATGATTGATGACTCTTGGCTGTGGATGTATTTCGTTGGATGATCCACCCAGAGGGGGGGGGGAAGCAGGATCAAGGCTGACAGTGAATTTTGTATCTCAAGAGTTGGCACAGGTTAATGTCGGATGTAGAATGTTACCTTCAAATAAATCTTTTTTAGTTTTGGGAATGTGGCTTAAGGCTCATGATTTAATTGGAGTAACTGCCAGAAGCCTGATATCTATCCTGTTAGGCTAAACAAAAAATCCATAATAAATTGTATTCAATTTCTGAGTCAGATGAACATAGTCCAGAATTTACTCACTTGGAATAATAAAAGGAAGTTTTCAAGTTTAAATTACAGTTGAGTTTCTCATATGACTCTTATGTGGACATTTTTTGCCTCTTATTAATATCAGTTCCTTTCTCGCATATTGAAAAAATAAAAGTTTTCTGGAAGCTTGATTTCACAGTTAATTAAAATATTCATGATCAAAGACCAAAGAACACCCCCCCAGAACTAGGTACAATAACATAATACAAAACGCACTTAACAAATTTTTCACTTAGTGACATACATTTTGGGCTCAATTCTGGCTCTTCTAAGTGAAGGACTACTGGTTAATACAAAATTGAAAAATCAGCAAAAATATTTTTTTTTTACATAGGATACTTAAATTAAAAGAAACAAAAGGTCATGTTCGAACTCTGCCTACTCCCTCCCAGCACTGATGATGTTACTTAGTTTGGTAATGAAATGTCTGCAAGGAAAGCAGCGAAGCTCAAATATGCCCAAAGACCCCATCATCTCAGATATGTTGGCTAGGTCTCTTAACCTCACATTACCTGTGTCCACTCGTTTATTTGAGGATCATATGATTCTACTGTATTAAGGTAGGCTTGTCCATCATATCCTCCCACAGCATACAGCTTATCTCCAAGAAGGCAGACTCCCACTGCATCCCTACTGATGCTCATTGATGCCACAGCAGTCCACATATCTGTTTTGGGATCGTATCTGATTAAAAAAAGAAAAAAAATAAGAAGTTTCCATTGTATTTCATTGAGAAACTGTCACAAAAATATCTGCATGCGTTTATATACTGCTCCCCTGAAACCCGTTTTGATTTTTTGTGAAATAATGATCCCACAAAAGGTAAGGCGAACCAGTAGTAAAAGAAATGCTACCGGTTTGGCCAAACTGGTATTCCCGACAATCAGTGTGACAATCAACTGTGCTACGTGATTTAATTAGCTAGAAAGCAGGAAATCATCAATTTCTTGCCCTCTAGCTCATCTAAATTGCACAGCACACCTGATTTCCCCCCCCCCTTGCTGTTGTTCTTACCTCAGATGGCTTCAAAATGCTTCTTTTTCAGTGCCCAGGAGGCTTCCCTGAGACCCAGTAGGCAAAAAACGGGGCATGGGAAGATGCTGCGCAGCACCCCTGTGCCCCGTTTTTTCTCCCAGGAGGCTTCCCTGAGGCTCACTAGGCCAAAAACAAAGCACTGGGGGGAGGGTTGCTATGAAAGGGACAAAAAACTTTTGTCCCCAGTCACATGACCACATAGCCACACCCACCCAGTCACATGACCACCTGGCCACGCTTGCAGAACCACTGATAAAAAATTTGAATCCCACCACTGCACATGACCAAGAGGCTGCTGCAACGGTCATTAAGTGTGGGAAATGATTGTAAGTCACTTTTTTCAGGGATGTTGTAACTTTGCATGATAAACTAACTGTTGTAAGTGGAAGCCTGTAAGTGGAAGCCTACAAGTAACCTTTAATTGATACAACTCAATGGTTAAAACAACAACTATTAGGTTCACCCCTGCCACGACTGTGTCAAGCCTTCGAGCTCAAGTAAAGTTAACCATTTATTGGGACCGTACCTTTCTACACAATCGGAGAGCCTTGATGTCAAGTTAGACGCTGGTGCATCATGACCCCCTATAGCATACAGGAAGCCATTCCAGGTCGTTACTCCCACGCCCCCTCTTCGTTTGGACATTTGAGCACAGGGGGTCCACTTGTTCGTGTGCGGGTCAAAGCATTCGACGGACTTCAAGCAAGAACTCCCATCTCGGCCGCCTATCGCGTAGAGCCTGTGAACGCCCACAGAAATTTAAGAGAGGGTTAACACTAGCTATCTGTACCCATGCACAACAGAATGGGGCAAAGCTCCAACAGACCCTGAATTATGGATCCAGGGAAAATATAATAATAATAATAATAATAATAATAATAATAATAATAATAATAACAACAACAACAACAACAACAACAACAACAACAACGTGAATGTTTGAAAAGTCTGAAAAGCAACATTGCAAATGTTTCGCAAGTTAAGTTCATCAGGAGGAAGCAACCTCTCCAGGTTTCTAACAATTCTTTATTCTGCTGAGCAAGATCAGCCTTTAATGCCTTATATAGGAAAAAGGTGCGTGTGAGACCCTATTGCCGAAGGTGGAATATAAACTTGAAATTGGAGCAATTTATCATGCGTTGTTTCCCATAACTTGCTTCCCAGAAAATGTAGACAATTGTGAGACTCACGGGATCAATACGGGACTGAACAAAGGGAAATTTTGGATCAGAAAGCAATTTTTTCCATACATTCCTCCACAGATAGTTCAGAAGTGGAAACGATTCATGAAGTAGAATCTGTTCATTTGGCAACTAAATGCAAAGGGATTTGTTTTTCTTTCCCTCCACCAATTTTCCTCTGATTCTTTAGGATAGTGATGGCGAACTTTTTTGTTGTGGTGTGCCAAAAGCTCATGTGCCGGTACCCACAATGCAAAGTGCCCCGCTTTCCCCTGTGCATGTGTGCACAACACCCCCTATCCTCTTACCTGCACTGCACATGTGCGTGCCTCCCAGCTGATTTTTGGCCAAGGGAAGCCTCTGCAGCCTTTGGAGGCCAAAAAACGGGGCTGTTTTTTATTTTCCAATACTTCTGGTTTTGTCACTTCCGGTATCTGGAGGCCAAAAACAAGCCCATTTTTCGGCCTCCAAAGGCTGCAGAGGCTTCCCACAAGCCTCTGGGAGGCCGAAAAAGGCCTCAAATGGCCTGAAAACCAGCTGCAAGGCTCACGGATGCGCAGTGCAGGTAAGTTTGGCTGGGGGCCATGTGCCTACACAAATGGCTCTGCGTGCCACCTGTGGCATGCGTGCCATAGGTTCGCCATCATGGCCATAGGATATTCCCAAACTTGTGGATTTCAATTGTACATGAAGTGGTATTAAAACATTTATCATAAATTACAGTTACAATTACTGCTTAACATAGCAGTTGTCAATATACCTAATGTTTCACGAAGAAGTTCTGACAACAGCAGTAAGAATACAGGTCATCCTGAACTTACAGTCATTCATTTAGGGACTGTTCAAAGCTGCAACAACATGGAAAAAAGTCACTTTACGATTGTTTTTCACACATACAACAGTTGCAGCAGCCACGTGGTTATGTGATCAAAACTTGGGAACTTTATGAGTTCAAGTTATGTGATCAAAACTTGGGAATATTTATGACGGTTGCAGTATTCCCAGGATCTTGTGATCACCTTTTGTGATCTTCTGACAAGCAAAGTCAAAGGGGAAGCCAGATTCATTTAAAGCCCATGTTATTAACTTGACAACTCCTGTCATTCAGGTGACAAGAAAGGTGGTAAAATGAAGCAAAATTCACGTAACAATGGTCTCGCTTAGCAACAGAATGTTTGGGCTCAATTCTGGTCGTACATCGAGGACTTCCTGCACAGAAGGCCTTAAATTTTGGTTCTCTGTACTTACTTTCCACTTAGTACTGCTACACCCACTGTACTCCTTGGAGTTGACATACTGGCCACAAAGTTCCACTGACGGGCCTGTGGGTCCCACCTTTCTACTGTGTTCAGGTAGCTCCAACCATCGTGTCCCCCTACAGCATACATGGGACCTTCCAATACTGCTACTCCTTCAAAGAAAACAAACATCATAAATTGCTCAGTCCTGGAGTTCTCACTTGGCCAATAAGGAATTCGATTCAATTTAATTCTATTCTTGAAAAGGAAACCAGATCTCTGAATTTTCATACAAGTTTTCAGAGAACATAAAATCTCTCCTGGGAGATGCACATGCCTACAAGGAAGATTGTATCCACAACTTAGTTCTCAAGTAGGGTATAAATAACATGAGAAATAGTTTAATATTCATAATGTTGGCAATTACTCAAAACACTTAATAGCAATAGCACTTAGATTTATATCATCTCCTTTTAATGACCTAATAATCCCTTGTGGGATGTAGTTTGGGCAACTGAATGGAGCTGAGTATTTACTGGCCAGATGCCCTTCCTATTGCCAATGCGGAGTTTTGTTCAGCGGATATATTTTCATTGTGCACAGAGAGAAATATTGGCCTCTACCTAGGATTGAACTCACCTCCTGATTGTGAGGTGAGAGCTCCACCTCTAGGCCACCGTACCACTCAGCACTTAAGACTTATATACCGCCTCATAATGCTACACAGCACTCTCTGAATGATTTATAGGGTCAGCATGTTGCCCCCAACAATGTAGGTCCTCCTTTTACGGAACTGGGAAGGATGGAAAGCTGAGTCAACCTTTGAGCTCCGTAGGGATCAAACTCTAGTCCAGGGGTCGCCAACCTTTTGGACCTCAGGGACCACCAAACTCATAATTTTAAATCCCGGAGACCATTAACCAGTTATGTGAGCATGGCCTAATTTACAGGTATGGCTTGGTAGTCATGAGATTGGCTGGGCATGGCTTGTATGTAAATATTATAAATATTTATATAAATATTGAATTTTTTATTAAAAAAGAGCAACCTTTACCCAAAATCAGGCAAAGCAGCCAGGCAGATTGAGTTGCTCACAGAATCACACTTGAGATCTGCGTTTCTGTCATCAGCTAGCTCAGTCTGCACTGCTTCAGTCTGAAGGAAGATTCAGCTCATCTAAAGATTAGCTAGAAAGCAAGAAATACAACAATTTCCTGCTTTCTAGCTAATCTAAATCCTCCCACACAGCAGAACAGCTGATGGTTGGAAAAAGGAAAAAAGTTTGCCAGGTAAGGAGTGAGTGGGCAGGGAAAGTTCCCACGGGCCATGTGGGCAGCGCAGCCTTGTGTTACTGTGCAGCCTGGATTAATTGCTTTGGAGGTGCTCTGTGGGTGATATTTCCCTGCGGACCACCAAAATTTTCTCACAGACCACCAGTGGGCTGCAGCCCACTGGTTGGCGAATGCTGCTCTAGTCTGTGGACAGAATTAGCCTGCAATACTGCATTCTGCTCCACCAGGGCTCCTGTTAGTTAATAATGTAAAATATTTGAAAGAAAAGGAATTTAGCCAGAGATAGTTGAATGGGAGCAGATTCTTGCTGTAAGTGGGAAAGTTTGTTCCTAACAGTATGGGCTCTAAATTGAGAACCACTAGTATGAGTAAAATTATTTAAGATTTAAAATTAATTATTTTCCTCCACAACAATGAACCAAAAATAATCTGCTCCCAGAATCGCTTACTTGAGTTAATCTGGTAAGAGCTCAACTCATTAACACTTTTTTAAAAACCAAAAAGTGCAAATATTTATACATACCAAGCCCATGCCTGTGAGTTGACATGGGTGGCATCACACTCCATGTTTTTGTCTTGGGGTTGTAACACTCCACAGTATTCAATGTTTTCAGTCCGTCTCTACCTCCAACGACGTACAATTTATCATCTAACACAGCAACTCCAAACTGCAATCTTCTCCCGTTCATATTTGCAACAGGAGTCCACATATTGGTACGGAGATCGTATTTCTCAATGCTGGTCGCTCCTTAACAATAGTATGTTAAAGAAAAAAAAGACTTGGAACAATAATTACAATTCTATGAAAATGAAAGTAGGACTCCATGAAGAAGGTCAGGGATGGTCTTACTAGTTAAATAGGCCAGATCCAAACTGAGATTTCTATTTATACTTGAACTATACAGGTGATTACTACAATTAGTTGCTCATGAAACTCTTAAATACAGGTAGCCTCAGCTTACGGCCATAACTGAGCCCAACATTTATGTTATTAAGTGAGACATGGATTAAGTTTGTTCTACCCCATTTTGCGACCTTTCTTGCTACATTTCTTAAATGAATCCTTGCAGTTGTTCCGTTAGTGACACAGTTGTTAAATGAATCTGGTTTGCCCTTTTGACTTTGTTTGTCAGAAGGTTGCAAAAGCTGCTTGACTTCATGACCCTGGGGACACTGACTACATGACCCCGGGAACATCATAAATAAAAGTCAGTTGCCAAGTATCCCAATTTTGATCCCACAGCCATGAAGATGCTGCAATGGTCGTTAAGTATGAAAAATGTTTGTAAATCACTTTTTTTCAGTGCCTGTTGTGGTCCACTGGTGGCCTGCAGAGCTGGCAGCAGAGTCAGATAGTGGGGAGGAACATGGGCCAGTCCAGGAGTCTGGGGGGGACTCAGACGAGGGTCCTGCGTCCGATACAGAGATGGAGCCAGAGCCATCTGGGAGTTATGTTTTGACTCCGAAGCCTCCAGAATCTGACATCAGCAAGGAGGAGGACAGGGAGAGCCTATTCCCAGTGCGCATTTGCACTGAGCTGCCAGAAGGCAAGAACAGTTAAGACAAAAGAGGTGACTCAGGAATAAGGTTTGGAGATGATTGGCCCTTCCCATAAGACATAAAGGAGGAGCAAAGGGACATGAGCCTTTGCAGGAAGGAACTTTGTTCATTCTGGTTGGTTTAAACTCGGAAGCTCTGTGTTGACTTTGTGCTGTTTGGCGTTGTACAGCTAATGGGCAATTTTGTCATTGGCAGCATTTCAAAGGAGATAAAGGTGGGTGCTTATCAGCCTTATCCTGAAGTACTGTGGTACACCTCTGTTGGACTATTCATAAACTGTTTGGGACTCATTATGGGCTGTGAATGCATATTCACATATGCATTCACAGCAGTTGTGAATTGTGAATTATTCCACAGCCATTGAAATAAAACCAAAAAAAAAATTGGGAACAGTGTGTGATTGTTACTGTCTCAGGAAGCCTTGGTTAGAACAGTGCCTTTGTGACTTTCAGCGGTCACTAAATGAACTGTTGTAAGCTGAGGACTACCTGTATGATAGGTTAGTTTTTAATCTTTATGATAAACCAATATACCTTTTGTGGCATCCATGCCTCCCACTGCAAACAGGACGCCCACAGTAGATTTTCTAGGCTTTGTGCGAGGGCTTTGCAACATGGGTCTTCTCTCTGGCAACAAATGGTACTTCATTGCTTCCATGATGAGTTTTTGACATTCAATGTCATCTCTGAAGAGCACGTTGTTTTCCATATCAGCTAGAAACTAGGTAAAAAGAGAAATAAATCTGCTGAATTGCTAAACCATAATAGTGGATCAGGAATAAGACAGCATGAAATACAAATTAATTTGGCACTGTGGATATCATCATTTTAACCTATCATCAGTATGCATGCTGAATAAATGCTTTGCAATCATTGGGGCATAAAAAGAACAAGCATTATTACTGGAAATTTCAGTTTCTGTTACATCAACTATTTTCTCCAGGAAACAAAATCAATTTACCTGAAATGTAACTACTTAACTATTTTCTCTAAGATAAAAACTATTTTCTCTAGGCTAAAAAAAATCCATTTACCTGAACTGGCAATTGCTCTGTTAGATGAAACTTTTACACAAAGTAATTGTGTTGCAGCAAGGTTAACTAACACTAGCAATAAACATGTAGTATATAGAAATTATATCACGTATTATAGCTGTGTAGTTTTGCGCTTTATGTGCTTGTAACTGCTGCAAATTTCATTAGTACTGTGAGCTTTGGTGAATGTAAGCTTGAAGGGTTTCTGTACAACTTAATTCCTAATGAACAAAGCAGTATAACACACATTTATAGGCATCAAGATCACATTTTACAGTGTTAATCCTCACTAAAGAGAAATGTGTTTATTCTAAATTATTTAGCTTTGGTGCATTCTATCCAAATCAACATACTACGTTATTCTTTAAAGTGTTGCCACTCTAATAACTGTTTAATTGATCTATTGAAGTAGGATCGCCTATAAATATTGATCTACAATTTAGTGAACCTTATTTAAATATAAGGTAACAGATGAAAATTTCTGACTCGTAATCCGAAACAGGAAACATTGTTGACTACTTTTTTTTTGTTCTTCCTTTTCTGACCAGAACTTTAAATCCATACATGCATGCTTTGGACATCTACGAAGATTCTCAGTCATCACGGTTGTCCCAAAGGTGCTTTTTCAGGAGGCCACTGGACTTTGTTTTTCCTTGAAGATGTTTTGCTTCTCATCCAAGAAGCTTCTTCAGTTCTGACTGGGTGGTGGGGAATGGAAGGATTTATATTCCTTGCAGACAGCTGGTCATTTGCATTCTTTTAGAGAACACAGATAAACCTCAAGTGGCCTCAAGGACTCTCTAAAAGGATGCAAATGACCAGCTGTCTGCAAGGAATATCAATCCTTTCATTCCCCACCACCCAGTTAGAACTGAAAAAGCTTCTTGGATGAGAAGCAAAAGGTCTTCAAAAAAAAAAAAAAAGTCCAGGCACTTCCTGGGAAAAATAAGACCTTTTCAGGACAGTCTTTTTTTACTCTATTTTATAATCATAACTGTTCTGCAAACAAAAACAGACCAATATTGTCCAGTTAGGATCATAGCTGATTCAGAGTTTTCCCTTTCAAATTCAAATTCTATCTGTATCACTACGCAGAGCCTCTCCAAATGTTAAAATTCAATTTTTGATTTAAGCTCAAAACCATGAGTATTATACGAGGCTCACATGCAGCAAGACTAAAGTAATTAAGTTAACTGGAGCTGACTGATTTATAAAGAATCCATTTTTCCGTGTTAAAACAAGGAAATCTCTTTTACAACTGATCGCCATGCATGCAAGAGGGCAGTTGGTTTGTAATTCATTTTAAGGCTGACATAGAAAAGGAAGCCATTGACTTTAATCATTTGGACTGAGAGCCCAAATATAACTTTGTCCTTATCATGTTCTAGATGACAGAAGCCCTGGACTTTGACTATAGAATATAATTGACTATAGAATATAAAATAACAGAGTTGGAAGGGACCTTGGAGGTCTTCTAGTCCAATCCCCTGCGAAGGCAGGAAACCTTATATACCCTTTCAGACAATGGGTTATCAAATCTCTTCTTAAAAACTTCCAGCATTGGAGAATTCACAACTTCTGGAGGAAAGCCGTTTCACTGATTAATTGTTCTAACTGTCAGGAAATTTTTTCTTAGTTCTAAGTTGCTTCTCTGCTTGATTAGTTTCCATCAATTGTTTCTTGTCCTACCCTCAAGTGCTCTGGAGAATAGGTTGACCCCTTCGTCTTTGTGGTAGCTCCTCAAAATATTGGAACATTGCTATCATGTCACCTCTAGGCCTTCTTTTCGTTAAACTAGACACGCCCAATTCCAGCAACCGTTCTTTATAATATTGGAGGAAAATATTTATACATTATCTTTTCCTCCAAAGTGAATATACATGACAGTGAAACAAATAATTGTGCCGGCTTTTGAGGGTGGGACCGTATCAAGCATGAAGAACTGGGACCACACATAATCTTCCAGTTAGGATGATTTATTCCTCAAGAATCTTATCAACTAAGAGTCAGAATTAAAATGAAGCTAGATAAAAGTCAACAGAATTTAAAAGGGGCTGGACAGATATTTGTGGGAACGTAACGATTCTTGGCTCATTCTTCTCTTGGCTCTGCCCTTGGATAGGATATATACAACCTTCATGTCAGTGGGATTTGACAGTATTTCACTGGCATAGAATAGCATTTTAAGATTCTATAGCCTGGAACAATTTATATAAAGTTATAAATCTCAGCAACTGGCTCTTTGGAAGTCTGCTTCAATCTACTGGGCCACAGAACATGATGATGGCTTGAGACAAATTCAGCTCTCCTCTTCCCAGGTGACCAAAAACAGCTATACTTATGCATAATTGGAATAGACTACGAGATACTCATTTCCATATCTCCTGATGTTTTAGTGCTGTGAAGTGTTCATTAACCAAAGATATACCACCTTCATGGAGATATGTTTGTAACTATTTAATTAAGACATCATGAATTTACATTCTCATTGAACACAGGCCAAATTCTGCCTGAGGAATTTGCATCGCTGGTGAAATTCCCAAAAAACATTGAACGGGTTTTGTATACTTTTCACAATTACAATAAAATGATTGTTTCAGTTCAAGAAATAAACTCCATTCAGTGACCGAGATAAAATCTTGCCCTGATAGAATTTTTTTAATGGATCAACAAGCTGTCTCCCTTTTAATGGCATTTATATTAGCAGCATTTACATTACTTGGACAAGTCTCTGTTTCATCCAACAATCTAATTTTCAATACCTGAAATGATGGCAATAATTTAATCAGACCTTTGTGTGAACTGGCCTTCTCTCTAGTTGATCGTTCAAAAACTATGTTTCTAAATTCAGAAAAGACATACATGGTCAGAAGGTCTTACAATATTTTTTTTGTTTAAAAAAAAGGAAAGAGAACATTAAGTGGCAATAAGTTATTGAGAGATATGAAGACAGATGATGAGCTGTAGGGAATGTCAATGACTTACCTGTGGTGCCAGTAAAGGGAGTCTGATGTATGCTAGGAGTGTACTAAGATCCTCCTTACGTTGTTCCAAATCATGTTGCACCCAGGTGAGCAACGCATTGAGAATAGTCTCTTCACTAGGTATGTTCATATCATCACTGGCTAATAACTTTGCAATTTCAGTGGCTGGTAAGAGGAGGAATTCTTGATTTCTAATTACTTCCATGAAGTGCTCCTAAAAATGATGAGAAGTATAAATAAAACCATGTGTATATGAAACGGAGGGAAAACCTGGACACAAATGCACATATTAGCCATTTGATTTTTCAGTCTTCTTTCTCAATTACTGGTATTATGAAGGAAATTCCAATGAGCATTCAAGTTATCCTTTGAAATAAAATTCATGGTAGAAAATCAAAAAAATAAAGAAATAAAATTCACTGGGGAAAAATTGATCTGTAAAATGTTTTACAAAGCCTAAACACTTCATCAAGAAAAGATGATACAAACAGCACAGCATTCAAAATATTTATTTGTATTCTCTCCTGTACGATTGTATTCTCTTTGGTAAATAAATATTTACTGAATATTTACTGAAACTGGGGAAAGGCAAAGTCTGGCTGGGCAGAGCAGGGGAGAGGTGGAATAAGGGAGAGGAAATTCAGAGGAAGACCCAGGCCTACTTCATCCTAGGGCACGCAGGGAGGAACAGAGAAGAGAGCAACGTGGGCTGCGTGGCTTACAGGGGAGGAAAGGGCCCTGATTCCCTTCATTAGGCACACCTGGAAAGAGAGTTTAAAAGCGATGCATGCTGAGTGCAACGTCTTCTGGGAACAAACATGAGTTTATCTTGTGCTGACTTTGCTTATCTATGTTCCTAGAGTCTTCCATGTTGAGTGTCTGGAATTCTTGCTCCTGCCCTGCCAAACTAATTACCTCATCTTGCCTTGATTGGATTTATAGTTACAGTTTTTGTTGACAACATTTTGGAGTTGAATCTCTGCAGCCAAAGGCTGTTCTTGGGAGAGTTTTTCTCCAGCCCAGAAGGTAACCAGGACATTGGGAGCAAAGTTGGAGCAAATAAGGGATTCCTACTTACTCTTTGACTGTGTTGCCTTTGTGCCATGCCCGGGTCATCACACAGACCTTTTCTGCAATTAACTTCCATTTGAAGTGCAATGCATAATTCCTGGTGTTGAATAAGTAGGGGTATTCAATGCAGGTAGTCATCGACTTACAACAGTTCATTTAGTGACTGTTTAAAGTTACAATGGCGCCGAAAAAAGTGACTTATGACAACCTTTGAGCATCCCCATGGTCAAAATTCAGCTGCAGTGATTAACTTAATAACCAAGGCAAGAAAGGTCGTAAAAAGGAGCAAAACTCATTCAACAAAGGTCTCACTTAACAACAGAAATCTTGAGCTCAGTTGTGGTCATAAGGGAAGGACTACCTATAGTGGCTTAAGATCTACTGAACCAACATTGCAAAAACAAGTGCAAAATGGCTGCTCCTTTAAATTTTTTGATTTCAAGTAGTTTTTAAGCAAATGAAATTAGTAGGGATTTACTCTAATTGAAGGTTCAATTGGCCTACACATTTCTGTACTGTTTCCATGGCAACATATATTTCTAGCCAAAGGAAGTGGCTAGAAATTCAATTTCATGTCTCCTTTGGAATTAAACTTTTTTTTTTTCTTAAACGGTCCTGGGAAGAATTGATGTAGCACAACTAATTACTCTGAAAAATCACTTTTTAAAAACCATCTTCATTTAAATTTTATTCAACCCAAACTGTTAAAGGCTAGAAGAGTTGTCTCTGGCTTTGTTTTATTCCTCCCCCCTCCCCAATGCCAATAGCCTTGAAAGAGTAATTTCCATGGCTTTAGCCTTAGGGGAAATGCTATAATACATCTCAATAAATTAATAAACGAGAAGAGAAAGTATCAGTGATAACAAAGAATAACAAAATCATGTATCAGAAATCACCAGGAAGGAGTAGTTCAACTATCAAAATTCTTAGGGTATATTTTTTTAGTAATATACAAATAGTCCTTGACTTAAAAATTATCCCTTTAGTGACTGTTCAAATTTATAACAGAGCTCTTAGTTTGTCTCAAATACTTTTGAATATGTCATCATGTTTAATTTCTTGGAATTTGTATAGATTTAAGTGATCTTCCTAGCCGTAACCTGTTGTAACTTTAAATGGTCACTAAATGAACTGTTATAAAATGAGGACTTCCTGTACCTGGGGAGGGAGAATGAGCTGAAGTAAAAAACAGCAGCTTGCCTAGTGTTAAGTCAAAGGGGGGGGGGGGAGATCTAATTATTGTCTTCCAGGCTTCAACACTCTTTGAAAATAAAAATCTTAACAAACACATCTAGGATAATGATGACGACGACAATGATATCATGGAATGATGCATAAAATTTGATTGACACAAAAATAATATTGTGAAGTATTGAATAAGATAATGAAAGTGTCAGGATTCTGGCAGTTTCCCCCAATTAAATCATGAGTCTCAAGCCAAACTTCCAAAATGATTTATTGGGAGTTAACATGTCTGGCACTGCCTGGGTGTAGCCGACTCTGAGGCACATCGTTCATTGTCACCCTTGACCCTGGTTTCCCTCCACCCCCTGGGTGTATCGTAATTCAAAATTCTCCAATGGGACACATCCATAGTCAAGAGTCATCAATCATGCTCTCCAGTTGAGTTTTGTGCGGCAGAAACTTCAGTCACTTAGTTACTATCTTTGAAAAACTATTTATGGAATGCACTTTCAATTTCCAAACTGCCGCACTGCTTTTTTAAACCCCTTTCCCCCCTCCCCTGTCTGTTGGCAACTTTAAAAAGTCCATAGAAATATTTTATGAGTTGACAGAAAGGATATAATTTAATAAAAATAACTGTATTATTAGAATTAAACAACTTGTTTAAACTCTTATTGTATCTGTATCAAAATGTGACGAGAAAGGGTATTTTTAAAAAATATATAATAATGGCATTACAAATTAAAAAGGGCATAAACAATGGAAAATTATAATTTAATTTAAATTTGTGAATTGTTATTAGAACTATATAATCTGGTAAATGCTACAAATAGATTATTAATATATAATTGGTAGTAAAAGGAGTGAGGTTAAGAATATGGAGATTGACACAAAAATAACATATTATAATATTGAATAAACAAGATTGACAATTTAACAAAATATATGTATTAGTATCAAATTTTAAAAGATTGTCAACTATATTACACAAGAGAAATTTTGTCATATTTGTATCAAAATGTAAGACACTATGTGTCATGCCCCAGTTGGAATCTGATTCGAAGGGAGAGGTGGAACAGCTGACAGGTAGTGGGAGTGTAGTTCCGGTGGCTGTGAAAGAAATCTGGGAAGGGCAAAGTCCAGCTGGGCATTCAGAAAAAGATCCAGGCCCATCCCCTCTTTTTCCTAGGGCATGGGAGAAACGGATAAGGGAGCAACGTGAATTACGGGGGCTACGGGGGAAGAAAAGGGCCCTGATTCTCTTCATTAGCTCCAGCTGGGATTTAAAAAGGACGTTTGCGCACAGCACCTTGCTGGAAGCAAAGTAGTGAATTATTTTGGTTTGTCAAGTCTTATCTGGATTCTGGCATCCTCCCAACTGTGTGTGTTTCATTATCTTTTGAAGACTGCAATTCCTTTTCCTGCCCTGTCTCGTTAATTGCTGCAGCATGGTTTGTGTTGGTTTTATTATAATTTATATGTACTTTGGGTTCAGACTGTATTTCTTCCCTTTAAAAATTGTTCTTGGGAGTTTTTTTTCTCCAGCTGATGATAACTGGACATTAGGGGCCAAGCTAGATGTATTAAAGGGATTAAATGTATTACCTACTTTTGTGACTTTGTTGGTTTTGTGTCACACGCCTTTGGGTCATCACACTTCGGAACCACACAGTGCACACAATGATATTTTTGTTGTGACGAAAAGATTAAAAAATGATTGCAAAAAAAAAGATATTATGGAATGGTTTTTCCATAAATAAAATGTTTTTTTAAAGAATTGCATACCATGGTGTAATTGTGGGCCACTTTGTGCAAGTCTGTGCAACCCTGCGCATCAGCAAAAGAGCGGATTCCAAGGCAATTTGAAGGGTGAAGCTGCTTCATCAAAAACTTGCAGCAAGCTTCTACAACCTGAGACAGCTGAAGAATGCAAGCTGTAGACAACAGGCACTCAATGTTATCTTCTTTTAATTCAAGACGACCTGGAATGGTTTAAAACACAGTTACTACATACAATATGATGAGTTGAAAGGCCAACATTACCCAATCAAACAACTAGTTATAGTAATAATAATAGCACTTAAGATTTAGATACCATTTTATAGTGCTTTACAGCCCTCTCTAAGCAATTTCCAGAGTCAGCATATTGCCCCCAACAATTTTCGGTCCTCATTTTACCCACCTCGGAAGGATGGAAAGCTGAGTCAACCTTGAGGCTGGTGAGATTCAAACTGCCAAATTGCAGACAGCCGGCAGTCATCAGAAGTAGCCGGCAGTCAGCAGAAGTAGCCTGCAGTACTGCACTCTAGACAGCACATTTAGACAAGAATAAAAACAAGAAAAACCCACAGACCCTTCAACTAATTTCTGTATTTTGGAAATCTGCCCTCAGAGGTTTTATGGAAAACCCAGGATGTGGGAATGCTACATAATAATGGTATAAAGTTGGTTCTTGAGACAGTTCTAACAAAAAGCTGATGGAACTGAAGTAAGGATTTGGATAGAGATCTCCAAGAAATGCCACGGACATCAGACAGACAGGAAACACCAAGAAATTTCTGGAAAAGGGGACAGATGTGTAAAACGTGAACAATGTTTTCACCTAGAATTTGTTCTACTATAATTCTGATGTCTTTTTCAGGTTTAAATACAACCTTGTCTTATTTCTCCTCCCCCCGAAAGTGTTTTTTTTTTCCTAAAGAAGTGTTATGTTCCAGAAATTTTAGCAGCCTTTAGCAATTTTGTACCAATAGCTAAAAACATTCAAAAAGTCATTAAAAAAAATCTCCAAATGACATTTTTCTGTTGTACGTAGCAAGTATGCTTTCTTGAGAAAATCTAATATAATTCAGACAACGATACAGTACTTTAGGAGTATAAACAGTATTTCATATTAAGCATTGTATATATTTCTACCTAACCCACTTCTTCGTATTTCTTTCCCCAGAATGTTATTTCTTTGATTCAGTCTGAAGAGAGTTGTGGATTTCAACTCCCAGAATTCAGCCAGCCATGTTGGCTGGGGAATTCTGGGAGTTGAAGTCCACAAATCTTAAAGTTGCCAAAGTTGGACACCCCTGCTGTAGGATTTTCAATGGGCAGGCAGTTGACAAGAAGAAATAAGACAAAAACCTCAAAGACAGGAGTATCCGAGTGATGAATGCAATGGTAGTTTGAGTAAAATCACCCTTTTAGCTCTCTGAATTTAGTTTTTTTTTTAAAAAAAAACAGAGCTTGCTAAGTCTAGATCAGTGTTTATGGCTATTATTATAATTCACATTGTATACAAAGTGGGGAATCTTTGTTACCTGAACCATAAATTTTAGCATTTCCTTGGCTTTAAAAGTAACTGCTTTACCTGTATAGGCGTACTGCACTAATGCCCATAATGCATTGGGTTCCACCCCTTCCATTTTGATTTCTTCTTGTCTTGCCTCTCGGACGTCGTTAGTAAACATGGCTGCAAAGTAATCCGAGACAGAGGACAGCACCAATCTGGGTCCACGTGAAACAGGAATGGGGACAAGGGAGAAGGCAATTGGTGCCTGAGTTAATTTGACAGCCTGGTTATAAAAGCTTTTTAAATAACAATCCATACAAATGAAGCCCTCAGTACAATCTTTATATTAAGTATGCGTCTGCGTGTATGTGTAGGGCAATGTATTTTTCTCTTGAGAAAAGGCAGAGGTGGGATTCTACCGGTTAGGACCCTTTTAGGTGAACCAGATGTAAAAGTTACATCTAGTTCGCCAAACCGGTACTTCAACTGACCGGCTTGCCCCGCCCACCTCATCCCTCCCAGGAGTCTTCACGCAATGCAGGTAAGTGCAGGTTCTGCATGGAGGCTCTGGGAGAGAGAAAAATGGGCCTTCCAGAAGTCACAAAACGGTCCTGTTTCCGGCTTCCGGAGAGCCTCCAGAGCCCGGGGGAGGCCGTTTTCACTGTCCTAGAGGTTTGTGGGAAGCCTCTGGACCCTTGGGAAGGCGAAAACAGACTCCCCTGGGCTCTGGCAGCCCTCCGGAATCTGGAAACAGGAAATTCTAGTAGGCCACGCCCACCATGGCCACACCCACTCATCAACTGGGCAGAGAACCGGTTGCTGGGATTATTGAATCCCACCCCTGGGGAGAGGGCATCAGAATGTCATTTTTTAGTGTGTGCCAGTGTATTCACAGAAAAAAGCGAGAACGAAAGCTCTTTTCCTCTTCCGTTCCCCCTTTTCCCCTCTCCTCCTCTTCTCATCTCTTCTTATGTCTGTTTAGCCTTTTCTTTCTTTTAAAATTACCTAGAAAAGTTTGACACAAGGAAAGCCATGTGTTCAGTATGCCCGCTCACAGTCACCTCACTTTTGTTCACCTCCCAGGATGGATTACTGCAACATGCTCTACATGGGGCTGGCCTTAAAGACTTACCTGTACATTTCAACGGCTCCATAGCATGGCAGCGCGCACACAGTATTGGGTAGCCCTGAGTTTGCCCATGTAACACCTTTATTGGGAGTGCAGCAGTGGCTTCCAGTTTCTTTCTGGGTGCAATTCAAGGTGCTTTTAAAATACCTTTAAAGCCCTCTACAGCACACAGCCAGGCTACCTGTGACACCATCTTTCCCTAAGGACTACCCTGTTTTTTTTTTCTTTGTGTTCACTGTAAGGATCTTCTGTATTAAGATGTGATTCCTACCCCAGTATTTCTTTGCTTTATCACATGTCCACCATAAATAATAAACAGTTCCTTCTTGGCACTTACATTTCCAACATTCATTTGAAGTACCTTTATACATTCTTGACAATTCATCTGGTGTTAGATACCAATGGTACATCAATGGTACATCATATCAACACAAATTCCTTGTGTATCCAATCACACTTGGCCGATAAAGAATTCTATTCTCTATTCTATTTTGTAGGAATTTTCTTTTATCATGTCATGTAAATTTTAAACCTTGTGCTTTCCCAGTGTTCAAGCCTTATGTTGTAGCCAAATTTCTTTGCTTGCTGAATCATGCAGTGCTTCACATTCTCATTCTCCCAAAGTTCAATTTCAATACCATTTTGTAAAAACCTTAGCAGTAACATCTTCATAATTACCATTCATGACAAGTATGAGAAAACAGTCGTAAGTCACTTTTTTCAGTGCTGTTACAACTTTGAACGGTCACTAAACAAACTGTTGTAATTCAAGGACTACCTGTATTGCCATCTGATGGAAGCTAGAAAGGGGCCTTTTTCGTGACATCTCCTGCTCCATGAACCTCCTCCTGAGGTTGGCTGGGCTCCACTCTTTTAGTCTTCGCTAAAGCCCATGTCACACTGAACCAACGGATGCAAAGAGGATGTAAAACGGACAAAAAAACTTGCCATCCGTTCGAAAACGCGATGTACTCACTGCCTCCGTTTTGCTTCCTCTCTATCCGTCCAGCATCCGTTTATTGACGTTTCATCCGCTCCAAAAGTTTTGGGCTGCCTAAAACATTTGCGTGGAAAATGTATCCAATGCGTCCGTTCTGCATCCGCTACGCATCCACTACGCATCCGTTATGCATCCGCTATATCCGCTTGGCGTCCGCTGCGCATCTGCGCAACTCGCATCCGCCCGGACGCAGGGAGGAAGCGGAACGGACGCGGAACAGATACAGAATGGATGCAGAACGGATGCAGCATGGAAACAAAGCATTTAAAGCGGAAAAAACGTTTGCAGAGGGGACCTATCTCGGATATTAAGGTTGTCTAGAGGATGCCTAGAGGATGCAAAGGGACACCTATACTGCCTATAAAAAGGGGGAGCAACTCGTCTGCATCTCACTTTCAGACCAGCAGCCCACCTGTGCAGACCTCTGCAGCCTTCATCTGACTCTTCCTCTGCCACAGCATCCAGTCATGTCCACCGTGGATCATACCACAGTCCTTTTGGCAGCCACCATCCTTCTGCAGCAGTGCGAAGCCATCTACAGGCTCTGTGAACTCTACTATGGGAAGAAAAAGAGGCGGCCAAGAAGCGTCTGGGTCCGAAAATGGATCGGGAGAAGAGCAGAGTACGGACTATACAACAAGCTGATGGTGGAGCTCAGGAGCGAAGACACTCGGGCGTTCCAAAACTTCATGAGGATGCCTCCAGCCATGTTTGACGAAGTTGTGCAGCGCCTGACACCCAGGTTGACCAAGGCAAACACCAACCTCCGGCCCAGCCTGGAATCTGGGCTCAAGGTGGCACTCACTCTGCGCCACCTGGCCTCAGAGACCACCTACAAGAGCATGCAGTACGGCTGGAGGGTGCCACACAACACCATCAGCATTGTGGTCAGAGAAGTGGTGCAGGCCATCATCGAAGAATACCTGGAGGAGTTCCTCCAGTGCCCCTCCACTGAAGAAGGATGGAAGAAAGTTGCAGAGCAATGGTATCAGAGGTGGAACTTCCCACACACCGTTGGAGCCATCGATAGCAAGCATGTGGCCTGCAAAGCTCCAGCCAAGTCGGGGTCCACTTATTTCAACTACAAGGGCTTCTTCAGCATCGTCCTCTTTGCCATGGTCGATGCTGACTATAAGTTCATGTACATCGATGCTTCAGGCTACGGCTCATCTTCAGATGCCCAGGTATACAACGCCAGTCATCTCAAGGAGGGGCTGGAAGGCAACCTCATCGTGGGCTTCCCAGATCCAGAACCCCTGCCCAACGACACGCAAGATGTGCCCTACTTCATCGTGGGGGATGACGCCTTCTCCCTCAGAACCTACCTCATGAAGCCATACACTTCCAGACTTCTGACCCGTGAAGAGAGGATCTTCAACTACAGGCTATCCAGGGCAAGGCGGGTGGTGGAGAACGCCTTTGGCATCCTGGCCAACAGGTTCCAGGTACTCCTCACCACCATGCAGCATCGCCCACAGACCGTGAGGAGGATCGTGGAAGCTTGCTGCATCCTGCACAATCTCATGTGCATCCGCTACCCAGTCTTGCAGAACAGACTCGTGGACCGTCAACAAGGCAATGGGGACATGGAGCCTGGGGAATGGAGGCAAGGGCGAAACCTGATAAGACACTCAGGATGTGCAAGGCCCCAACAGAGCCTTACGGGAAGGGAAGAAGTAGCGCAACCTCCTGAAACACTGGTGCAACTCCCCAGCTGGAGCAGTGGAGTGGCAAGACAGGATGGTAGATGCTTAATGGATGCTTCCTTCAGCCTGTCTCATCACACGGATGAGATTGGGCCATGTATGTTGGGTGGGCCTACAATGAACAGGGCGTTTAATAAAGAGTTGTGTTTGTGTTCAAATGTGTGGATCAATGCTTACATTGTTATTGATAAAAAAGGGCCCTAGGTGTGGCACCTGGGAGGGTAGACCATACAATCCCACTATGCTTGCACTGGAGGTTTATCTATCCCACAGCTATTAGCCATCCCAAATGTATCCCTGCTCATTCCACAGGTATCCCTGCCCTCCCCACTGCTATCTTAACCCATCCCACAAGCATGCAAAGGCTTAAACCATTTCTAAAAGTTTCCACCAAGACCTTTTTAAAAAAAACAAATGAAGCAAGTGTGTGAATCAAAGATAAACTTTATTGAACAACAAGCTGTAAAAAAAAAATGACCCAAGTCAAGTGTCCAAATAAAGTCCACAGGTAGCCAGCTACCCGGTCTCTGGCACTCTTCTTGGTCACTCGGAGGTGTGCCCAGTCTCAGGGGTGAAGGGTCCAGGTACTGTGGTGGTGGGTGGTGCAGGAGTGCCTGGCCTCGAGAGGACAACAGGGGACGGTGTGTTGAGAAAGCTCTCGGACAGCTGGCTCAGCCCCGTGATGCTGAGAGGTCCTTCCTCCATGCATGGGGTGTCAGCCCCAGTACTGATGACAGATGTACTGAGGCCGGGCTTGGCTGTGGGGTGGAGGAAGGAGTAGTGTAGTGGGGCTGTCTGGTCTGCAGCTGGGTGAGGACTGGCGTGGGTGGCATCATTGGCGTGGGTGGCATCGCTGTCATGGGTGGCTTCATTGGCGTGGGTGGCATCGCTGTCGTCGGTGGCATCATTGTCATGGGTGGCATCGGTGGCATCAGTGAAACAGGTGGCAACGGTGTCGCCCGATGACTCTGTGCCTGGACTGGGAAGGGCTGCTGCCTGTGCTGCTGAACCTCCTGGTAGCCGTAGCCCTGGTAGGTGAGGGGCTGTGGGAAGCCTTGGAATGGGAGGGACATCATCTGGGGTGGAGGAGCAGACCTGGACTGCGTGGGAGCAGGTTCCTCTGGGTCTGGAGGGTTGTAAAGCAGCTTGGTGATCCAGTCCTTCACCAGCTGGTACTGTGGATCCGCCATTTCCTTCAGGGTCTGGTTGACATAGGTGAGGAAGGGCTTGCGGTTGGAGGATGAGGAGTCGGTGTGGACCAGCTGAGACAGGAGATCTATGCTGGTGCAGATGGTGTCCCTGATCTCCAGCAGGACAGTGTGGCTCTGCCCCTCCTGCTGTCCGGCTCTCTGCCTTTCTGAGGAGGCGGAGCTGGGGGGGGTGGATGCGGCTAGGAGTGTGGTGGACTCGATGTCTCCTTTCTCCCACCGCACCAGGGAGTCCTCTACGCACTCCACCACGCTTACCACACCTATCCGCGGGTTCTCCGCCGTGGCACGCTCCACAGAAACCTGCCTGGAGACAGGGACTGACTCTCGGCCAGAAGAGGACTGGCTCTCAGCAGGCTGCTGGAGAGAGAGGGTCGTGAGAGGGGCTGCTGGTGCTCCTCGGTGGCGGACCTCACCCTTCAGGAAGCTGCACCTGGCCATGATGTAGGTCTCTCTGTCTGTCAGCTTCACATTGGCCTGGCCAGATTTCTTCAGGTGCAGCTTCCCGTACCAGGTGTGCATGTGCTTCCACCAGCCGAGGAGCACCTCCGAAGTGTAACCCATACTCTCTGCCCTCTCTCTCCAAGCAGCCTGCTTCCGCTTGGTGTCCCTGTACAGCCGGTGTCCCTTCTGCCACAGACAGTCGTTCTCTCTCAGCCACTCCAGCACCTCATCCTCGTGCGCCTCCTCAATATAGTATTGCCTCCTCTCCCATTGTCGCATACGCCTCTTCCTCCCTTTGGCTGGACCAGATGGGCCCTCATCAGAGGGGCTCCCAGGTAGTAGGGGCTGCTCCTCCACACCACCACCAGCAGCGGCAGCACCAGCAGAATCATCATCATCATCCTCACCAGCAGGATCATAATCATCATCATCATCATCATCAGCAGCAGCAGCAGCAGCAGCAGGAGCACGAGCAGGTCTAGCAGGACCAGCAGGAGCTTCAACAGAGTAAGCACCAGCAGAAGCACCACCGCCAGGAGCAGCTTCAGCAGAAGCACCAGCAGAAGCAGAATCAGGGGCAGGGGGCGGGAGGTTGGCCCTGTCCCTCTTGCCAGGGATGGCGGCAGGTTGCTAAGGCTTTCTCTTCCTCCCCATGGTTGTGGGGTTGCTGGCTGGCAGGGAGGCTGGCAGGGAGGCTGGCAGGAAGCCTGGCAGGAAGGCTGGCAGAAAGCCTGGCAGGAAGGCAGGCAGGCAGGCAGGCACCAACGCTGGCTGGAAGGCAGGCTGGCAGGGCAGGCAAGGAACTCGAAGTGTCCAGCAGCAGGTCTTTCCTCGGAATGCTGGCCACGTGCGAGCTGCTTCCCTTTATATCCGGGGGGCTTACGTAATACTTCCCCCCTGCATGCGCAATTAACGGTCGGCATCCGTTCCGCTTCCACTGTGCATCCGCTAGGCTTCCGCTGTGCATCCGCTTTATCCGTTGTGCATCCCCTATGCATCTGCTTCATCCGCTCTGCATCCGCTGCATCCGTTCCGCGTCCGCTTTGCTGAGGCCCCCCGGAAGCCCTGCGGTTGTGCCATCCACTCCCATCCGCTTCCATCCGCTGGGCTTCCGTTCCGCATCCACTTTGCATCCGCCCTGCGTCCTCCCCGCGTCCGTGTTATCCGCTCCAGTTATGCAAATTTTTGCCCCTTTTAAGAGCGGATAACAACGGATGGAACATTTTGCTCGTCCGCTGTGTCCTTTTTGCATCTGTTGGCCAGTGTGACATGGGCTTAAAGCCTTAAGGACCTGGTTCCACCCAGCCTCCTGTGCTCGGAGATTAGGTGATGGTGCATGAATTAGCACCAAGTTTTTGTTTTTTCCCTGTTTTTAATGCTTTGTGTTTTAACTGAGGGTGTTTTGCAATTTTCAAAACGAGTTTATAGGAAACCACCCTGAGTTGCCTGAAAAATGAGCCACCATATTTGAAGGAGGGGTTCAAAGAGACCATCGATGTCAAAATTGAACAGCCCTCTGTCAACAGAGGGGGAGGGATGCGACATCAACTATCTCCAGTCTACAACCCAGTTCTTTCGGCTGTTCCAAGAAGGCTCCACACCCATTTGCACCACTCAGGTGACCCTGAGGACAAATAAACTCCAAGCGGCCTCCACGGCTCTCTAAAAACAATGCAAATGACCAGCTGTGTGCAAGGAGTATAAATCCTTCCATTCTCCACCATCCAGTCAGAGCTGAAGAAGCTTCTGGGATGAGAAGCGAAACGTCTTCAAAGAAAAAACAAGCGAGTCCTGTTGCCTCTTGAAAAAGCACTTTTGGGACAACCGTGACCTGGATGACAGAGAAGCTCCATAGACACTGGTTTAAAATGAAATAAGTTAACAGAAATAAATGTATAAAAATGTCTTTTAAAAGGACAAAATAGGGGTTTTTTTTAAATGAAAGATTTCTGATACGGATAACAGTAGTTGCCATTATACAAAGAGCATTAAGATTAATGATTTTGTTATGGTTTCAGAAAAATCAATAAGTCTTTAGGCTTTTCTGTTGACAGCTACCAACAACAGACAAGCACACAACAAAAAAGCCATCCTTGGAATCACTAAATGAGCATGCTTCAAATGAATTATTCAAATATTCAAATGTTTCCAAAGGGACGACAGCTTAAGGGATTGAATGCACACGTACCTGTGTGCTGGAATCCGTCTATCGCCTGCCACTAATACCACATCGCATAGTTGCTTGTGCCTCAAGTAATTTTCCATTTTTTTAAACGTTTGCTCCGCATGGTTGAGTGCTTGAAAAAATTCATCAGACGTACAAGGCTCCATTGGACGAAATGGCAGGTGAATCTCTCCGCTATGGGAAGTTCTAGAAATGCAAATGGATAAGAAAAAGGAATTTACAGGGCGGATTTTAGACTAAAAGAGAATGCACTCCCTTCCCTCTTTGACAAAATGCAGGCTCTATCTCCTGACACTTTGTCAAAAACTGTGTTTTTTTATTAGTCGCGGAACTGACGGGAAAAGCTTTCAAGATTCAAGGTCTTTAGGACATGCATTTTTGCATTCCCGCTCATCGATGTACTGTGCGTGGATGGGAAGAACTGAAAATAACAGGATGGCATCTGGAGAGACAATGACAATTGTGTCAGAAGATGAAGTGCAGGGCTGTTTTTGCACCATAATACGTTTAGAGACTTGCTGATGGGGAGTAAGCAAAAAACACCAGCAGTTCAACTGCATACAATCTCCAAAGGCCAAGAAACATTTCCTGAGCTCCAAACCTCTCCCTCAAGTCAATTGGAGAACCAGTGAAAGCAGTTTGTGCCCAGGAAAGCAGTTCATCGTTCAGCAAGGTTGCAATTAATGGTACTCGCGTTTATAGGATCATAATTATGTTTTGAAATTAGCAAGCTGCAATAAAGAAGATATATAGGTGGATAGAAGGAAAAAGGCTGCAGCAACTTCTCGTTTTATGTTCTTGCATCAGCCAGGAGGAATGCAGAAAATGGTTCAGGTATTAGCAATGACCCAGCCAGAAAGTCTGCGAAATGAAGGAATAGAATAGAACAGAACAGAACAGAATTCTTTATTGGCCAAATGTGACTGGACACACAAGGAATTTGTCTTTGGTGCATATGGTGTCAGTGTACATAAAGGAAAAATAAAACACATTCATTAAGAATCATAAGATACAACCCTTAGTGATAGTCATAGATTACTAATAAGCAATCAATCATACTAGGAAACAAATAAAACAATACAAATTGTAAAGATACAAGCAACATGTTTATAGTCATATGTGGGAAGAGATAAGCACTAGGAAGTGTTATTATAATCTAGTAGTAGAGGAATAATAGTAATACAGACTTAGTAAATAAGTTGACAGTATTGTGGGAATTAGTTGTTTAGCAGAGTTTTACAGATATCGGAAGGAGGGAAGGATGAGTCAACCTTGAACCGGTCAGGATCAAACTCCTGGCAGAGGGCAGAGTCAGCCTGCAATACTGCATTCTAACCACTGCGCCACCACAGCTCCATAAATTATGTGGCATTCATAATATACCTTTGAATATCACATAATACAAGTAGTTCTCAACTTTTCTCAACGACAATAGAGCTTAACTATTGGGTGCCCCAGAAGAACCTCTCTGCAGGAAACAGATTTTTCTTTAAATCATTCATCTTGATATCTTGGTGTTATTTGTATAGAAATAGACTATCTCTCCGTATCAACCCTAAACAGATATATTTAAGAATGCACTAAAATCTAATAAATGCAGCACAATATATTTATGCCTGCCATTAGCATTAAACGTGGAAATGATCAGAAGAATTAGGACAAGTAGTCCTCAATTTACAACAGTACATTTAGTGATTGTTCAAAGTTACTTAGCACTGAAAAAAGTGACCTATGACTGTTTTTCACAATTACAACTTTTGTGGCATCACCATGTTCCTGTGATCAAAATTCAGTTGCTTGGCAACTGATTCATACGTGTGACCGTTGCTGTGTTCCAGTTGGGTTCAATTGTGGCCATAAGTTGAGGACTACCTGTAATTTATTGATGTACAAAAGAAAATAACTTTCCGCTCAACAGAAATGTCTAATTTCTGTACATTTGTAATTTTCGACAATGTTCACTGCATAAAGAAGTCGGCATGTTACAGTAATGGCTTTGCCCTCTTTTTAAACCACCAGTCCTTGGCAAAATATTAATATTTGCACGATTAAGAAGAACAAAGTAGGTGTAATACATTTTAGCTCATGCACTGAGCTCTAAATAATTAATCTGTTCAGTGTTCAAACTGCATTCTAATGATAGCAAGTATACTGTCCATTTGTTAGCCAAGTTTTAAAGGTAAATCAAAATATAACACCTTTCAGCCGTCATGCATCTGTATCATGTACAATGAGCAAAAATAAAATAAAAATGTACATTTTCTCTATAAAAATAGAATTAAAATAAATAAAGTATATTACTAGTATGCAAATATACTCGGATAACGGACTTCAAATGCAGTTCTTTGTACATGGGTTCGGAGAGAAAGCTATTTTGCCCAATGAGACAAACTCCCAGGTAAAGTTGCATACGACAGCCACATAAAGTTACATCATTTTTTTTAAATAAGTGACAAAGAAAACTCCAGCTATATCCTCTACAATGTGATTTCTAATTTGGATTCATCTAACCTGCTTCAGCAGAAGTCTGAAATAAATCCTATATTACGTTCCTATTCTAAAACCCAGCAAGGACACAAAAAAGGAATCATCATAAATATCGATCCAAATTACAATTAAACCAAAAAATAAAAAAATAAAAAATAGACTTAACAGGGAAAATATCTGGCTTCTAATTCTAACTCTCTTTCTTTCTAAAATCCTACACATTCAATTTAGCCCCTTTTCAAGGCATTTTGAATACAGATTAGCCATTACTTATCTGTATTTGCTCAGGCAGATTAATTTAAAAATTACATTTTTAAAAGGCTACTGAGCTTCTGAACAATGATAAAGCACAACCTGCATGCAGTGAGGCTTGGTATTTTCTCTTCTTCAAGGATTCCATCCTCAGCATCTGGAACCTCAAGCAGTTGTGGATCCTGGATGTTCTCCCTGGTGAACTCGAAGATGGGCACTTCCGATTTGGATGCCATTGGCCGGGAAAAGGAATCCGGCAAACCCGGTGGCTTGGACCTCTGGGAACCGACAGGTGCCAAAGACGGCGGCAGGCTGCTCGCATTCAGAAACTTTATCCCACTGGTAGCTGGGCGATATCTTCTGTCCCAGCAGTCTCCTTCATGATCCGCATTCGGATGAGGAAGGAGCTGCTGCTGGTGACCAAGCCGCTTCCATCTGAGCTTTAAGAGCTGCCTCACGTCAAAATCTCTACGCGAGCCAGACATCCTCGGCGAGAGCAAGCAATCGTCTAGGCAACGGGCACAACCTGCGGTGCACAAAAGGATTTGTGCAACCAACCAGGAGGAGAAAAACACATGGTCTGCCTGTACACAGCTCTTCTTTTTCCTTCCTACCTTCTCCTTTTCTTTCTCCCTCCCTTTTTTCCTTCCTTCCTCCTTCCCTTCCTCCCTTTTTTCCTTCCTTCCTTTCCACCCTCTTTCTTCCTTCCTCCCCTTTTTCCTTCCTTTCTTCCTCTCCTTCCTTCCCTCCCTTCTGCTCACAACGAGGAGTCAGCATAGATTTGTGCAACCAACCAAGAAGAGAGAAACACATGGCCTGCATGTATACAGCTTCCTTTTATTCCTTTTTTCTTCCTTCCTTCCTTTCTTTTTCTTTCTTTCCTTCTTTCCTTTTTCTTTCTTTTTCCACTTCCTTCTTTCTTTCCTTTCTTCTTTCTTTCTTTCTTTCTTTCTTTCTTTCTTTCTTTCTTTCTTTCTTTCTTTCTTTCTTTCTTTCTTTCTTTCTTTCCTTTTTCTTTCTTTCCTTCCTTTTTCTTACTTTCTTTCTTATTCTTTCTTTCTTTCCTTTCTTCCCTTCTTTCTTTTCTCTTTTCCTCCTTTCCTTCCCCCCCCAAGATTGCCTCTAGATATGTGGTATCAAAGTTAGGAAATCCTCTTAACAGAAGGAACGCATAATTGAAAGGAAATAATGAAATGAGAAAAATGCCCTGCTACTTTTATCAAGCTACACAAAAGACAGGCACTGTGTTATGTTCTTGCCAGTGGTTTCATCCTGTTAATATTAGTTTTAAGGAGTCCTAGTTTTAATTTATTTTAATTACACATGTTGAAGGGGTGGGCTAGGGAGGCAGGGAGCTACAGTTTTAAAAGCCAGCAAAACATTTTGCTTTTGTAAAGACCTTGCATATAAAAACATAATTTGAAATGAATTGATTGAAAGTTGAGAACTACCTGTATAATAATCTTCTAAAGCTTTGGAGAACAGTTAACAAAAGAAACAACAGACCAAAAAGCCACACAGAAAGAAGATGGAAGCAAATACAGTACCTTATACAGAACACAGAATAACAGAGTTAGAAGGAACCTTGGAGGTCTTCTAGTCCAATCCCCTGCTTAGGCAGAAAACCCAACACCATTTCAGACGAATCGTTATCTAACCTCTTCTTAAAAACTTCCAGTGTTGAAGCATTTACAACTTCTGGAGGCCAGTTGTTCCACTGATTAATTGTTCCAACTGTCAGGAAGTTTCTCCTTAGTTCTAGGTTGCTTCTCTCCTTGAGGAGTTTCCATCCTTTGCTTCTTGTCAGGTTGGCTGACTCCTTGCAAACAAATCTATTTACTAACCTCTCTGGTGGGCCTGTGGTATTCTCTTGGGAAATTCCTTTAGCTTTCTCCTGAAGTTTCCTTCAAAGAAGACCTTCTCCCTGTGGTCCAAGCTCTGAAGGAATAGGCTGAGAGGCTTTTGGAGAAGACTGAAGTGAGGCACTGAACTGCCTTTTATTTTGCATCAGAAACTGACTTCAAAAGAAAGTTTTCTTGATGCAAAGCAGATCTCCAAAGCTTCATAGTGGCCAAATGTACTATGTCCAATCCAGCAAACATCCAAACTATATCACTGCTACTTTAAACCAAGGATACAGAATCTCTCTATAGCAGAATCTCTTTGCCAAAAACTGAGATATAAACTAACTTTTATCAATAGAAGAGAATATACATGGCCCAGGATCAAACTGAGAAGTCTTTGGTGCTCTCCCAGCCTAGTATTTTGCTTGCAAACATCTAGTTTGCAACTAATAAAATATAAAATAAGCTTATATTTAAGCTAAATAAAAGGTAAAATATCAACTATAAACTAAATAAAAGCTAAGCATACTTTAATTCAAATTACCTTTAGTAAAAAATCAAATTAGCTAAATATTTCTGAAATAATACTCCCTCTTTAATGCGAGAGGATACATTTACGTTTGTGTCGATTCACGTCAAAATATTATGGCTTATTTCCTTTGAGAGTCTCTCACAAGACTGAATTTTGAGAACAGCAATGCCTATTAAAAAGTAATACTCAAACAGCAATTAAAATCTGCATTTTAGTCAAAACAACTTTCTACCCAAACATTTTCCGTAACTAATCAGTCTTTCACAAACACTCCTAAAAAGTACTGAGGCAAATTTCGAACAGATTAATATCTTCCATGTGTTTTCATTTCATAAGTGCAGATATATTTTGGACTCGTCATCATGCTTTACAAAGATTGCATCATTTCATACAATAGTGGGTTTTTGGGATCAAGACTTGGCCTGCACATAGCTGCCATATGCAATTTTCTCAGTTCATTCAAGGTAATTTATTTCAGACTTCATGATCAAAAACATATTTACTTGACTACAAATTCCAAAAAAAAAAAAAAAAATCCCAACCCCACAAGTACAAGTTAGATGCAATTAAACATATTTAAATCGAGCAATTATATGTTCTATTTACCATAAATCAATCCAACTGTGTCATATATTGTTCCACATTGCTAAACAAATTAGGGTATAACTATGAATTAGGATATAACCAGAGGCCATAAAATGTATTTCATCCTCAGATTTATGACATGCTAGTTAGCAGAAATATGGGAAGACGTAACATTATTGCACATCTTTAAATGTTTAGTATAGTTTACTGTCAGGCATTGCAACACAGAATTTGGAACTGACATTAAAGTCTTCATGGAATCTTACTTATAGTTATTCAAAATATATATTTGTGCTTCAAATCAACCTAAATCTAAATTCACACAGGGGCATTTTTAGTAGCATTTTTCGACCGCCTTCTTATAGCTGAGAGAAAGTGATTTGACTGATCAGAATCAATCCTGGCTCTGTGTCTAAGGTAGGACTAAAATTCACCACTTCCTGTTTTCTAGCTTGGTGCTTTTATTAATTTTTAATTTTTGTTATTAGCTTTCTGTTCAACGTATGAAGGTATGATAAGAATAACACTAATCAAAAATTATATCCTATTGCTAAGTTCCAGATAAAAATGGATAAACCTGAAAAGAACCTTATAGAACCAAAACAAAACCAAAATCTTAGTTTGACTAAGGTAGCAGTATTCTAGTGCTGGTATTTGAGAGGCTGCCACAAAGAGGAGGTGGTCAACTCATTCTCCAAAACACAAGAAGGCAAGATAAGAAGCAATGGATGGAAACTAACCAAGGAGAGAAGCAATCAGGAATTAAGAAGAAACTTTCTAACAGTGAGATGATTCACCAGTGGAACTGCTGGCCTCCAGAAGTTGCTTCATCACTGAAGTTTTTAAGAAGAGACTGGACAGTCACCTGTCTGAAATGGTACAGGGTCTTTTGCTTGAGCAGGGGGTTGGACTAGAAGACCTCCAAGGTCCCTTCCAGCTCGATTGATTGATTGTTAAGAGTTGAGCCTTCTTAATATTAAATACTGGGACAAATGCAGGATTGGTATGGAATACTCAACACAACACAAATAACTGCTTCTGATCCACCTTACACAAGCATAAAGTAGAATATCTCTGGATTTAAAAGGACCACAAGTTACCTTTTTTGAGTTTTCCATTATAAATCAGAGATGTAAAACGTTTTTAGACTGCAACATTCACTTATGTGGGCGGGCGCGAGTTCCAATAAGCTCAATAGGATGTACTGTTGAACAGAGTGCAAAGCATTGCACCGTTACTCCAATATTCAATCATCCTCTCTGTGCATCCTTAACTAAACCCCCTGCCTGAAGACAGTTGAAATCTAAAAGTATAAATGTCACACAGGCACACACCTCCTTCCCTACCATTCAGCCTTGTACAATCTGAGCCCATCATTCCTGACAGAGTGAAATAAAAGACAAAAGCAGCAAGCAAAAGGATCCCCACTATAGTGTTTTGCCCAGATTCTGCAAATTAATGGTTTATTCATTTTTAATTACTTTCATGCCACAATTAAAATTGCTTCTCCAAATTGCAATTGCAAGACTCAATCCAAATGAGAGCTGCTCTGGATGCAAACTTTTTTTCTTTTTCTTTCTCTTTTTTTCTCTCTTCTTTCTTTTCTTTCTTTCATTTTCTCTTTCTTTCCTTCCCTTCCCTTCCTTCCTCCCTCCCCCCTCTCTCTTTCATTTATTGGCCACCCATCTTACCAGGAGGTGACTCTGGGTGGCTTACAGTACAGTTCATTTAGTGACCAAAGTTAAAACAGCACTGAAAAAAGTAACTTATGACCGTTTTTCACAATTATGACCTCTGCAACATCCCCATGGTCACATGATACAAATTCAGATGCTTATACATATCACCGTTGCTATGTCCCATGATCACTCAATCCCCTTTTGTGACCTTCTGATGAGCAACCTCAAAGGGAAAATCCAGATTCACTTCACAACGTTGATTCACTGAGCAACAGACCCAAGGAAGATCGTAAAATAGGGCAAAGCTCACTAAACAAATGTCTCGCTTAACCACAGAAATCTGGAGCTGAAATATGGTCATTAAGTCAAGGACTACCTGAATTACAAAGCTTATAATACTTGCAGATTCTCCATTGATTTAACCACCCACAAATCATAATCCAACCTTGACTTAGGCAGAGCCTGTCTGTCTGTCTATGTGCGTGCACACTCATGACTCCTATCATTTGCTTATCATTTGCATCTCCACCAAAGGGGGGGAAAAACTAAATTGCAATATGGTGCAATATGGAAAGGCATAGTTAGCAAAGGCATAACTGCCTTTCCTGATGCTTTATTTCCTCTTTTCTTGTATTTATTTTGGAGTGTTTTCTATTCTAGAGAGTAGCGGTAAGGTTCAGTGATTGAGGGTCCAGACCACAGGAAATTGTTGTTATTAAACCCTGAAGCCCAAACCGATACAGTCTGGGAAAACATTGCCCAGTCTGTTCCTGTTCCAGTCTTCATCCTGTATCCATGAATTTATTTTATTTTATTCCGTTTTTTTTTTCTTTTATCCCATTAATTCCGCATAGATTAAGCATACTCTTTTAAGACAATACTCACCAGAAGCACCTTATAATGGTAATTATGGTATCAAAACGCTGGAAAATCAGATGGCATCTTGTTCAAGCTTTCCTGGAGGGTGGGCAGCTTCAAGATGGACAAAACAATTCAACCTGCAAATGTAAGGTTTAAAAAGCAACTATCTTAGTTTGTAGAAACTTCCCTCTTGACCAACCCTATTCTGTAGTACACAACCCTCTTTTGGTTGTACATTTCTGATAGTATGTTATTTTTATAGTTTTATTTACTTTTTATTTATTTTTTTTAAACTGCTGTAAGCCATTCAAGAGTTACGCTATGGTCAGACAGGCAGTCAATAAACTGAATAAGTAAAATATAAAATAAAACATAAAATGTAACATATAATATAAAATACAAAATGTATATAATATAAAATACAAAATAAAAATATAAAATAAGATATAGAATATAATATAAAAGACAAAAGATAATATAAAATAAAAGACAAAAGATAACATAACAATATAAAAGAAAAGAAAATGCAAAATAAGGTATAAAATAAAGTAGAAATTAAAATATAAAATATAAGAGGTAAAAGGTAATATAAAATATGGGATAACACACAATGTAAAAGATAAAAGATAAAATAAAAAGATAAAATACAGTATAAATCAAAATATAAAATATAGCATAAAATAAGATATAAAATAAAAAGATAAAATAAAATACAAATTAAAATATAAAATCAAAGACAAAAGATTACATACCAGGTAAAATAAAAGATAAAGTGAACCCTCCCTTTCAAGGAGCCCCACTCGTGGGGCAGGCGGCAAAGGCAAGCCTCAATGCCGCCACAACAAACACACTTTGCACCCCAGATCCGAGCGGGTCGGCAAAGGCACTCTGCACATGCTCAGGGGACCTCTGATTCACCACGCTGCCTCCTCACACACACTTTCCAAAACTTTCTCCCCCGCCCCCAGCGCAGGGATGTGGTTTGTGGGGGGGAGGCTGAGCCCCAAAGTGGGGCACCTCTAAAGGAAGCCCCCCCTCCCTCCCTCCCTCCCCTCAGAGGACCCACCCCCCCCCCCCCCGCAGGAAAAAAAAAAAAAAGGCGGACGAGGGCAGCCTCCCCCCGCCCCAGCCTCCCTCAGCCATGGATGCTGCCGCCCAGCCCAGCCCTGCTTCTCACCTGAACCCCGGGGGTGGAGGAGAGGGAAGGACCCCAGGCCCGACCCCGAAACAAACCCCGGTTCAGACGACGAGCGGAAAAGCGCGCCGCCCCCCCCCACGCACATACTCCTCGACGCCCCCCTCGCCTCCTCCTTCTCGGCCGCTCGGCCACGCCCTCTTTCTCCGGGCCCACCCACCGAGGCAGGGCGACGAGCGCGAGGAGGTCTTGGCCACGCCCCCTTCTCTTTCCCCGCCCCGCCTTTTTCTCTGCCTGCCTTTGGGGGAAGGGCCCTTTGCCTTATCGAACGTCGGCCGACGGCTGGCTGCGCGCGCAAACGCCGCTCTTCCGAACGGAAAGTGGAGGGGGAGGCGGAGAGAAAAGTGGGAGGGGCGAGCGGGCGGCTGTGGGTTTTTGTTGTTGTTTTTTTTTCCTTTCCCTTCCTTTCGGTTCGCTCTTTTCGGAGCGGAGGCGGGGCGCTTGCTCCGGAGGCGGGACAAGGATGTTGTTTTTTTTGGGGGGGGGGGGGAAAACCGGCTGCTTTTGCGCATGAGCGTTTTAAAGCAAGAGTCTCCGAACTTGCCCACGGTTAAGATTTTTGGACTTCAACTCCCAGAATTCCTGAGCTAACAAGACTGGAGAAGGAATTCTGGGAGTTGAAGCCCACAAGTCTTAAAGCTGTCAAGTTTGAAGGCCCCTGTTCTTTTCCCAAAGCTCTCTCGCCTCTAATTTGGGAGGGAGGATGAAGAGTTGGAAGAAAGATATGTTAATTTATGCAAGAAGAAAGAATTTATTGATCCTTTTGTTTCCCTAGTAATCTGGTTAAATATTTTCCATAATTTCTCCTGAGCCTTAGCAGATACAATGTAAAGTTCTTTATTTTGAAGAATAATATCCCCAATCAATTTTACATGATGTAAATACTGTTTACAAAGTGTTGTTCCTGCTGGGGAGAATAAGGAAGGACAAGATGGTAAGGATCATTTTTCAAAGTGCAATTGCTGCTTGCATCCCACAAAAAATTGTATATTTCCCATGAGTACAAGGCCACAGGAACAAATAATAAACCTTCAAAAAAAAGCCACCAATGTCACTTCAACTCCTGTCATTCATTGTTTATACCAATTATCTACGTGCAAATATGTAGAAGTTCACCCCATTTTTCCTTCATCCTTTACAAACTTTATATCTAGATATAAAAATGAAATATCACTCATGCATCAACACAAAATCTTCAGAACCATAAAGCCTACAAAGTTGAAAATTGGCACATATGTTCCTCTTGGCTTCTAGGTCCTCACTAAGAAAAGATTTTTTGAAATGACCATCAGAGTATTAGTATTTCTATAGTATTATTAACATGCACTGATTCTAAGGAGTTCTACTCCCCCTCCCCATCTGAAAAGAAATCTCTTCCAAATGCAAAACCCAAGCAGAGGAGAGGAGTTTCAGTTTCAGTTTCACAGCACCAAGCAGCTTTAATACAGAACAGTTGAGCTAAGCCACGCCCAGGCTCCTTGCTGGCTCCTTGCTCATGCAGCAAATACTCTTTCAGTTTCAAAACAGCCCTCAACTCTCTCACACATTGACAGGATGCTAGCCAGATGAATACCAATGGATGTTGGTCAGCAGAGGCACAATTTTCCCCCTTTATTTTCCTCCCCAAAAACTGAGCCGGACCACATAGTTTTGTAGCAAAGCATGGGTATCAAACTAGTGGTTTTTTTTATAAAAGGAATAGAAACAGAGAAGATAGATAGAACAAGATAGAAATAAAAGGATACTATAGCATCAAGTGATTAAAAGAATTGCAGTGCAAATGGGCTGGTCGTAGAGGAAGAGGAACAGATGGCAGGTGGACCAAAGCAATCAGAGAATGGATCCCACTCAATCAAAAATGTCCACCAAAGAGACCTAAAGCAAGTCCTTGACTTACAACAGTTTTCGCTTAGTTGCACAACGGCACTGAAAAAAGTGACTTATGACACGTTTTTCACATTTCACAGTTGCAGCATCCAATGGCCACGTGACCTACATTCGGATATCTTGACCACTGATTCACATTTACGGCGGTGGCAGGGTCCCTGGCAGGGCCATGTGATCACATTTTTGCAACCACCTGACCAGCAAAATCATCAGGGAAACCAGATTCACCCATAATTTAGCAACCGCCATGGTTTTACCACTTAAAAAATGTGGCAAGAAAAGTGGCCAAACTCACTTAACACATGTTTCTTAACAATATAAATTTGGGGGCTCAGTTGTGATCGCAAGATTGAGGACAAATCTGTATTGCGGGCTCAACAAGGAAAGAAAAGCTCAAGGCCGTATTGTTTGGAAGCATACAGAAGGGGCCTGCATCCTGCAGTCGATAGACAACGGCTAAAATGATGACGAGACATGTTGTTAAAAGAGGCAATTCATCTTTTTTACACCCTGAGCTCTTAGGGTGAGTACAAATGGCCTTTTCTTTTCTTTTTGAGGTGCAAATCTGCTGTGGAGCTGGCAGCAGATTCAGACAGTGAGGAGGTTGGGTGGGTGGGGAACATGGGCCAGTCCTGGAGTCTGGGGAAGACTCTGACGAGTGCTCTGCTTCAGAAGCAGAGATGGAGCCAGGGCCATCCGACAGTTATCAGCTGCCTTTGGGGATCAGTGGGGCAGAAGAATAGCTGGAGCCTGTTCCTGATGTGCGTATGCACAGAGCTGCCAGAAGGAAACAGTTAAGGAACAAGGGTTGATTCAGGAGTAAAGCCATAGGTGGATGGTGAATGGCCCCTTCCATAGGAAATGAAGAGGAGCGAAAGGGGCGTGGCGTCTGCAGAAGACAATTAGTTCAATTCATTTGGATGAAGATCTGTTCCTGATATCTCTCCAAGTAATTGCTGCTACAGCGTGGTGTTTGGAAGATATCAGCCAGGCAACTCTCCAAGCCTGATAAAAGGTCTGTAAAGTGAAATCTCTTGAAAGGCTGTTGTTTGGCAGGACTTTGCTGGAGAGGAATTCATTTTAACCTACACAAAAGGGGTTTTATCGGGATGAGGAGTATGCTTCATGATTTTACAAAGCCTGGGTCAGAACATCTACTTTCTACTGAATTTCAATTATTATTATTTTTTGAGAAATAAATTTGATCTTTGAGTCTCTTGCCTATAGAAAATCATCAAGGTGAATTGTCCTGCTCCTATAGCCAGCTTCTTGTCTGGAAAAGCATTCCCACATGCAGAACTCATAGCTCTGCAGATTTGAAATAATGTTGTCCTCTGTGGCATCTGGAAGCTGCAATGGCCCAAAAGAAGTGTCATAAAAGCAGTCAGGGTAGAAAATTGATTTTTCATTGGAAAGTGCCAAGAAGACAGGTTAGAGTCTAGATAGCAGGCACTATGAAGAGACAGGCGTCATCCCGATGAAGGATAATGCTGTAGAAATCTGCCTCTTGGGCCATTGTCTCTTCCTGGTGCTCTAATTCCTCATCCAGAGCCTTAAAAGTTTAATTACATTTATCCTTAATGAACAGGGGCAGGCTTGCTGTAAGCTGTCATCTATGCTTAGTCTGTGTATTGCAAATAAACACAATTTAACGAAACACGAAAGGACATTGACGATATGTCCTTTTAAATGAAAATAAGCACTGGGACATCATACTATCCAGGGAAGTTCTATCTATGTAGATAAACCTTCCATGGGATATTCTTCTCCTTGTCTCATTTAGTAGCTTCTTCCTTGTTTCCTCCCCCCAAGTGATAAACCCTGCTCCGTGCATTGAACCCTTGCTTAAAGGCTGCTTCAAATTAAGCCATCATCCACTGTAATAAATGATTCTTTTTAAATATTTCTCTAAGGCACACAACATATTCCGAGGCAATGTTTAGTTAAAAGATCACCTAAATTATGACAATTATCCATTTTCACAAATATTTTCTGCAGGAGCAGCTATTATATTATGCGGTATAAAATCTTAACTCGCAATGCTTTGATGCAACATATTTCAAGAAACAACAACTCAATATTCTGTTAGATCAGGGCTGTCCAACCTTGGCAACTGTAAGACTTCAACGGGCTAGCTTGGGAATTCTGGGAGTTGAAGTCCATCACTTGAGACCTATAAGAAGAGATTGGACTGCCATTTGTCAGAAATGGTGTAGGGTCTCTCGCTTGGGCGGGGGTTGGACTAGATGACCTATAAGGTCCCTTCCAACTCTGATTATCTGTTATCTGTTCGGGATTAAAGTTGCGAAGGTTGGATGCCCCTGTGTTAAATTCATGAAAGTCACAGTACTTGCTGCAGAATCTCTACAAGTAAGCTTAAAAGAGATGCATATGCAAAACTTTGAAATGGAACATGCTGGAAAATGCTAGAACATTCTGTTTCATATCTGCCATATTCTGGTGTTCTGAGATGTAGTTCAGCAATACCTATAAGTTAATTCATTGAACTGGAAGCAGATTGTGGCGTCCTGGATCCTATGTGCCAGAAAAATGTTCTCGATTTGTGAGATTTGCATGAAGCTACATACGAAAACATAGACATTCCCTAACAGAGCAACAGTACTGGAATATGGAGTGGACTGAGAAACTCAAACCCAATTACATCCATAAACCAGATTATTTGTAGCTCAAAGTTGAAATGTGGTGCTCTCTGAGCTTGGTGATTTTCTTGCAGATGTTTCATTACCCAACTAGATAATATCATCAGTTGTTAGAAGGGAGTGGAGAGGAGGAGGAGGAGAACAACTGGGGATCCTTGTTGCTCTCTAAGCTTGGTGATTTTCTTGCAGACATTTCATGACCCAACTAGGAAACATCATCAGTGCTAGAAGGGAGTGTGTTGAGGTAATTCCCTGTTAGGAGAATGAGCGCATACAGGGAGACGTAGTGAGAGAAATATTGAATAATACACACGCAGCATACAGATATGCTGTACAGTAAATGTAGGTTTTTACTTCCAGAAAGGTTTAAGCAAAGTTCAAAACAAGCAGTCCAAAGTCATTCACAGGTAAGTCAGTCAGTTTTCAATCCAGGGATAATCCAATAACAAAGTCCAGTGTCAAAAACAGTTCAGTATCAGACTAACATCAGATCCAGGAATAGCAGTCAATTTGGAGGAATGGCAAAACTCTCCAACAGAAGGAAACAGAGAGACTCACTGAGACACACTCTCTTCTGAAACTAAGACTAAGACAACCCAGGTTTCTGACTCCATTTTATGGCCATTTGAGAAACACCCAATTACAATTTTTGCATTTTCTTAAAGATACAGTATTAAAATGTCTATCCTGGTTTATATATTTTCAACCCAAATTACTGTTAGGTGACTTATATTCCTAACAGAGTGCCTTTCTTTTTTTAGCACTGATGATGTTGCCTGCTTGGGTCATGAAATGTCTGCCAAAAAACACCCAGCTCAAACCCAAATATGGATCCCCTTCAGTGTAAGGAATCAGTATAAGCAAAAATATGATTCCAATTGATTGGGGAGGAGCTAAGAAGTAATCATCCATTTCAATAGTTTACTGCTTTTTCTGCACAAGACTTTACGATGTAAGCCTACAAAAACTAACTTGCAATAATTAATAATATTACTAAGACAAGTAAACATTTCTGCAGGTGGGAGGATTGAAGGACCACAAATGGAAAATGGACTTAGTGTCAAGTATAAGGCCTAATGTTAAAAGCAGCATGAGAAATAAGGTCCATTCCTATGATACTTTTGATATTCTCCCCTGAATGTTTACATTTAATATTAGGATCACAGCAGAATCAATGTCTTGTCTTTCTGACTATCTCAGTTTAACTCGATAAAGTCTTTAAGCATAAGGGGGACAAAAAAAGACAACTTTTTTTTCCAAAACAAAATCTAAAATATTTAGCAATATATCCAAGGTGAATTTGCACCAATAAAACCAGAATACGCCTTTAATTACTACAAGAAACAAAGTTGCTTTCCACTTTGCTGATCTGAACACACTTAAAATAGTTCCTAGGGGTCGAAAATGTTTGTTTGATACTTTCCATGAAAATCCTGCATTTCGTGTCCTTCTAAAGACTCCAGAATGGCTTAAGTGGCATTTGGATATTAATTAATGGTACCCATCAGAAATTAAATTGATGGCTAGTTTAGAGGAAATCCCTGTTGTGCTTTCAAGCAGTGGATTTGGATATGCGAGATCTGAAGAATCGGAAGAAGCAACCGGAAAGCGTCTTGAATATACACAGTGCTGTTATAGCCCTAATGGGAAAAGAAAATATTATTATTAGCATAATATTAGCATAAGAATAAAGTATTATTAGCAAATATAAGAGCTGAAAAAGCTTCTTGGATGAGAAGCAATCCTAAGTTGCATTAACAGGAAGATCAAGTGAGGTACTATACTAATACCACTCTATAAAGCCTTAGTAAGACTACACCTAGAGTACTGCATCCAGTTTTGGTCACCACACTATAAAAAATATGTTGAGACTCTTGAAAGAGTGCAGAGAAGAGTGACCAGGATGATGAGGGGATTGGAGGCTAAAACATACGATTTAACGTTGCTGGAACTGGGTATGGCTAGTCTAGTGAGGAGAAGAACTAGGGGAGACAGGACAGCAGTGCTCCAATATTTGAGGGGTTGCCACAGAGAGGAGGAGGGGGTCAAGCTATTCTCCAAAGCACCCAAAGGCCAGACAAGGAATAATGGATGGAAACTGAACAAGGAGAGATTTAACCTGGAAATAAGGAGAAACTTTCCGACAGTGAGAACCATCAACCAATGGAACAAAAGTTGCCTTCGGAAGTTGTGGGAGCTTCATCACTTGAGACTTTCAAGAAGAGACTGGACTGCCATCTGTCAGGAATGGTGTAGAGTCTCCTGCTTGGCCAGGGAGTTGGACTAGATGACCTATAAGGTCCCTTCCAACTCTGATTATCTGTTATCTGTCTTCAAAGAAAAAACAGAAAGTCCAGTTGCCTCTTGGGAAAAAATAAAAGCACCTTTGGGACTATTATGAGCATTTTTTGTGGTATTTTTTATGAGCTCAAGGGATCTGTTTCCAATAAAGCTAGCTGTCAACTCTGAAGTTGTCCTGACTGAAGCCATATTTGAAGCTTCAGGGTTGCCACAACAGACATGAGGGTTAGGGAGGGAAAATTAGAGATAGCTGGGGGTTTGTAGCCAAATCAAAAGACTTCCCCCTGGGAACCAAGGACTTTCCAACAGGTAGCTGAAGAGAGGAGGAGTGATGTTACCAAGCAACTGGACAGCGCCCTGATTGGACCATGTGACTGTTTGGGAAAAGGGGAAAACTTTTATTTTTAATTGGGTGAAAGAGCTTACTTTTAATTCAGTGGAAGAGCTTGCCTTCAGAAGTCGTGAGTGCTCCATCACTGGAGGCTTTCAAAAAGAAACTGGACAACCGTTATATTGGAAATGGCATAGGGTCTAAAGACATCTCTAAAGTCCCTTCCAACTTCATTATTCTATGTTCTATGTTCTGCTCTCTACAATTAAATGAAATCAAGTTGTAATAATAATAATAATAATAATAATAATAATAATAATAATAATAATA
>BLBF01000039.1:22405395-22420343 GCA_015471245.1 Laticauda colubrina
TCTATCTATCTATCTATCTATCTATCTATCTATCTATCTATCTATCTGATTAAGAATAGATTATCACTTTTTTTGGCTTTGGTTCTGTGAGAAATATGTTATGTGCATTGGATGCTGATTAGAGAGATACCATTTAAATGTCCCTATTTGTTCCCTCACCCTCTGGCTTAGTTAAAGAATAACACATGAAGTAATAAAATAAATGAAATTGTGTAATGACTTACCGCAACCAAAGTCAAAACATTGGAAAATTGTTTTGAGAGGGATGACACTTCATTGCACATCATATTTGTTAAGCTGTGGAAAACATAATGGGAATATGAGTGTTTGTCCATTGTAATCAGCATATTCTTGACTATTTCAGACCAAACTGCAATCTAGATGATTACCCATTCATTATTACTACTTTAGACAAAGAATAGGAATATCCAATCTGGGTCAGTCATTGGGACCAAAGATTTAATCTTCCAAGTTTTCGGACTCGTGCTGGAAACGAAGCCTCAGGAAATTTCTCTCTAGCAGAGTGTTTGCTGTTCCATGCGTAGTATTTATATGGCTTTTGTATGTGGCTTTTTCGATATTGATTGGGGTGTGCTGATGGATGGCTATTAAATCGTCGGCTGTTGTTTCCTTGGGCTCAGAGGTGGGTATTCAGCAGGTTCTGACCAGTTCTGGAGAACTGGTAGTGGAAATTTGGAGTCGTTTGGAGAACCGGCAAATCCCACCTCTGACTGGCCCCGCCCCCATCTCTTCTCTGCCTCCCGAGTCCCAGCTGATCGGCTGGGTCTCCTTTTGTTGCCCTGCACAGGAGAACAGAGCTGGAAAGCAGGTTAGTGGGGTGGGGAGGGAATGGAGATTTTGCAGTACCTTCCCCTGCCCTGCCCACCAAGCTATGCTATGCCTACCAAGCCACGTCCACAGAACTGGTAGTAAACTTTTTTGAATCCCACCACTGCTTGGGCTGCCAAGCCCTTGCCTCCTAAGTACTTGATAACTAGTGATAAGTCAGCACTCCTACTGGCTGACGAAAGGGCCTGTTTCCCAGGCTTCAATCACTTCCCTGGCTGTTTTTGTACCTGTTCGTCCAACAATCTTAGTAGCTGAAAAATTTAATGTATGTCCTTATTCATTGCAGTGTGAGGCTACCAATGAGTTCAGTCTCCTCGTCTGACCACTTGTTGTTTTTTTTGCAGTATGGGTGCTCCCCATCTGTCCTACATAAAGCATGCAGGATTGCCCCTGTACTGTTATATTTGCTCATGGATATAACATACTAGCTCGATACCCGTGTTTCACGACAAAACTATGAGGTCAGGCTTAGTTTTTGGAGAGGAAAATAAGGGGGGAAAAATTGTGCCCAAAGAGTATTTGCTGTGTGAGCAAGAAGGAGCCAGCAAGGAGCCTGGGCGTGGCTTAGCTCAACTGTTCTGTATTAAAGCTGCTTGGTGCTGTGAAACTGAAACTGAAACTCCTCTCCTCTGCTTGGGTTTTGCATATTTCTTTTCAGGTGGGGAGGGGGAGTAGAACTCCTTAGAAACAGAGCATGTTAATAATACTATAGAAATACTAATATTTTGATGGTCATTTCAAAAAATCCTTTCTTAGTGAGGACCTAGAAGCCAAGAAGAACATATGTGCCAGATTTCAAGTTTGTAGGCTTTACAGTTCTGTGATGATGCATGAGTGGAATTTTGTGTATAGAGATTTTTGTGTATAGAGATTTTTTATGTATAGAGATTTACATAAATATTCCATTTTTATCGGTCATCATATGACACATAACATACACAACAGCAATTTTTTTTCCAGTGGAACTCAGCTTTGCCTTTTGATTCATTGCTTTTCCCCCCAGATAATCTAAATAATGGGACATTTTCAAACATTGCAAACATTAAGTTAAAACATCACTTAAAGAGGTAATGGGTGATCATAGAAATCTTGGAAAGACTTGGCTACTTTACACAATTTTAGCCATTTTTAAAATTGGGATTTTTTTTTTAAAATGGAAAGTCATTGGACTCCATCTACAAGTACTCATTTAGCAACTGCAGTTGAGACCAGCAACTTGGTCATTCAGTAAAGCAGTCGCTAAATGAAACTGTGAGTGTGCTTGTGATCTTACTTTAGCTTTCTTTGACAGATCTGCAAATAATGTATGTGTCAGGATTGGTTGCAAAATTGCTTTGCATCACTGTTCTGACTGCCAGCAGCCACTGAACAAAGCAGTTGCTCAACCACAATTACCTGTAATGCCACAGATGCAGTGACACCTGTAGAGGTTCCTTGGGACAGCCCAATATTAAAAAGCCTCACCACCAAGCAAAACCTGTGTGACTGTGTGACAATGCTATCCCAAGAAAAATGAAAATATTATGATGAATGAATGAACAGTAACCTTTGCACAGAAAGAACAGCAAATGAAAATATATTCACTTTGTTAGGCCTCGCGCTTGGTCCAAGGTTGGCTTTTCAACTTCTTGTCCATGGAGAATTAATTCTGCTAATTTATGAAGTTGTTCAATGCAACGGGCTGTTACTTCGGCCAGGCTTTCGATGGACAACATGTAAAATTCCTTGAAAGAAGGAAATTTTGCTGGTTAGCCTAGATGCTGAGCATATTTACAAGGCAGTAAATTTTACTAAATAGTACAGATGCTAAGTAAAGTCATATTGTACATGTAAGAGAGAAATATCCAGAAAATATCATTTGCTAAAGAGTTAAAATAAGCAGACATTGCTAGAACCTCGGTTCCTTCTAATAGGAAGTATTTGACTTTGTAGGTAATAAGAGAATATTCTGTTCCTATTATTACTAAATTACTATTCTCATGATTTATATCTTAAACTTAACCTATTGTATGGAAATTTCAGAAGTCAGATTGAGATGGTTTGGGGTGAGGAACGCAGTTTTCTTCTGATGGAATTATTCTAGTTGATATCATTGCAAAGTGTTGTCCCAAAGGCTAAACATGAGCAATGAATTTTATTAGATATTAATCTTTTAAAATAAAGTTTAAAAGGTTTTCAAGACATTATAAGAGCAGTCAATAAGAGTTAAAAGCCTGGTGGGTTGGTAGTCATTTTTGACATGGTGGACAAAATTTCAGGAGGTGCAAAAAATAAAAAATAAGAAGGTATCTCAAATGTTCCACTTTTCATGATATCTAAAGAGGGTATTAAAAAATCAAGATGGTGTTCATGGCCATGGGATCAACCTCTTTTTTTTTTTTCATTTATTGTGATGCTTGTTTAAAAAATGGGAGTGCACATTTTGATCCTATGGCCATGAACACCATCTTGATTTTTCGACACCCAATTCTGGTTTCGTGAAGGTGGATATTATGATATTTTATTTATTTATTTTTTGCAATTCCTGAAATTTTGCCCACCATATCAAAAATAAAAGAGTGAAAGCCTTATTATTGCCAGTGGAAAACACATAAAATTTATTTTGGAGGTCTGTGAAATCATTTCAGAGTTTGGAAAGCAAAGAAGATTATTGAGAGAAAACCTTGGTCATGCTGTAACCTGATACAGCCTCTCCTTCATGCCTCATTGTCCTCTTTACCACAGTCCAGAGTTTCTCTAAGGCCTGTGTAAATCAGAGGTACCCAACTGTGGTAACGTTAAGACCTGTGGACTTCAACTCCCAGAATTCCCCAGCCAACATGGAGAAGGAGAGATAATTTGCCTGGCCGGCTGGGGAATTCTAGGAGTTGAAACCCACAAGTCTTCAAGTTACCAAGGAAGACCTGATCATCACTCACCTCTACAGTTTTGGTTCTTTTTGTTTCTGTCTTTTCAGGTTCTCCCACCTGAGATTTTTCTTCGGTTACTTGCATTTCTACAATTTCATCAACCGTTTCTTTAGTTTGGCCTGGTGGGTTCTCTTCTGGGTCTCCAGATGTGGAGAGACTTGCTGCTTCTAAGGCAGCGTAAGCCTTCTTTCTGGCCTGCAACATAAGCAACATCAAAAGTGGCAGATAGTTATTATTGTAATGTGGGAATGCAGTGCTTCAGAATGGTACATCTGGATTCCAACAGAAAGCAAGTCTTAGTTTCCTGGCAGAAAATACTCCAGAGTCACATGTGAGATGGGTGGCTACATTAACTGATTCTTTGGTTCATTGGTTAAACCATCTAATCACTCAACTAACCTCCCAACTGCCCAACTATCCAATTGCCCCATCACCAAACACCCAACCAACAACCCAACCACCCAAACACACAACCACCCAAACATACAACTACCCACCAACCCAACTACCTAACCAAACATTCAACCACCCAACCAACAACCAAAACACTCAACCAACCACCAACCAACCACCAACCAAGTCACTGTGTTTCCAAGCTATTATACCATGGCATTTGCAGAATTTCTAATGGATTTCTTCTTCATATATTTCCATTCCTAATCTTGCCAGTTTTCCCTACTCCTTTGGTTCTGCGTAACATTACATGTCGCAGATTATAGACCAAATTATTCCATGGACTTTTGGGCGCATCAGAATTGGCATTTGACAACATGGTGAAGAACTCCTCTGTGAATAGGTCTTATTTTTGCCAAGTGAGACTTCCTGATTGTGAACTATTTACGAACACATTCACCAATTTTCCTCCTTCTCTGTCTCCTTCTTTGATGTATTCAGAGTTGCTAATTTACAAAAATAGTAATAATATCCAGGCTGTCTGCTCTTGCCCTATTTCTTGTTTTTTTTTTTAAATTAATATGCTATCAAGGATCATTGCCCTGAGCTATTGAATAAGCAATATTTTCCAAGATCCAATAAACAGCCTTCCCCACCTTGTTAAGTTTATCAGGCGTAGCAGCGACGTGTAGTTCAAACAGCAATTCTGTTAGCATTGTAATAAATTCATCTCTTGCATCTGTGGCAATTACCAAGGAAAAAGAGTTAAATTAAAAGAAAAAACATTCTTTCTGTGCCTAAACAAAAGGATTCTAATTAGATGTAACCTTTTCTCCTTCTTCCTCTGTCATATTTTAGCAAACAAATAGCATTTTTGGAGGTTGGACAAGATGATCTCCAAGGTTCCTTCCAATTCTATTCTTCTGCATTCTAACTAATTCACTGGGCAATGTTCTCCTCTTTGTCCTAACTGAAGAGGATAACTTCTAATTTCCAAGATAGCCGTTTACTTTCCACCTTGGAGATGGTGTCTGATTCCGTTGTACACTGGGGGGAAATTGAAATACATCTTCTTACTCAGCAACGAAGATAAGGCTGTTATATGGATGTTTCATTTCCCAATGAGAAGAAAACTTAACAAATAAAAAGTATCCACAAATTTCATCCTATTGAGAAGAGAAGGCAAAACACAGAAAGAACTGGAGAAGTCCAATTAAATTTAAGAAAATAGTATTTTCAATAGAAAGTGCTTCAGCAGAACCTTTTAAAGGATCCAGCTGCTTATATCTTACAAAACATATGCTCCATAGCTTTGAATCAATAATTAGATCCTTCATACCTGCCAACCCCTGATAAAGGAAAATCTGGAGACCCATGAAAAAAAATCTGGAGATTCTATAAAAAATAGTAAGATTCTATTTTTTTCCCGATCAAGATTAAACAAACCCTTTTTCCATCGAGGAAAGTCATTAACAGTTTATTTAAATGTTTTATTTGTGTTCCCTGTTGTAAGAAGATGCAGCTTTCTTTGATTATTCTAATAGGTCATCACTAGGACGAAACTTATAGCAAGGTGTCATTTCTTCTGGATAAGCCAACTTCATGGCCAAAAATGTTAGACAAGGTGCCATCAAGGTGCCATTCTTTTGCTTTTAACATCAGACATAGGTATATTTTAATGAATTTTACTACGGAACTTTACTAAATGCAGAGAAACTGGACACAAAGTTGCATGTGATGATCGCAAACACTACAGCGGTCATAACTAACCAATAACTAACCAATCAGAGCGTGTTCTATCCGGTGGTAGAAAAAGCAAAATGGAGGCACCCAGAGTGAAAAGAAATGTGCTGTATGTATATATGACTGTATGGTAATATCGATATTGCGTGATCTGAGAAGTGGCGTCATGTCGTTTGTGTGAGAATCAGATTTATGTGCGTATAAGCCGACCCCCAAATTTGAAAAAAAAAAAAAAGTGTTTTAAATTCGGCATGAGATTGAGGAGCCTTGTCGTGAGACCGTGAGAAATGACAAAAAATCGTGAGACTCACGGCAGAACCGTAAGAGTTGGCAGGGCTGGATCTTTTAATAAAGAAGTGGGGAACTTGACCCTTTTCTGACTTGTGGACTTCAATTCCCATAATTCCTGAGCCAGCATGATTCCTGGCTCAGGAATTCTGGGAGCTGAAGTCCAGAAGTCACAAAAGGGCCATACTTCCCCATCCTTCCTTTAATAATTGTCATTCAGCAACTACCTTTTTTAATTTCTTTGTCCTGGTTTTCTGAGTTTTGTGAAAGGAAGACTGCCTTAATAGGAATCAACACATTTTTTGTGGCTTCTAGTTCCTCTCCTTCAAGAGATGCCAAATATGATTGTACCTGAAAAAAATAAACATATACAATACCAGATATCTATATTTTGGGCAGACTATTTCATCATAGCTGTGGTATAGCATGTTTGAGAAAAACAGAAGAGGTCTGTATGCATTAGACTTACAATAAGCACTGATATATTACCTACTACTGTGAAACATTTCCAATAAAATAATTCAGATCAGAGAGCGCCAAGGACCCCCTCATTTCAACCCAAAGCTAGAAATATTCACCTCTATCAAAAAAAAAGAGATTAGACTTACCATCGAGTCTATGCTAAAATGATATTATTCTATTTGTATGGTCCTTGGTACTCTCTGAGCTTGGTGGCTTTCTTGCATTTTCATTACCAAACTAGGTAACATCATCAGTACTAGTAGGAAGTGGGGATTGCTCTTATTTTATATTCGCCCTGTCCATGTTGGTATATAAAATGTGGGCAAACCCCACTCCCTTCTAGCATTGACAAGGTTACCTAATTCAGTAATGAAACGTCTGCAAGAAAACCACCAAGCTCAGAGAGTACCAAGGACCCCACAGTTCAACCTTGAGCTATTCCACAGGTCCAAAAGTCAATTCTAATGAATCCATTGCAGGAGAGTACCCCAGGGCTCTATTTTAGGCCCAGTACTCTTCAACATCTTCATCAAGGACTTTGTCATGTCCCTGGTGGAGACTGACTCTCAGGGAGAGGAGGAACAGCCAACAGGGAGTGGAAGTGTGGCTCTGGAGATTGTGGAGGAGGCTGGGGAAGGACAGAGGCCAGCTGGGCAGTCAAAGGAGGACCCAGGCCCATCCCCTCTCCATCCTAGGGCACGCAGGGAAGAAAGGATAAGGAAGAGATGTGGTTTACTCAGGAGGAGAGGGCCTTGATTCTCTTCATGGGCTGCAGGTGTGACAACTGAATAAGAGTTTGGACCTGCGTACTGGTGAGCGCTGGAAACAAATTGTGTAAAATATCTCTAGTTTATGGTTCCTCTCTGAGTTTGGCGTCCCTCCCAGTGTGTGTCCTGATATCTGTGGACATTTTCCAGCCCTTATCTTGCCTGGTTTGTGTTGTTTTTTACTCTTTATAATTAAATAGAATTTCCTCCTTCTTGTAACTGCTCGTGTGGGAGTTTTTGTCTTCAGGTCAAGGATATTTGGAACTTGGAAGCAAAGTGAAGCAATCAAAGGGACTTCACTTGTTGTTTTTTGTGTGTTTATTTTGTCTCCTACCCTGGGTCATCACACATACCTTCCATAAACACAACCTTGTGACTTGTGGTACAGCAGTCCACTCCCTAATGGTCTTGGCCCCACATCTGAGTCCTCGCTCTCCTCAGCCATCTGCACCTGCTGCTGGCTAACTACAACACCTTCCGAGGTAGGTAAAATGAGGGCCCAGATTGTTGGAGGCAAGAGGCTGACTCTGTAAACCGCTTAGAGAAGGCGGTCGAGATTATGAAGTGGCATATAAGTCTAAGTGCTATTGCTTGTGAAGGAAAGAAAAAGGAAGAAAGAAAGAAAGAAAGAAAGAAAGAAAGAAAGAAAGAAAGAAAGGAAGGAAGGAAGGAAGGAAGGAAGGAAGGAAGGAAGGAAAGAAGGAAGGAAAGAAAGAAAGATAGGAAGGAAGGAAGGAAGCAAGGAAGGAAGCAAGGAAGCAAGGAGGAAAGGAAGGAAAATGAGGAGACAGAAGGAAGGAAACTGGTGGCGCAGTAGTTAGAGTGCCATATTGCAAACTAACTGCCCACTGCCAGAGATTCAATTCTGACCGGCTCAAAGTTGACTCAGTGTTCTGTCTTTCCAAGGTCATTAAAATGAGGACCCAGATTGTTGGAGGCAAGAGGCTGACTCTGTAAACTGCTGAGAGAGGGCTGTAAAAGCACTGTGAAGCGGGATATAAATCTAAGTGCTATTTCTAACTTGCTGAAAACCATTTTTTGAAAAACACCTCCTGTTCTCTTGATTTATGCAGCTCGTTGAACCTACCTTGGCTTCACTTTCATTGGACAGAATTTCCAAAGCTTCTAGATGTGACAAACCCTGAAATTCATCGAAGAGCACCCCGTAATGTGCTGTCGGCTCCATCGTGGCTTGCTGGGCAAGTCTCTGCTTTTCTTTCTCTTTGGCTTCCCGCAGCAGCTGCGAAAAAACAGAGGGGAAGATTCTGATTTAGGGGCTGAGAAACAGATTTAAACAGATGTTCTCGCCTCTAGACCCAGGACCAATACAGACCAATAGAAAAAAAAATAAGAAAGATAAAGTAAGAAAGTGAACTGTAACACATGCCATACCCATATGTAAATTGGATAAGGCATGTGTTACAATTAATTTTGTTATTTTATCAGGAGTGGGCTGCTACCAGTTCACACTGGTTTGCATGAACCAAATGTTAATTTTACATCTGGTTCTGTGATGACCCAGGGTGGGATACAAAAGCAACAAAGTCACAAAAACAGGTGAAGTCCCTTTAATTCGTTCAACTTGGCTTCAAAGCTCCAATTATCATTAACTGGAGAAAAAAACTGCCCCGCAAACAGTTGCAAAAAGGAAGAAATGCTATTCAAACTCAAAATAGATATAAATTAGAAATAGAAAAAAAACAACACAAACCACACTGAAGCAATTAATGAGACAAGGCAGAATAAGAGCTTGAAGAGTCCACAGATATCGAAATACACACACTGGGAAGGACACCAGATTCAGATAAGAACCGACAGACCAGAAATATTTCATGCTTTGCTTCCAGCACTGGGACATGCACAGTTTGTCCTTTTAAATAATCCTCACAGCTGTAGCCCATGAAGGGGATCAAGGCCCTTTCCTCCCCCGTAAACCATGCCATTCACGTTTCTCCCTTATCTGCTCCTCCCTGTGTGCCTGAGGATGAAGAGGGGATGGGCCTGGGTCATCCTTTGAATGCCCTGCTGGCCTGTGCCCTTCCCCAGTTTCTTCCACAACCTCCCAAGCCACACTCCCACTCCCTGTTGGCTATTTCTCCTCTCCCTCAGAGTCAGACTCCAACAGGGGCATGACAGGTTCACCAAACCAGTAGTTGCAACAACTGGCTGGCCCTGCTCACCCCTCCCCTCCCTGGAGTCTCCACATGGCCTGTTTTGTATTGCAGGTAAGTGCAGGAACCTCACCAAGGCTCAAGGAGGGTGAAAAACAGGCCTCCTGGAGGCTGCAGAAAGCCAGAAATGGATCCATTTCTGGCCTCCGGAGAGCCTCCGGAGCCTGGGGAGGGGGAAAATGGGCCTCCTGGAGGCTCGAGGAAAGCCTCCAGAGCCTGGGGAGGGTGAAAAACAGGCTTCCCAGAAATTCCAGAAGGCCAGAAATAAGCTCATTTCCGGCCTCCAGATGGCCTCAGGACCCCAGGGAGGCCATTTTTGCCCTCCTGGAAGCTCGAGGAAAACCTCTGGAGCTAGACCATGCCCACCATGACCACACACCCCCCCCCCAGCCACCAGGCAGAAAACTAGTTGCTAAATTTTTTGAAGCCCATCCCTGACTCACATCATAACCAGTGTCCATATATTGTTACTCATTGATATCAATCAATTACAAGACTTCTGTTCAAAATACTTTTCCAAAAAATCCTGAAAAACCATTACTCTGTAAGTACTGAAGTTTGATGCAGAACCTTCAAGGACTAGAATCCCATCCTGCCAAATCAGGTGGAAGTGGCACCAACTCATCTAGATGGGACTAAATAAGAAACGTCTTGCTAAATCCCTGTTTATGAGGTTAATCTCTCTGTGCATGTTTCACCTGAGATAAAGACACAGTCCGTTCCATCAGAATTTTGGTTTTCTTGAATCCAGGATCACTTTCGGCTAGAACATTCATGGTTTTCTTGCCGATAAATTCCAAAGCATCAAGTCCACCACTTAAGACACTTTTACCCTGTGTATAATAGAGCAGAATGTTCATGTCGATCCGCAGTTTGATAGATTTACTTATGAATAAGTAAACAAGATTAATTTGAATGGGATGAGATGGGATAGGATAGGATAGAATAGAATAGAACAGAATGAAGAATAGACTAGAATAGCATCGAATGAAGAATAGAATAGAATAGAATAGAATAGAATAGAATAGAACAGAATAAAGGAACAAGGGAATAAGGAAATAGAATAGAATAGAATAGAACAGAATAGAACAGAACAGAACAAGGGAATCAGGGAATCAGGGAACCAGGGAATAGAATAGAATAGAATAGAATAGAATAGAATAGAATAGAACAAGGGAATAAGGGAATTAGGGAATAGGATAGGATAGAACAGAATGAAGAATAGAACAGAATAGAGTAGAATGAAGAACAGAATAGAATAAAGAATAGAATAGAACAGAACAGAATAAGGGAATAGAATAGAACAGTACAGAACAGAATAAGGGAATAAGTAATAGGATAGGATAGGATAGGATAGGATAGGATAGGATAGGATAGAACATCTCTTCTTTACATCATGGCGACCAAAACTGGATGCAGTATTCCAAATGTGGCCTTACCAAGGCATTATAAAGTGGTACTAACACTTCATGTGATCTTGATTCTATCCCTCTGTTAATGCAGCCTAGGACTGTGTTGGCTATTTTACCAGCTGCAACACATGGTTGGCTCATCTTTAAACGATTGTCCACCAGGACTCCAAGATCCCTCTCCCAGTTACTATCATTGCCTGTCCTTCCTCTTATTTTCTCACTAGAAATCCTTACGGTATTCTGCACAGCACTAGTGATGGTTGACAGCACTCCCCGTGAGCCTGAAGGAGATGAGGATAAGGCCACGTCCTCTTCCAAACCCTGCTGTCGATCGTCTTCCACTTCTTAAAAGAAGAAACACATTGGGGAAAAAAAATCCAGTAAGAACACGCTTATCAATTTTGTGAGGAAAACAAGAATTCGTGGGCAGATCGGGGCAGGGCGGGGGGGGATGCTACCGGTTCGTACCAGTTCAAGTGAACTGTATGTTAATTTTACATGTGGTTCGGTGGACCGGTAGTTGCAACGGTTGGCTTGCTCCGCCCACCCCTCCCCTCCCCTCCCAGGAGTCTTCACATAGCCCATTTTGGATCCCAATTAAGCGAAGGGCTAGCATTGAGGCTCAGGGAGGGCAAAAAACAGGCCTCCTGGAGGCTCCAGAAGGCCTCCGGAGGGTCTCTGGAGCCCAGGGAGTGGGCGAAAGAGCACCCTGGAGACTCTGGAAGGCCTCTGGAAGACCTCAGGAGCCTGGGAGGGGGGAAACAGGCCTCCTGGAGGCTCTGGGAGGCCTCCAGAGGGTCTCCAGAGCCCGGGAAAGCTGTTTCCCACCCTCCCAGAGGCTCAAGAAAAGCCTTCAGAGCCCAGGGAGGGCAAAAATGGCACACTCCCTGTGGTGCAGGAGGCCGACTAGGCCGTGCCCACCATGACCACGCCCACCCAGCACCCGGGCAGAGAACCGGTTGCTCAACTTTTTGAAGCCCACCCCAGGGGCAGATCACTTGAGAAAGACGGGACCTGTGATGACGTTTTCAGATGTCTCTGCAGGTCCCCCATCCAAAGATGGCGAGGAAGGTGCACGAGTTCGGAGAATGCTGGCTTTTTCTTTAACTGCCGTTAATCCTTGACCTGAAGTGGAACAAGTATAGGTAGTCCTTGACTTACAATTGTTCATTTAGTGACCGTTCAAAGTTACAATGGCACTCAAAAGTAGTGGCTTATGACTGTTTTTCACAGTTACGACCTTTGGGTCAGCCCCAGGATAATGAGGTCAAAATTTCAGACGCTTGGCAACTGATTCACATTTATGACCATTGCAGTGTCCCAGGGATCATGTGATCCCCTTTTGGGACCTTCTGACAAGCACAGTCAACAGGGGAAAGCAAATTTCACTCAACAACCGTGTGACTAACTTAAGAACGGCAGTGATTCATTTCATACCAGTGACAAGAAAGGTCATAAAAATGGGACAAAACTCACTTAACAAATGTCTCGCTTAACAACAGGAATTTTGGGCTCCATTGCGTTTGTAAGTCAAGTACCACACACACAAACACACACACAAACATACACACACGCACACACACATGATATGCAACCGGTCTACGTTTTCTTGATCCTGAAACTCTATGAAAAATTCAAATTCAATCAGTAAGAGAGCACTGAAGGGTCAGAGGTATAAATGAAAGCTGATGAGACTGATTTTGGGAGAGATTTTGGCCTCAGCCACCATCAGCTCATATGAAATCAAAGATAACATTGGTTTAGATTTACAGGATTTCACGGAGATTACATCCTGGCAAAACATTTCAAGTATTCCAATATACAACCTTTACTGAGTGATTTGATTTAAAGCTGGCCCTTCAGCTCTGATCCATCAGCTGATGAATTGTTAAATCACATGAAGTTCCCATCAAATAGATTTCAATCCATATCACAGCCTATTTTTCTGGTCTTAGCTCATTGGCGCTTAATTTAATTTGGAACCAACTCTTTGTCTTGTTGCTTCTACTGTTAAGAAAACCTAATTTTTCATCCTCTCAAACTGACTTTGTATGACCTTGGAAATAATGCCACATCATCGGAGATTTTAATTCCTCCAGATCAATGACAGCCATCCATCATGTTTTATTAATTGCAGCAATCTGCTTTTAAATAAGCAGATTCGTTAAATAAGAACAAATGGCCAAATAAAAATATTATATTCCAGATGGATATAGGAAAGGACATAAAATGGGGCAAAACTCACAGAACAGAATAAAACAAAACAACAGAGTTGGAAGGAACCTTGGAGATCTTCTAGTCCAACCCGCTGCTCAGCAGGAAACCCTATACCATTTCAGACAAACAGTTGTCCAATCTCTTCTTAAAAACCTCCAGTGTTGGAGCATTCGCAACCTCTGGAGACCAATTGTTCCACTGATTAATTGTTCTAACTGTCAGGAAATTTCTAGGTTGCTTCTCTCCTTGATGAGTTTCCATCCTTTGCTTTTTGATTTAACAACTGTCCTGCTCAATATTTTGGGCTTGGCTGTGGTTATAAGTCAAGGCCTACCAAAGAATGTTCTTTCTGCGCCAACTCAGGAAACTCAAACTGCCCAAGGAACTGCTGATCCAGCTCTGCAAAGCTATTATTGAGTCCATCATCTGCATCTCTATAACTGTCTGGTTTGGTTCTGCAACTCAACAGGACAGACACAGATTTCAGAGGATAATTAGGACTGCAGAAAAAAACATTGCTACCAACCTGCCTTCCATGTAGGACCTGTATTTTGCATGAGTCAAAAAGAAGGCTGGGGAAAATATCTACAGACCCCTCACATCCCAGACATAAACTGTTTCAATCAGAGGTGGTCTTCATCAGGTTGTGACCAGTTCTGGAGAACCGGTAGCGGAAATTTTGCATAGTCCAGAGAACCAGCAAATACCACCTCTGACTGGATCCTTCTCCTACCACACCCATCAAGCCATGCCCACAGAACCGGTAGTAAAAAAATTTGAATCACATCACTGGTTTCAACTCCTACCCTCAAAACGACGCTATAGAGCACTGCACACCAGAACAACTAGACACAAAGGCAGTTTTCCCGCGAAAGCCATCACTCTGCGAAACAAATAATTTCCTCAACAAAGTCTGCTCTATTATTATTATTAATCTTCTCATCCTTCCTTATCACACATCCCCTCCCACTTGTGACTGTATGACTGTAATTTTGTCGCTTGTATCCTTATTATTTATGTTGACTGTTTCCTAGTATGATTTGATTGCTTATTGTACCCTATAACTATTATTACGTGTTGCACCTTATGATTCTTGATGACTGTATCTTTTCTTTTATGTATACTGAGGGTATTTGCACCAAGACAAATTCCTTGTGTGTCCAACTTTGGTCAATAAAGAATTCTATTCCATTCCATTGCACTCCACTCCACTCCACTCTACTCTATTTGGCTCTCTGGCATGAACTATGCAGATGTGGAATCTCCGAGAAGGAGAAATGGCTAGGCAGTGGGATTGTTCAGAGAGAAATGCGTAAGTCGAAAAAGAATTAAACAACAGTAGTTCCGTTGCAACTTTTAATGTGGCCTGCACTAATGGAAGAAGCCTTTTACAATATATTCTAGTGTCAATGTACTCTAAGCCAAGGACTGATCATAATCACAGAGGAAATTATATTTTTAAGCTTAACTATGTTTAGACAATGTTTAGATAAACCGCAACTTAATATGAGTTTGGATACTTAACAACAGTAGCCGATGCAGTTGAAAGTAGGGACTTGCTCCAGGAGCCCCAGGTGGTCCATCTTTTTCCTTTGGATACTGAATCCTACGCGGGGGGGGGGGGAGTTACAGAAGCAGAAAAAGATTTGCATTAGTTAAAAATTGCTACGTGAAATGGAAGGAATCAATAATTAAAGTATATGCAGCATGAAGCAGGGGGCGTCCCGTACAGTAAAA